>MUZC01000350.1:165486-204123 GCA_002072015.1 Radix auricularia | reverse complement strand
AGTCTCTTGATCTTACCCACATCATCTGACGGGATCCACTTCACTGTTACCTTATCTCCGAGCCTCTTGATCTTACCCACATCATCTGACGGGATCCACTTCACTGTTACTTTATCTCCGAGTCTCTTGATCTTACCCACATCATCTGACGGGATCCACTTCACTGTTACCTTATCTCCGAGTCTCTTGATCTTACCCACGTCATCTAAGTCTCCTTGCACAACTTGTTTGTGTATTTTGTACGTCACAGTGAGACTATTTATTCCTGTTGAGATCACTTAATTTTTAGTAGCTAGTAATGGTCGAGTAGAGAAATAGGAAAATAGACTGATAAGACATGACTCACTCAATGAGCCTTTACAATCTTTAGTAATTTCATCAATTCTTCTTTGCACTGTATAATTGCACAACGAAAGTTTCTTTATAATATAAGTAGGGCTGTTATCGATTAAATTAAATTTAATCGTTAACTTTTGAAAAGTTACCGATTAATTAATCGATAATTTTGTTAAAGCTAAAAATAAAGATGTTTGATGTCATTAAACTTAAAATTTCAAGGGAAGTTATAAAAATGGGCAATTATTATTTTTATTAAGTTATTTTTAAAACATAGTTAGCCATTAAAAAAGTTAAATAACGTATTAAACTGTATGCATTTGAATAAAAATTTCTAATTAACTTTAAAATATAAAAGTAATACAGTCATATAGCAATTGTTTGATAATTAACAAAACGATAAAGATATATTTCCTTCATGCCTAGCAGTTCAAAAGTTATGATAAGTATTAAATCTAACTTCATTTAAATGATAACTATGGCTAGTACTAGATAAATTTAAATATAAGTAGTTTAATATAATGTCAATGAATTTAAATTTGTTATTGTTATATTATTAAAAGCAATTTTTTTTAATCATTGTCCTTATAACAAAGGTTATTTTAATGTTTAAATTTATTACATTTCGTTAACGGAGAAGTTGTACGTAAAAAAATATTTTTTAAAAATAAATATTATTAAATATTTATTAATAAATCGAACATTTATATTAAAAAAATTCTTATTTTTAATCACTTTTTTATCGATTAAAATAATTTTAATCGATAAAATAATTTACCGATTAGTAGAGAAATTAATCGGTAATTTCCGCATCCCTAAATATAAGTTGTTGTCCTGTGTAGCACAGTTCTTATTACTTAACTTACAGCCGGTACACTTACATCTCCACCAATGTTCGGAATGTTTTCCTAATTAGGTAATAGTTAACGATAATTTGTAAGAAGCAAACAAGTCAGCGCTATCTCGTGTTGTTGTGGTTAAAAATATTTTTATCCATATCGGTCGTTTTATAATTGTTTCTATTAGTGGTCGAATATAAAATAAATTCCTTTTCTTTCTTACGTCCATGAATTGGTCCATATCGGTTGTTTTATAATTGTTTCTATTAGTGGTCGAATATAAGATAAATTCCTTTTCTTTCTTACGTCCATGAATTTGATTCACGTGTTCTTGTAGCCTTGGAGGTTTTATAGGTTCACTGGATACATGAATCAAATTTGCTAAATCTTTTTTTATGCTATCACCGCCTCGTTTAATTTATGTTCCTCCAAATACACCTGTGGTCACCTCAGTCCACAAGGACCACTACAACCCCCACCGGGGTGAGGTTGGGACGACATTGGCAATCATCATAACAATTTATGTACCTCCAAATACACCTGTGGTCACCTCAGTCCACATGGATCACTACAACCCCTACCGGTGTGTGGTTGGGACGACATTGGCAATCATCGTAACGCCATAAGGACACGTAGCATATTCTCATTTTTATATAACATTACATTTATATATAACAAACAAAATGACCCGCTGACTGAGAATGTTTTAAATAGAACTTTGTCTATGTTGGCGGTTGGAGAATCTTAGCAATTCATTGAAATGTTATCTATTGTTAAGGAGATCGAAGTCAAGTGGCGTGCCCCTTGGAAACATATGTGATGATCGATCCGTTTAATAAATAGCCACGACTTTGTCAATTAGTCAAATCAATGCATAAAGATAAATGTATAAATTTATAGTTTTATTATATGGAAATAGCTAGGATAAGTAATGTAGTTTTTTTCTATATTAAAATTTTCTATCCAAAATATTTAGTTACACGCAATACAAGGTGTATGCCATAAAATAAGTAATACTATGTCGGCTAGACTCTTAGATTGAAATTTAATTAAAGTTACAGATACTAATATTATGATCTTCTCATTTTTCATGCCACTTAGGTTGTCTCAATTACAATGTCATATTAAGTAGGTCTACAGCGGTGCTTTGTAGGGCGGCGTTCATGGAACATACAATTTGATTTCACGTCATATATAGCAATAGAAAGTCTTTTAATTTGTTAGTGGTCTCTTTTATGTGTATGTGAGTTTTAAAATAGGTAAATTGTTTCATTTCATTATATTTACAGATAACATGTACGTATGTGTAGACTATTGTAGCTGACTAGCGGTTGAATAGAAAGATTATCAGTAAAAAAAATTAGGTTCGGCTAAACATTTTATATATTAAAATCTCATAAAACTAGCTGCGGATTTTAAGATAATTCATTATTTTAAAGCACCATGACGATTGTATTATGATCACCGTGACAATTGTATTATGATCACCATGACAATTGTATTATGATCACCATGACAATTGTATTATGATCACCATGACAATTGTATTATGATCACAATGACAATTGTATTATGATCACCATGACAATTGTATTATGATCACAATGACAATTGTATTATGATCACCATGACAATTATATTATGATCACCATGACAATTGTATTATGATCATAATGACAATTGTATTATGATCACCATGACAATTGTGTTATGACCCCTATGACAATTGTATTATGATCACTATGACAATTGTATTATGATCACTGTGACAATTGTATTATGATCACTATGACAATTGTATTATGATCACTATGACCATTGTATTGTGATCAGCATAAAATTGTATTATGATCACCATGACAATTGTATTTTAAAAGAAAATAAAATTTGTTTTCTTATTGATACATACTTTTATTGATTGTTTCTTTAAAATAAACTAAAACTTATTATCATATCTGTTACAGAAGCCTCTTCTGTTGAGCATATTATTGCGTCCTATACGGAAGAGATGTAATTCAGACATACTTATGACTGAAGGTTATTTTTAAAAAAATCGTACCCATATGTAAATAAAACAACTTACACAAGTGGTTCGTACAGTAATTTACTGAATAAAATATCCACACAAAAAATATTAAAATTTTAGAGTTAGGAGTTCCGAACGTTGGGAAAGTTAAAGTAGAACGAGAGGGAGTGACCTGTGGACATAACAGACAACCTTTCTTAACAGAGGATTGTTGCTTTCTACACTTTTGTATTACAGAAAATTATTACTTTCTACACTCTTGTATTACAGAGGATTATTACTTTCTACATTATTGTATTACTGAGGATTATTACTTTCGAAACTCTTTATTACAGAGGATTATTACTTTCTACACTCTTGTATTACAGAGGATTATTACTTTTCTACACTCTTGTATTACTAGGATTATTACTTTCTACACCCTGGTATCATCTGACTTTTCTAGATTGTTTACCTGTGACTCTCTCTGCCACAGCTGGGCAAGAGTGCCGCTCGACCACCCTGCCCCCTTACTTACCTATCATAAGCAAATATCAAGTAAATTAAAATTATATAAGACGTTGTAAGTGAATTCTTTTCAAGAGATTTTATTTTTAAATATTTGTAATTTCCATCGTGTACTTCATTCTACTAGAACAAAATAATTGTATGAATAGGGAAAAGGGAGGTAGTACTAGAACAAAATAATTGTTTGAATAGGGCAAAGGGAGGTAGTACTAGAACAAAATAATTGTTTGAATAGGGCAAAGGGAGGTAGTACTAGAACAAAATAATTGTTTAAATAGAGCAAATGGAGGTAGATATTACGTTTTAGTTTAACGACACCATGTAAAAATACAGAGTGGCTTACGTCCCTTATATACGCTATATATATTTCAAATGAAAATGTAGCCTAATATTTAGGTATAATTTATATTCAACAATAAATAAAAACAAAATAGAATTAAAACAAAATAGTTATTTAATAAATTTTGAAATTGAGGCATAAAACGACATTGTCTAGTGCCATATTGACTATTAGCAGTCACCTCTAATCTAGAAGATCATGACTTGTTGACTGATAGTAGTCACCTCTAATCTAGGAGATCATGACTTGTTGACTGATAGTAGTCACCCCTACTCTAGGAGATCATGACCTTTCTCTAGTAGATCATGACTTGTTGACTGATAGTAGTCACCTCTACTCTAGGAGATCATGACTTGCTGACTGATAGAAGTCACATCTACTCTAGGAGATCATGACTTGTTGACTGATAGTAGTCACCTCTACTCTAGGAGATCATGACTTGCTGACTGATAGAAGTCACCTCTACTCTAGGAGATCATGACTTGTTGACTGATAGTAGTCACCTCTACTCTAGGAGATCATGACTTGTTGACTGATAGTAGTCACCTCTACTCTAGGAGATCATGACTTGTTAACTGATAACAGTCAAATCTACTCTAGGAGATCATGACTTGTTGACTGATAGTAGTCACCTCTACTCTAGGAGATCATGACTTGTTGACTGATAGCAGTCACCTCTACTCTAGGATATCATGAATCATGACTTGTTGACTGATAGCAGTCACCTCTACTCTAGGAGATCATGACTTGTTGACTGATAGCAGTCACCTCTACTCTAGGAGATCATGACTTGTTGACTGATAGCAGTCACCTCTACTCTAGGAGATCATGACTTGTTGACTGATAGCAGTCACCTCTACTCTAGGAGATCATGACTTGTTGACTGATAGCAGTCACCTCTACTCTAGGAGATCATGACTTGTTGACTGATAGCAGTCACCTCTACTCTAGGAGATCATGACTTGTTGACTGATAGCAGTCACCTCTACTCTAGGAGATCATGACTTGTTGACTGATAGCAGTCACCTCTACTCTAGGAGATCATGACTTGTTGACTGATAGCAGTCACCTCTTCTTTAGGAGATCATGACTTGTTGACTGATAGCAGTCACCTCTACTCTAGGAGATCATGACTTGTTGACTGATAGCTGTCACCTCTACTCTAGGAGATCATGACTNCCCCCCCCCCCCCCCACAGCCCAGTCCAAGATATGACTTTGTCCGATTTCTAAGAAAAAGTTTTGGATTTTAAAGTGGAACTCTCAGATAGCATAAAGTATAGTTTACAATAATTAGACTATGAAGAAATATATTTAGATCTTCTTCTTAAAATTAAGAACAAATAATTTAGTTTTACGCCCAATGCCAAAATAAATATATAGTGCTTTTTAATGCGCACTTACAGGAAATAAAAAGTTAATGCGTATGATAATAAAAGCTTTATAATGCAAAATATTTCTATAGTTCTGTAGTTAGAAGAATTTATGTAGCTCTGTTGTTGTCACCATGAATGTATTCTACAGTTAGAAGAATTTATCTAGCTATGTTGTTGTCACTATGAATGTATTCTACAGTTAGAAGATTTATGTAGCTTTGTTGTTGTCACCATGAATGTATTCTACAGTTAGAAGAATTAATGTAGCTATGTTGTCACCATGAATGTATTCTACAGTTAGAAGAATTTATGTAGCTATGTTGTTGTCACCATGAATGTAGTCTACAGTTAGAAGAATTTATGTAGCTATGTTGTTGTCACAATGAATGTATTTTACAGTTAGAAGAATTTATGTAGCTATGTTGTTGTAACCATGAATGTATTTTACAGTTAGAAGAATTTATGTAGCTATGAGAACAACAATGATTAGGTTAATTCACTCTATTAATTTTGTTTATTTATGAACTGTATAAATTATCTATTACTTATAATTTGAGCTATGGACACGGGTGATGGCGGAATGTTAGCGATGTATCGATATTGTATCCCTAATTAAAATGATCGAGATCAAATGGCGTGCCACTTGCATAAAAGTATAAATTCGTTTTCTCATCCGGCACTATAACATCAATACATACATATACATTATAGTCATTGATTTAATTTTTAAAGTTTTACAATCCTAAAAAATAATTACAATTATAAAAGTCTAACAATTATTTAATGTTCAATTTCAATGCGCATTTTTTAATCTACAGGCCTGAAAACAAGTTTAACACACAGAAGTTATGGACAATATATCTTATATATTTAGATCCATTTTTATTGATTTTTTTTACTTTCAATTTAGATTTTTAACATTTTTGGATGGTCTTTGTTTTCTCGGCATATAATCGAATGAAATACATCAGCATCAGTGCTTTGTGGTGCGACATTGACAGGAGACACAATTTTTAATGCACATCCAAATGTTAAACTAATTGGAAATAATAACGCGCTCTATACAAAATATAGCTTTTTCTTCATTTGAAGTTAAAACAGTTGTAATAACATAGAGTGTGATAGGAGAGTAAACAGTTGTAATAACATAAAGTGTGATAGGAGAGTAAACAGTTGTAATAACATAAAGTGTGATAGGAAAGTAAACAGTTGTAATAACATAGAGTGTGATAGGAGAGTAAACAGTTGTAATAACGTTGTAATATAATAAGTTGTAATAAAATTTCCCGCTGTCCAGTCAATATCATCTCACATGTAGCTGAGTTAATAACGTAAGTCAAAGGATCTCAATACTTTAGAACATTATGTTAAAAATGTGTTCACAAAAATAAACAACATCAAAGAACTGATCACATCAAAACATGAGACAGTATCTAAGAATTATAAAAGTTATAAAATCTTTACAGTCCCCAGTATCCTTGATATTAACATCCTTCAAATAAAACAAATGGCGTCATTCTGTTTTTATCATATATTGATCCGTTTAGATATTAAGATATTTTGTTGTTGTTTGATATTAGACAGTTCTATGAGGAGTATAAAAATTTGATTCAAAGTAAAAATAATATTATCACTTCGTATGTACTCTTTGATATAACAAAGTGAGTGCTAAGTTATTTGTAACCACTAGTTTTATGAAACATTTAAAATCGAAGTAAGAGACCAAATACCAATATTTTTTAGTATGGAACTTGGTCTATACTGGTAGTAGGTGAATTCTAGCAATTATTTTATATGTTATCCCTTATTAAAGAGATCGAAGTCAAGTGGCGTGCCACTTACAAACATTACCGGTAACAGACAATCAGTAATGACATTCGTTCACCAATTTCACAAAAAAAAAATACATGACGATAATAATATTGAATTTATAGTTTTCTGATTTGTAAACAACTAAGATACGAATCTATTATTTCAATCAACATTATGTTTTCTATAAATTATATTGTAAGCAATGAAAATAAGTAATGACGTGTTGCATTGACTTGTTAATTGCAATTTAATTTCACCACGATTAAAGGTAATAATATGATCTTCTCATTAAAAATTCCTCTACTTTCGTTTCAATTACAATCTCTTATGAAGTAGGTCGATAGCAGTGCTTTTAAGTGCGTTGTTCATGTGAAAACCTCAATTAAATTGCAAGTCAGAGAACGCGATAGAAAGTCTTTAAATTTGTAAAATTTCCCAAATATGTTTTTCCAACGACAATGATCTTATTTCTTTCTCTGTCACTCTATCTCTTTCTCACTTCTTCTCTTTCTCTCACTCACTTTCTCTCTCTCCCTTTCCCTCTCTCAGTCTCCCTCTCTCTATTTCTCTATATATTTCCCTATTCTTCTCTTTCTATCTCCATCCGTTTGTCATTAATCTTTTTTTTTTCTTTTCCTCTCCTCTCTTTAACTCTCTTTTTCTCTATATCTCTTCATGTCTTCTTCTCTCTGTCTGTCTCTCTTTTTCTCTCTATCACTTTCTCTCTCTATTTTTTCTCTCCCTTTCTATATCCTTTTCTCACTATCTCTCTCACTATCTCATTCACTTTCCTTCTCGCTCTATTGCTTTCTCTCGATATCTCTCTTTCTCTATCTATTTTTTTACTATAATTTTCTCACTTTCTCTCTGTATCTATTTCTCACTATTTATTTTTCTAATTCTTTCTCTCTCCATATTCTCTATTTATTCTCGCACAATCTCTCAATTTCTCTCAACCTCTCTTTCTATCTCCTTTTTCTTTCTCTCGATCTCTCTATCTCTCTCTCTATCTCACTCTTTCTCATTCTCTTTCTCTCGCTCTTTTCAACTCTCCTTATATTTTTCTTTCTCTCTCTTTCACTCTTACTCTTCGTCTCTATCTCAATCTTTTTCACTCACGTTCTCTCATTATTTATCTCCTTACCTCTCTCTTTAAACTTCTTTCTTTCCCTCTTTCTACCTCTCTCTCTTTCAGTGCGTAGCGTGGATATGTTCCGCCCTGGGCAGAAACAGAATTTGCCCCCCCACCTCCGAACACCGAAACAAATTTTGTTGACGTTGTAAAGTAAAGATAGTATGTATAGGGATGTTTATAATATGTAGGAAATCTATTAATAGAAATATTATATCTACATTTATCTTCTGTAAGGACAAAAGAATAAAAAAAATTATAAAGCATACGAGTCAATACGTGAATGTAGGTATATTGAGATTGATTGATCTTATCAGATATTGTTTAATTCTTCGTTAATTTAAGACAACTTATTGGACTTGCAAAATAAAAAAAAAAATAATAATTTTATTAAGCTAACAATTTTGAGAACATAATGACTTGACTGTACCTATGTCTCAAAATTTGTGTTCCGCTAAAATGTACTCTAAAAAAAGAACATTACAAAATTAGCTATGACGTTTTCGGGTTTTAGAAATGAACAATCCTATAGAAGTAATTTATATTTGTAGAGTAAAATACTAGGATCAAAAGGTAATTAGTGTGAGTGTAATGACTTTGCTGATATGACGCACTTTTATTGTAAGGATATAGGAATAAAATAATAGGTACTGAGTGTAGGCTGTAAAGAGAAGTAGAAAATCCTTATATTAAATTGTTTTGTAATTTTACATGCGACGTCATTAAAATTGTATTTTCATGGCTACTCTGTACTACAAAACACAAGTATTGATATTTTAATGACATTGTACATAAGACAATTTAGGTGGCGAGATTAATGAGACGACCATCATATGCTACTATTCTTTTAAAATAAATATGAAAATAATATTCACGTCTATATAACATAGTTATATTATTTGTAATTACTAAAAGGTTATATTTTATGTATTCTAAAATTATATAGAAATGCATATTTAAAATAAATAATATTAATAATAAAATGATAATTTATATTGCGCTGTATCTCAGCTAGGAGCGGGCTCACAGCGCTTTACATGGTGATAACAATACATGAATTAATTAAATAAACTTTCTAGGTACATAATGAGAATTCGCTATATATCAGCTACGTTAATCATTACAAGAAATTATGTTTCATTAATTTTGAAAATAAAGTTTGAAAAGATGTGTCTTAAGTGCAGTCTTGAATGACTTAGTAGTTGAAATGCTACGGATGTGTAATGGAAGAGAGTTCCATTGTTTGGCTGCACAAAAAGAAAATGACCTTTCGCCAATTTTTTTTTCTTTTCTTAGGAACACAGAGAATGCATGTGTCTGCAAAAGAGCGTAGCTGACAACGTAGTGAGTAGACCGACAAAAGCTTAGCTAGATAGGAAGGGAATGAGTCAGAAAAGAAGTTGTGACACAGAACAGCAAGTTTGTAATCAATTCGGGCTTGTATGGGTAGCCAATGAAGTGAGTAAAGTAGCTGAGTAACATGGTCATGTTTTTTTTTTCTTTGAACTAATCTGGCAGCTGAATTATCAACTCTCTGTAGTTTTTTAATGAATTGATTTGGAGCACCTGACAATAGAGAAAGGCAGTAATCAATACGATCTAGAACAAGAGCAGACTAGAGTTTTTGTTGCACTGTTAAAAACTGACGGATTGAACTGATCTGACAAATGGCAGTAATCAATACCATCTAGAACAAGAGTAGACTAGAGTTTTTGTTGCACTGTTAAGTACTGACGGATTGAACTGATCTGACAAATGGCAGTATAAGAAGAGCGACTGATGTTATTGATGAAATTTTGGGTTGATTTTAAAAATAACATTAATTTAAATTCCGTAAACGACAAAAGTCATATTTGTTCCTGTTATTTACTGATATAGATGTATAGTGATGTTTAGTTATTTAACCTGGTGCATAAAAGTTCTAACTAATTGTTTCCCAATATATGAATAGCACGCTATGGCAGATTAAGAGGGGTGCTGACTTGGCTAAAGGCAAGGGTCCCGGATGATTTAAGGGACCTAAACTTATTAAATTGTACAAAATAATATGGCTGGACCGGGCCACAGAGAGAATAACAATCAGGCAGTGGCGTCACTAGATTTGGTGTCACCCGGGGCGCTAGATCATGGTGTCGCCACCTCACGACTTAACCTAAAGAAATCCTCCGAGTTTTTCAGTGCAAAATAACGAGGAAAATTCCGAATTTTTCTTTTCGGTGTCACGCCCGAGATGGTTTCACCCGGGGCGCCCCGCCATCATCGCATCCCCTGCGACGCCACTGCAGCCAGGGGGTCCAATCATGATCCGCCAATGGTAGCACGCTACTACTCTTCTTTTCATTTAATGAAGGATAATATGTTAATGAGTTGCTAGGTGTATTTACCCCCTCCCCCCTCTTATAGACGTTGATTTAAACAAGCTCTCGTCCCTAGTTGATACTTTCCCAATGTTTAATGTTTCATTAAATTATTAACTTGCTACAAGAAATAACATTCACTTAATACACAATATTGTATCAATATTACTAAATAGTGTGGAAAAATTGAAATCATTACGGTTTCATTAACATTTCATCTATTTGACTTTCAATAATTTGTAAGTGATGGAATGTTAAATTGTAACATTCAACAAAATATTTTTTAAAATTACTGATTAATATTGAAATTAAACAGTAAATTAAAAATATGTATTACTACATGATTATTATTTACATAAAGTTACTATTTTTAAAAAAAACAATCCAAAAACCAAACCAATCTAAAAATGGAAATTATTTTTCATAACTTAAAGATAAGTGAAAATGAACATGCATAAGATGGCTGTGTATAGTTATAACTGACGCGCATTAACTTTGTATTTCCTGTAAGCGTGCACTAAAAAGCACTACTACTGATATTTTTTACATGAAGCTGTACATAAAACAACTTTGTTTGAAAAATAAATAAGAGGAACTAAAACATTTTTCATCTCTAATTTTTGTTATTAATGTATTAATATTATATCCATGGAAAACTAATTTCTTGATTTGTGTTATATAAATCTACAGTTTGATTTAACACGAAATTACACCTTAAGAAATATTCAATGTTGCCAAGAAATAATATTTTCTTAGATCATAAACGTTTATCATTACTAAAACTATTATTTTAATTTTTTTACTTTCGTATTTTCAATGTCTAGATTTTTATGCCTCTCCTGTCCCGTCGACACTGGTTGTCCTATTTCTAGATGTTTTGCCATCTAACTTCGTTCCCTTTAACTAGGGATACTTGGTAATTGAATTGCTAGTTTTCTCTAAGCCTTGTTAACTGAACAGTCCCTTAACCTGTGGCTGTGCCGGTGGGGCACAATTTTGGGCTGCCCACTATCTAATACCATGTGACACAGTCCTGAGCTGCCTTCTGGCATTCAATAAATGACAGGCCGGTCCACTCTTTGATGTCCTCCCATCTTTTCCTTGGTCTGACTCTTTGTCTTCTCCCCTGCACTGTGCCTTGCTATATGGTCTTTGAGATACCCCAAGATCTTGTCACGTGTCCGTACCATCGTAGTTTCCTCTTTCTAAAGAGGTAAGAAGGTCCTCGTAAGGGCCAATGTCAGCACTTATTTTATCGCGGGCCACTTTGTTCGTGATGTGCGCCATGTAGGAGATTTAAAGTACCTTTTGAAAACATCATATCTCTATCGCATTAATTCTTCTTTGGAGGTCTGCAGCGAG
Organism: Radix auricularia; assembly: GCA_002072015.1. Lineage (NCBI taxonomy): Eukaryota > Metazoa > Mollusca > Gastropoda > Lymnaeidae > Radix > Radix auricularia. The sequence goes on along the minus strand of MUZC01000350.1, from coordinate 192,037 downwards.
TGTTCAAGCCTCATGACCATAAAATAAGACCGACATAGCCAGAGAGTGTATTAGTCGAATCTTTGATCTCAGGAAAAGCACCCTTCTTTGACGGATGTGTTTCAGTTTGCTTATTGTTTCAGTTGTTTGGGCAAATCTGGCAAGATTTTCTGGCTATGAGCCTTCGTCGTATATTTTAACACCTATATATTTAAACGTAGGAACCTTCTAAAGTTTTTTCCCGTTTATCGAAATTTCACTTGTGAATTTACTGTTTTACTTGGTCTTTTCTGCATTGATTTCCATACCATAGGCCTTTGATGTCTTCTCTAGCTTTGCAAGGAATTCTCTTAGTTTGTCCTCACTGCCAGCTGGGACGTCTGTGTCATCGGCGAATCGTAGGTTACTTATAGTTGTCCTGCCGATGCTGACCGTAGGTTACTTATAGTTGTCCTGCCGATGTTGACCGTAGGTTAGTTATAGTTGTCCTGCCGATGTTGACCGTAGGTTAGTTATAGTTGTCCTGCCCATGTTGACCGTAGGTTACTTATAGTTGTCCTGCCGATGTTGACCGTAGGTTACTTATAGTTCTTCTGCCGATGTTGACCAGTCCGATATGGATTTGTAGCACGTCTGTAATAATTCTTTCAAGGAAGAGGTTCAAGAGGATGGGGGAGAGTAAACACCCTTGCCTGACACCAACAATGTTCTAGAACCAATCTCCCAGCTTGCTGTTGTAGAGTACTGCACTGGTTGTAAAGGTTCTTGATCACAGCAATGAGGTTGGCATTAATATTGAACTTGTGCATAGTTTCCCACATTCCGCACTTTATCGAACGTCTTTTTAAAGTCAATGAAGACATGCAAGAGGTCGCTCTAAGTCAATGAAGACATGCAAGAGGTCGCTCTAAGTCAATGAAGACATGCAAGAGGTAACTCTAAGTCAATGAAGACATGCAAGAGGTCGCTCTAAGTCAATGAAGACATGCAAGAGGTCGCTCTAAGTCAATGAAGACATACAAGAGGTCGCTCTAAGTCAATGAAGACATACAAGAGGTCGCTCTAAGTCAATGAAGACATGCAAGAGGTCGTTCTGGTGTTGCAGATAATTTTCACAGAGTACTCGCATGTCAAAGATCTGCTCCGTAGTACCACTTCCTGCTCTGAAGCATGTCTGTTCTTCTGCAATGAAATTGTTTAATGTGAACTCAGTCTACTCCATTATTAGGAGAATCCTAGCAATTACTTTAAATTGTATCCCTTATAAAAGAGATGGAAATTTAAGTGGCATGCCACTTATATAAAATACAAAATTATTCTAGATAGGTGAACATATTTATTCATCAATATGCATAGGGATACATGACGGTATACTACGAAATTTATAGTGTTCTTTCTTGGTATTAACGAGGGTACGAAAATTTATTTTTTCATACAACATAATGTTTCCATAATTTATTTTACATGCATTACAAAGTGTAAGCAATGAAAATACGTAATGACATATTGCATTGACATGTTAATAGCAATTTAATTTAACGAGAGTTAAAGATAAGAATATGATCTTATCATTAATAGTTCCTTTAATCTCGTTTCAATTACAATCGAATATGAAGTAGGTCGATATCGGTGCTTTTTAGTGCGGCGTTCATGGGAAAAATTCAATTTATTTTCACTTCAGAGAACACGATAGGAAGTCTTTATATTTGTAGATTTCCCATAGTATGTGGTTCAAACGTGGGACAATGATCTTATTCCATTAAAAATATAAAAGCTTTAAATGTAATATAGAATTTACTCACGGCCATAACAATCGTACTAAACAATCAAACTGACAGACACCACTAACAATCAGACAAGTCTATAACGTATACAACATTAACAATCAGACAATTTTATAACATATATACAACATTAACCATCAGACAATTCTAAAACAAACATACAACATTAACAATCATCAAAATTAGGGTTATTATCGATTAATTTAAAAACTCTTATGTTGAGGCTCGCCGTTGGTATTGTAGGCCGGGTTATAAGAGTCTGAAGGACTCAACCCTCCAATGAGAATGTTACATATTTAGTTGTCGAACCGACCGGAGTCGCAACGACCTAGGGACGAAACGTCCTGAGGTCAAACTGCCAGGGTCGAACCGCCCGGGGTCGAATCGCCAGGGTTGAAGTGTCCAACCACCAATTGGAAAATACATTTTGCACAACAATAGTAAACCAGCAGGGTATATTTTCAGCTCAAACCTTGCGATTAAAGGTGTTTTTTTTAAAGAAATAAACTCATAAAACGCTTAAATTTAACATCAATATTCACATAATTTATATCTAGCGCATAACCAATTCCTATTCATTTTACTAAGTCATGCTTAGCCTAGAAATAGAAATAATTTTTTGCAGAGCTTTTCCCATGAAAAAGTAATCTTAAAACATGTATTTTACTCTAAGACCTAACGAATTATGAAACTTCCATTTCAAAAATGCGTGCATTTCTCGAACAATGCGGTTGCAAGACATACGCTTCGGGTAAAAACTTTTCTTTAAGGTATATATAAATCAAGTGTAAAGAACTATCACGGGTATTACGAGTTATAAATAGGATCTAGCATAAGAAAGTGCGTGTTATGTAGAAAAAACACACTGACAACAATTCCATTTGTGCCATACTGTTTTGAGTTTATTAGATGAATAGTATACAACGGGAATAAAGATTGATATAAATTGAATTGTTACTATTATTAAAAAATGTGTGGGAATATATAATGATTGACATAAAATTTATTAGAAGATCAATTTCTCACCATTTTCTTAAAAAGCTGTGTTGTTCTGATATTTTTATTCACGTTAAAGGAACATGTGCCTTTAAAACAAATAAACCATATGTTCTACTCTCCCAAAGCCACAATATTCACAAATATTATCTGGCTAAAAATATCCTATCCGTCTTGAACTAATTTCTTGCTTAGACTATAAATGAAATGGGTGTTTAGCGAGCTATTTCTAAATCCTGTAGGAAGATATTGTTTTCATGTTTTGAGCACGTGAAAAGAAAGTGAGCCTTGTTATTAATAGCCAAATAGGGAAAATGTTTTTCCTTAAAATCGCTATTTATTGTTGTATCTGACTCGCACTAAGTTTGTATTTCCTGTTAGCGTACACAAAAAAGCACCACTACTGATCTTTTTGATATGACACCGTACTTAAAAAACTTAGTTTGACAAAACAATGAGAACTAAACACATTGTCGTATTTAATTACCGCTATTTTGTTCATATTATGTCTATGGAAAACAATTTTCTTGATTTGTGTGATGTAAATCTACTGTTTTATGTAACACGAAAAAAGATGTTAAGAAATATTTAAGTTGACCCAATAATAATTTATTGTTAGATCATTAACGTTTATAATTACAAAAACTATTATTTTAATAATTTTTACTATCGCATATTTGATGTCTATTTCAATAGAACGCACATTTACTGCATAGCGGATGATATCTTTATATCTAGGTGGCTTGCCATCTAACTTCGTTCCCTTCAACAAGGGATACCATGTCAATAAATTACTAGTTTTTGTTTATCCCTGTTAAAGACTAAGTTAAGAGAACTTCATGGAGCTTAATCTTATTTAGTGAAATTTAGAATATCCTATTGAAACTTTTAACCATGAGATAAACAATTTATTTATTTAAAAAATCAAGTTTGCCTACACAATTGTCTAAAAATTTAATTAGTATATTATAATATACCATTTCGACTCCAGGGTAAAATGCTCAAAACCATACTTAAAAAATTTAAAAATCATCTGAACAATTTGTCATCGCTGCAAGTAAATCAGTGCATGAAGTGACTTCGAGCTGGTGCTCTTCCTCAAATATTAACGAGGTTCTGGCGAGGTAGATGCAGACTTAACTAAAACTTTTGATTAAGATATAAATAACAGACTGGAGACTGTTAAAAAGTTATAACACCTGACGCTATTTATAATAATGTGATGATTATAGTCTGTCAGTATTATAAATTTATAAGTACATTGTGTTCAATGTTTCTGGTGTATTTCTATATCGTATAAGATTTTTTCCAGCTTCATATCAATGGTCATAACTGTTGGGAGAATGGAGGTATATTAAATGTATGATAGAAATAACATAAAATAAAATATTTAGTATTTGTTCATCAATGTTCAATATAAACAAATATTTTGACTTAATTTAGAAGATGTTCTCATTAACAATATAACTTGGGTTTTCTAAAGTTTTTTTAATAAATTTTGAGACTTCAAAGATATGAAGTTTTGGTACAGCGCTAAATGTACTATATTTTTTATAGAGTTGCGATAAAATAATATAAAAGTATTGCAGGCTGATGTAAACTATACTTTAATGTAGGTGTGATAAAATAATATAAAACTTTAGCACCACTGAGATAAACTATACTTTAATGTAGGTGTGATAAAATAATATAAAACTATAGCAGCACTAAGGTATACTATACTTTCATGTAGGTGTGATAAAATAATATAAAACTATAGCAGTGTTATAAAAAATATACATTTTTTTGTATGTTCGATACACTAAATAAGGTATAAAACAAAATAAATGATAATATCCTTTCTACTGGTTCTTGCTGCTCTTTAAATGATTTAAAATATTGAAAACGTCTTTAGTATAAAACCTTTCGCCTTGTTGAAACAATCAAAACCAATACTGTAGCTAGGTTTTCTTGCTGCTCTTTAAATGATTTAAAATATTGAAAACGTCTTTAGTATAAAACCTTTCGCCTTGTTTAAACAATCAAAACCAATACTGTAGCTTGGTTTTCTTTGGTCTTCTCATATATTCGTTTAGAATTTTCTCATCTTCTTAACAGCCCTCAAATATATTTATATTTTAATGTTCGTAAATCAGCTTACACCCTCAGTTCAAACAACACAAGAAATATTTTACTTCTTTAAACGAAATAAACTCAGAATGTTGTATTATGTTGCATGGTTGCTGAAAATGTATCACATCAGAATTGAAGATTGTGTATGTAACTAAGAAATTATTGATACAATTTCTTTTTTTTTAAAAAAAGTTTCAATGTATACGAGAAAATGTACTCCAGAATTTATAGAAATAGCAGGCTTTAAACATCACAACATAAAAATACTCCTTCAAGTCACTGTAGAAGAGGGTCGGTTAAGATGTCGACAATGGAAGAGTTGGCTTCACAACATAAAAGATTTGACATAACAGAGACTGAATGAAATACTGGCCACTGGTGTATGTTGATGTGTCCATTCGCTGGACATGGGGCTGATAATGCTGATACAATTATTGACAATTTTATGATAATGTTGTGTAAAAAAGAATTATATTTAAGTATAGACAAATCTAGATTATCTTCTGAATATAGAACATTTATTTCTTAAAATCTTTACATTTTCTAGGACGACTATATTTTTAATGAAATGAAAATTACATTGATGATTTTTTTAAAAGTATAAATATTGATTGTATCAACTTGAAATGTATACTTAGAGTGTGTTTTCGTGTTGTGTATAGAATTGTCTTACAATAAATATTGATTGTATCAACTTGAAATGTATACTTGGAGTGTGTTTTCGTGTTGTGTATAGAATTGTCTTACAAGTAAACTTTTTAAGTTTTAAAATGTTGACGTATAATACTGTGTATAACATTACAATAAATGCCTCATGAATACATCAAATTGTGTCATGTTACCTGTACAATCTCAGATTACAGTACACTACTCGAGTGTTTACTTGGGTCATGTTACCTGTACAATCTCAGATTACAATACACTACTCGAGTGTTTACTTGGGTCAAGTTACCTGTACAAAATCAGATTACAGTACACTACTTGAGTGTTTACTTGGGTCATGTTACCTGTACAATCTCAGATTACAGTACACTACTCGAGTGTTTACTTGGGTCATGTTACCTGTACAATCTCAGATTACAGTACACTACGTGAGTGTTTACTTGGGTCATGCTACCTGTACAATCTCAGATTACAGTACACTGGTTTTTATTTTATAAAATCAGATTGAACTTAATCCTGTAGCATCCACTTTTGTAAATAAAGGCACTATAAAGTGATTTAAATTTAATAAATTTTTTATCTCCAACACTCTCTTTCGGCTTATTAAACTTAACGTTTTTAGTTGTTAAAAACCCATAACCCATTTTAAAGTGTGATGGGACAACAATCAAACTATGTAGACATAAATGTTTTTGAATAGAGTTTGTGTGGGCCTGAAAATAAAAGTTGTGAATATGTTTAATTTGTTTCAAGCTCCTCAGATCAATTTGTTATTTTACTCTTCCTAAATCAGCTGACACAATTCCTTGCTCGTTATTGGTGGCTTAATGAAACTTGTGAACACTACATCACATTACCCATAGGCAAATTATTATTTTATTATTATTATCACAGCAAAATGCTTTTAGAGTCGATGCTATTATTATAGATTTTTTAAAGATCAGCGAGAACCCGTTGAAATAATGGGATATCACATTATTTTAAAGCACCTACATAAAAATATAGTTAAGTTTTTAGCTGCACAACAATCAATAGATTCGATGTCTTAAATTTGATATTAAAACTTAGAAAACCTAACCAATAAGGTTAAAACATCGTCAAAAATAAGTTAATAATATTTCTTTATAATTGAGAGTGAATGGGCAAATACTTAATTTTTTATTTTATGTTATAGCTATCCTGCATTTTAAATACTGAATACATAGAAAATTCCTTTAATTTTTTTCTTCCAAATAGTTCTGGCCCTTGATATATGGCTGAAATAATTTTACACATTTAGAAATATCATAGAAACATTAAACACAATTTACTTATGCATCAACAGCAGTAGTAGGCTTTAATCATCATACTGTAAGAAATAGCGACAGGTGTTAAAACTTTTTCACAGTCTCCAGTCTGTTACATAGATCTGTATAAAAACAATTTAGTTAAGTCTGCATCTATGAAAAATTGATGAGATGAATTTTTTTTAAAAATTAGTATGGTTTTCAGAAGTTTTATGAGAAGTGGAAATTGTTTAGTCCTTAAACTTATCATACAATTATTATTAAATATTTAGATGATTGCGTTTGCAAAATCAAAGTTTATATAAATATATTTTATTATCTCACAGTTAAAATTTACTTAAAATATTCAAATTCCACTAAATATAATTAAACTAAATAAACTTATTTTAACTAATTCTTTATAAATATTTCGGGAAAACCATCAATTTATTGACACAATATCCCTTGTTAAAGGGAAAAAGTTAGATGCCAAGCCATCTGGATTTTAATATAGTATGTAAACATAGACAAATGCTATATAAGAAAACTAAATATAAAATAAACGACAGTGAATAAAATAAAATAATTGTTTTAGTAACTTTAAACGTTAATGATCTAACAAAAAGTTAACTTTTCGTCAAGTAAAATATTTCTTAATGTATAATTTTGTGTTACATAAAACAATAGATTTAAATAACACAAATCGAGAAAACTCTTATCCACTAATATATTACGAACACATCAACAGAAATTAAAGGGGAATACATGTTCAGTTCTTCTCATTTATTTTGCTAACAAAGTTGTTTTATAGACAGAGTCATATTAAAAAGATCACTAGTTGTGCTTTTTTGTGCACACTAACAGGAAATACAAAGTTATTGCTTATCACATTTGACTATACACAAGTATCTAAGGAAAACTGTTTCCCATATTTTTGAATGACGAAAAATAATTCTTACAGGATGATCCGCGGCGTAGCACATGCCACATACTTGCTCATAGATAGTAACAAAGAAATTATGAGGATGGGTTTGTAGGACGGAAACAAACTACGTTAAGAAGATATTAGAACAAAAGGAATAAACTTCTGTGAGGGGGGCGGGAGGAGACAGGGAGAACTGCCGACGCATTGTTAGTCTTAAACATGTGCATTACGGTTAGCTGCTCTACTCTAGCTTGTCAATCATAAACTGTAATTGGTCGACACCTGCTATTATATTGGTCAAGCTTATTTGTACTCGTCTTGTGCTTGTTCTAGTTATATATATAGAGAGAGATGGTGGATTGAATTTCCTCTGATGAATCCGTTCGTTCATTAGAGTATATTTTAAAATGTGGTTGTGCGTGTCAATCAGGAGATTGACAAGGTGATGTCCCATTAGTGTGAGCAGATGTCTTTGAAATTTGTGTGGACATACCAACATTGTCAATGGTTGTCGGACACTTCGACCCCGGACGATTCGACCCCGGACAGTTTGACCCTGCCAGTTGGACCACAGGACGTTTCGACTCCAAAATGTTCCGACCATTTATCCGTTCAAAAAAAATAAACCCCTTGTGACAATTGTTATAATACATATTTTTATATTAGGTTGTTCTAAGACGTCAAGGCGCCTCTTAATCAAATTTTCACTGTAATTATTTGTTTGGTACTAAATAAATGAAAATGATGGAGTTTTTCCTTTCCACAACAACGAACAGATAAACAGACAGAAAATTTTGCGTTATAAACAACAGCTTTAATGGCGTTTTCCCTTTGCACAATAACGAACACAAAACTCTCCCTCCTTCTACACATATATCCATAACGTCAATCGCACAATCACCTTGATCGCACCACTATTGCACGATGAAGCCGTTTTTTCCTATTTCTTTCTTTCTTTCTTTCTTCTTTGATTTGATTTGAGAGCGTTCCGGAATCACAGCAGATAATTTTGCGCAACTATTATATTTGCATATATATCTATGAAATAAAGAAAGTACCCGTAAAAAAGTCACAGCTCAATTTAATATCTGTACACGAAAATGTGCGCACCGTAGTTAGACAACAAAAATATGATTGAAACCCACAGCTCACAATAAAGATTTTAGTCTAGGAAAACCACAGCTCACAAGAGAGATTTTAGTCTGTGAAAAAAATACATCACAAAAACTATCTCACTTTGTACGTCCCCGTAAACTTGTTCAATATGAGATTATTATTTTTATGGTTGGTTTCTGGGATTATTTAGGAGTTTAAGTGACCATTCGCTATCAGAAAATTACCTTTTATGATAAAGGTCAACTAACATAGACATGCTTTATATTCTCCGTGATGAGGTGTAGCTGGCTTTGAGAAAACTGAAAAGGTAAAATTGGCTTAAGCTGACAACATTTTAGGTGAACTGATTCAGGCAGAAGTTGACCCAGTAATAAACATTCTAACCAACATGTGCAACAAGATCTGACAGACAGGATAATGACCAACACACTGGACACAATCGCTGGTTATTGCGCCCCCAAAGACACAATCGCTGGTTATTACGCCCCCAAAGACACAATCGCTGGTTATTACGCCCCCAAAGACACAATCGCTGGTTATTACGCCCCCAAAGACACAATCGCTGGTTATAGCGCCCCAAAGAAGAGTAATCTACAGATGTGTTGTTTTTTTTCATGATTAATATTTTAGGTTGGGAAAGTGGTTCACATAGTACAGACAAACATGATCAAAGAACCAATGGACTATTTATTTACATACTTATATTAGCTGCTAGCAATCATTTTATTGGAAGAGACGCTGCGTCCTCTTCCTTTGTTTTTTAGGTTTAGATTTAGAATTTTTATTGGTTAATTTAGGGTTTGGGTTAGGTTTAGTTAAAACAGTGAATATAGTGTTAGGGTTAGGTTTAGATTTAGAATTTTAATAGTTAAATGTTCCAATTTCTTTGGTACGCGGCATATCAACAAATATGGCAGCCATGTTATGTGAGAAAGTTACGTCAGATTTAACCGAATTTTTTATTTTGATCTTTTCATTTATCTTGCGGACTAACTTGTTTTACCAATAACTTCGTATAAATAGATCAGTACTGGTGCATTAAAGTGCGCGTTGTAAGGAAATACAAAATTAATTTAAGTCAAATATGTCAAAGAATTTTTTTCTTGTTATGTAAAGAGTTTCCATTATTCTTGACTCAAACTAAATATTCTAAAAATATATTTACAATATGTAGTTTAAATTTATTTGTTGTCTAGATCTTTTAAAATGTAAATTATATTCATGTAATGAAGTAACGCTTTCATTTATCAATTACAGCTTATTTCATTGTCAATTTTCCGACTATTTTAATAACTTAAACGCGAACAAATATACAGATTTAAGTAATGTACACAATCTAAAGTTGACTGAACATACAACAATGATATTTGTGTTTTAAATACAAACTTAATAAAATTATTAAGTAGACTTGTATCATTAAAAAAATTCCCCAAAAATAACTAGCTATGATCTCATCAAAGAAAAGTTACAATAAAGTTAACATCAATAATTATTTAACAGAGTTCACAAAAGTTACTTATTCCAAATGTATTCCTTTGAACTATAATTTGTTTTAGTTCCAAAAATGTATTTTTCAATCATTAAGAAAATAATTTCTTTAATCATCATCAAAAATAAAATAAAAAGGAATCTATCGAAGATATGAATTGATATTTTATATTGGGGTCTGGTAAAGTTAATATTTAAAATAGAATTGTTCTCTCTCGTTATATTTCATATTGAGGTCTGGTAAAGTTAATATTTAAAATAGAATTATTCTGTCTCGTTATATTAATCCATTTCTGTCCGGTCTTGACTCTAATAAAATATTCTATAATTATATTTAAATAGCTATAAATGTATTTGATCTCATTATCTTTTTAAATTTAAATTATATTCATGTCATTATTGAAGGGTTTACTTTTATCAATTTTCAGTATTCGACAATTCTATATACATAATCTAAAGTTGACTACAAGTAAAATAATTATATAAATGTTTTAAATATAAACTTGATAAAATAATTAAGCTTACTTGTATCATTAAAAATTTCCCAAAAATAACCACCAATGACTTCATCAAAAAAAGTTAAAAGAATGTGAACATCAATAATTAACTAACGGGGTTAACAAACTAATTTATTCCATAGCTTATTATTTTTAAAATGAATAATTTGCTTTAGTTTCAACAATCTATTTATTCGTTCATTAAACAAAATAATTTATTTCATCATCGGTGGTAAGAAAAAACTAATTGAATCTATGTAAAATAACTGAGAGCTATGAAATTATCTATACTAATAAAAGGGAAAGCCCTCACTCACTGACTCACTGATTCATCACTAATTCTCCAACTTCCCGTGTAGGTAGAAGCATGAAACTTTGGGAAGTTGTTGGTTACCTCTCACGACGAAAATTGGTGAAAAAGAATTTTAAAATATTCGCTCATGTGGGGCTAGGGGCCCTAAAACGTTTTTTTCCTGATATGAGCTATATAAAAATCGAAAATCACCAATTTTCCTATTTCCCGTGTAGTTAGAAGCATGAAACTTTGGAAATCTTTTGAGTACATGCTCTTTACGATAATTAAATGGACAAAAAGGTAAATTTCCCACTCAGGGGGGACGGGGCCTAAAAACGTTTTTTCCTGATATAAGCTATAAAAAAAAAAAAATCACTCATTCTCATATTTTCCGTGTAGGTTGGACAATGAAACTTAGGATTTTTTTTAGTACACGCTCCCGACATAAACTAGCAAAAAAAAAACGTTAAAATTCCCTCACATGGGGGACCGGGGGCCCAAAAATAGTTTTTCTTATATTAAAAATCGCCTAATCACTAATTCTCCAACTTCCCGTGTAGGTAGGAGCATGAAATTTTGAGAAGTTGTTGGGTACCCTTTCATGACGAAAATTGGTGAAAAAAGAATTTGATAAATCTTGCTTATGTGGGTCCGGGGGCCCAAAAACATTTTTTCCCTAATATGGGCTCTATAAAAAAAAAATCAACAATTTTCCTATTCCCCGTGTATGTAGAAGCATGAAAATTTGGAAATTTGTTGAGTACGTGCACTCGACGATAGTTTTTTTTTAAATCGTTAAATTTCCCACTCATGTGGGTCGGGGTCGCCCTAACCGTTTTTTTTCCTAATATGGGCTATTTAAAAATTTAAATCACCAATTTTCCTATTTCCCGTGTAGTTAGAAGCATGAAACTTTGGAAATCTTTTGAGTACATGCTCTTTACGATAATTAAATGGACAAAAAGGTAAATTTCCCACTCATGGGGGACGGGGCCCAAAAACGTTTTTTCCTGATATAAACTTTATAAAAATCGAAAATCACCAATTTTCCTATTTCCCGTGTACTTAGAAGCATGAAACTTTGGAAATCTTTTGAGTACATGCTCTTTACGATAATTAAATGGACAAAAAGGTAAATTTCCCACTCATGGGGGACGGGGCCCAAATAAGTTTTTTCCTGATATAAGCTATATAAAAAATGAAAATCACTAATTCTCATATTTTCCGTGTAGGTAGGACCATGAAACTTAGGAATTTTTTTAGTACACGCTCCCGACAAAAACTGGCAAAAAAAAACGTTAAAATTCACTCACATGGGGGACCGGGGGCCCAAAAATAGTTTTTATTATATTAAAAATCGCCTAATCACTAATTCTCCAACTTCTCGTGTAGGTAGGAGCATGGAATTTTGAGAAGTTGTTGGGTACCCTCTCATGACGAAAATTGGCTCTATAAAAAAAATAAAATCAACATTTTTCCCATTCCCCGTGTATGTAGAAGCATGAAAATTTGGAAATTTGTTGAGTACGTGCACTCGACGATAGTTTTTTTTTAAATCGTTAAATTTCCCACTCATGTGGGTTGGGGTCGCCCTAAACGTTTTTTTCCTAATATGGGCTATTTAAAAATTTAAATCACTAATTCTCCTATTTCCCGTATAGGTAGAAGCATGAAACTTTGGAAATTGTTTGAATACACGCCCCCGAATAAAATAGGAAATAAATGATTTAACTCCCTCTCATGGGGGGCCGGGGGGCCAAAATACAGTTTTTCTTCTATACTAATAAAAGGGAAAGCCCTCACTCACTCACTCACTGACTGACTCACTCACTGATTCATCACTAATTCTCCAACTTCCCGTGTAGGTAGAATCTTGAAACTTTGGGAAGTTGTTGGATACCCTCTGACTACGAAAATTGGCGAAAAAGAATGTTGAAAATCTAACTCATGTGGGGCCGGGGGCCCAAAAACTTTTTTTGCTTACATCACTAAATCTCCAATTTTCCGTGTAGGTAGAAGCCTGAAACTTTGGGAAGCTGCTGTGTACCCACTGTGGACAAGGTTTGGCAAAAAAGTTTTTTTAAAAATATCTCTCAAGTGGGGCCGGGGGCCCAAAAAGATTGTTTCTTATACGGGCTTTATAAAAATTGAAAATCACCAATTTTCCTATTTCCCGTGTAGCTAGAAGCATAAAACTTTGGGAAGTTGCTGGGTAACCACTAATGACGAAGATTGGCGATGAAAAACTTTTAAAATCTTGCTCATGTGGGGCCGAGGGCCCAAAAAAATTTTTTTCTTCATCACTAATTCTCCAATTTCCCATGTAGGTAGAAGCATGAAACTTTGGGAAGTTGTTTGGTAACCACTAATGACGAAAGTTGGCGATAAACATTTTTAAAAATCTCGCTTATGTGCGGCCGGGGGCCCAAAAAGATTTTTCCTTATTTGTGTTCTATAACAATTGGAATTCACCAATTTTCCTATTTCCCGAGTAGGTATTTCCATGTAGGTGGAAGCATGACACTTTGGGAAATTGTTGGGTACACTGTCAGGACGAAAATTGGCGAAAAAGAATTTTAAAAATCTCGCTCATGTGGGGCCGGGGGCCCAAAAACTTTTTTTCTACATCTCTAAATCTCCGACTTCCCGTGTAGGTAGAAGCATGAAACTTTGGGAAGTTGCTGTGTACCCACTTTAGACAAAATTTGGCAAAAAACATTTTAAAAATACCTTTCAAGTGGCGCCGGGGGTCACAAAAGATTGTTTTCCTTATATGGGCTTTTTAAAAATTGAAAATCACCAATTTTCCTATTTCCCGTGTAGGTAGAAGCGTGAAATTTTGGGAAGTTGTTGGGTAACCAATAATGACAATTGACGATATTGATTTTTAAAAATCTAGCTCATGTGGGCCCGAGGACCCAAAAAAGGTTTTTCCTTATATGGGCTCTGTAAAAATTGAAAATCACCAATTTTCCTATTTCTCGAGTAGGTAGAAGCATGTAACTTTGTAATTTTTTAAAAATGTTATGCTTTCGACGATAAGTTGAAAAAAAAAAGTTAAATTTCCCACTCATGGGGGCCGTGGCCCCGGAAAAAGCCCCGACTGAATGACTCACTCACTCACTCACTCACTCATTCGTCACTAATTCTCCAACTTCCCGTGTAGGTAGAAGCATGAAACTTTGAGAAATTGTTGGTTACCCTCTAACGACGAAAATTGGCGAAAAAGAATTTTTAAAAATCTCGCTCATGTGGGGCCGAGGGCCCAAAAACACTTTTTTCCTTTTTCCTATAAAAATTGAAAATCACCAATTTTCCTATTTTCCGTGCAGGTATAAGCATGAAACTTTGGAAATTTATATTTGAGCTATACAAAAATTGAAAATCACTAATGATAGTTTTTCACATATTTGATTTTTTTTTAGTACAAGCTCCCGACAATTGGCAAAAAGAATGTTAGAATTCCCTCTAATTGGGTACCGGGGGCCCAAATATACTTTTTTATATTAAAAAAAAAAAACAACTTATCACTAATTCTCCAATTTTCAGTGTAGGTAGGAGCATGAAACTTTGGGTAATTGTTAAGTAACCTCTCAGGACAAATGTTGGGGTAAAAGAATTTGAAATTCACACTCATGGGGTATGTACTCCAAAAACGTAATTTTTATATGAGATTTATACAAATTGAAAATCACTGATTCTCTTATTTCTCGATTAGGTAGACTCATGAAACGTTGGGTAATTGATAATTACACTTTCACGATGGTAGCAGATGAAAACATATTTCAATATATCTCTTACAGGGGGCTGGGGGGCCAAATGTAGTTTATTTCCAAATATAAACTATATAAAACTACACATAACTAATATCCCCATTCTTCATATAGGTGAAGCATATAACTTTGGGAAGTTGTTGAGTACAATCTCCAGATGAAAGTTGGTGAAAGAGAATGATACATTTCCACTCACATTGGGGCCGGGGGCCAAAATATAATTATTTTTTTTAAATTAAAAACCGACTCATCACAAATTCCACAATTCATCGTGTAGTTAAAAACATACAACTTTAGGATGTTGTTGGGTACCCTCAAAACGACGAAAATTGTCGTAAAATAATTTTTAAATGCACGCGCATGAGGGCCTGGGCCCAAAAAACGTGTTTTTTCCCTTATACGTGCTATAAAAATTTGAAAATCAATAATTCTTTTATTTTTAATATAGGCAAACGCAGGAAACTTTGGGTGTTTGTTAACTACACTTCCACGATGGTAGCAGGTGAACAATTATTTAAAACCTTCTTTACTGTGGCCTGGGAGGCCAAAATGTAGTTTTTCCCTAATATTAACCTTATAAAATTAAAAATCCCTAATTCTCCCATTCCCTAATTAGGTTGAAGCATAAAATTTTAGGAAATTGTTGGGTACCCTTTCACGACAAAAAATAGCGTGATATATTTTAAAAAGTCACACTCATCGGGGCCGTGTTTTTTTAAATATGTGCTATATACAAATTGAAAAGCACTATTTTTCCTATTTCCCAAAAAGGTAAAGCACAAAAATTTGGGGATTTTTTAAATGCACTTCCACGATGGCAGCAGTTGGAATAATATTTAAAATATTCCTTTGTGGGCGCTGGGGGCCAAAGTATAGTTTTTTGTGCACTCACTCACTTATCACTAATACCCCATCTTCCCGCAGCGAAGTGCGGGTAAATTGCTAGTAATCTATATACTTAGGGCTGACAAATGTAATATTTAAAATAGAATTTTTCTGTTTCTTTATATTGAACATTTCTGTCCGGTCGGACAACGGTATTTCTGTATTATATAAATGACATGCATGTTAAAGAGACATAAGAAGCAACAATAAAAATAGTTTCTTGTGTCTATTTGGAAATAATTTAAGAAAATGTTGTTTTCATTGATTGTATTTACTTAATAACATACATGACAGAGGAAGAACGAGTAATTAATACAGCAGGAATTATTTTTTGATTATCAAGAACTTGAGAAAACCTTCGCATGAAAAAGCTTTCATTATCATAGGCATTAACTTTGTATTTCCTGCAAGTGCGCACTAAAGAGCACCAGTACTAATATATTTATTTTGGCATTGGGCGTAAAACTAAATTATTTATTCTCCATATTAAGAAGATCAAAACATATTTCTTCAATGACTCTTAAAAGTTTTTTAATGTAGTCACAAGAAAAAAATATTATAGTTTTGGATTACGCAAATCTAACATTTTATGAAAACGAAATTATACGGACATTAATATTTAGTAAAAAAAGAAGGGAACTTTTTAAAAATCATTTTTATTTAAAGTTATGTAGCATTTTAATTAAAATTAACCATTGTTACATATTGGATGTCTATTTATTTATTACGTAGTAAGCACGTTGTTGACAATTTTATTCTCCTTATATCTAAGTGGCTTGCCACTTAACTTAACTTAGTTCCCTTAAATGAGGGATACTGTACCAATGAATGTCTAGGTTTCGCTTACACAACGTACATACTAAGTGAGATTTTTAAAAAAATTTAATCAATGTATTTAATTTTTATTGATAATAAATTTTAGTCTAAGACTAAATAATTGTTTTCAAACAATCTTAACACTTTAGGCAATAACTAAAATATTTATTTTACCGACAAATTTATATATTAAAGATATATTTTATTTTTTTGGTTATACTCAGGAAATATTTCATTTCTTCTCGACCACTTTATAACTAACTTTAAAACTAATATTATAACTAACTTTATAACTAACCAGCCAGTTTGCTATGTAATACAATGGATGTTAGTGAAATTATTTTTACATTCTCCCAAGAAGAGTATAGTGAGATGGACTTATCTACCATAACAGATCTGAAGTGTTCCAACCATCAAGTCCTTCAAAGTTGCACTTTAAACACATCTCTTCAAAATTTATTTTCAACGTTAATGAAACAACATATCTTTTTAAAGATTAACGTAGCTTATGTGTTAAGTATTGTCATGTATGCGGTTGTTATGATATAAATGTTTATATTCAATATGATGTAAAGCGCCGTGAGCCCAGTTCCTTACAGGGATACAGCGCTATATAAAAAAATCCTATTATTATTATTATTATTATTGTTATCATACAAAATAGGACGGACGTTTTATATCTTTCTAAGTAAAACAAGATTCATGTTTTGTAATTTTTTCTCTGAGCATGTGTCTGTGACAAGACCCGACAAAATGGCCACGGATAAAACCGAACTTTGGTACCACACTATATAAGTTCTGAAATAATAATAATTATTTACATGAAATTAAATAGATAAAAACCTGCTGGTAAGATGTCGGTCTTAAATGATTATTTGAGTTTGAGTGGGGTCACGTGGCATGCGCTTTCAGCTCTCGAACAGAGAGTCATGAGTTCGAATCTCCAAGTTGAAGTACATCTTAGACATCACCAGCAAACATTAACCAACTAAAGACGTAAGTAACTGACCGTAGCTTTATGATTGTAATAAATGACTGGATCTCAAATTTATATGTAAAAATGATATGAATATTTGCATACACGAGAGAAGTAACGTGTTTAATTTTTATCTGTATAATGTATGACGTAGTCAGTGACGTAGTCAGTGTGTATTTTACTCCGTGTCGTTAGAATATATCGTAGTTCTTACCTCCCTTGTGTCGTTAGATTATGGTGTAGTCCTTACCTCCCTTGTGTCGTTACATTATGGTGTAGTCTTTACCTCCCTTGTGTCGTTAGATTATGGTGTACTCCTTACCTCCCTTGTGTCGTTAGATTATGGTGTAGTCCTTACCTCCCTTGTGTCGTTAGATTATGGTGTAGTCCTTACCGCCCTTGTGTCGTTAGATTATGTTGTAGTCCTCACCTCCCTTGTATCGTTAGATTATGGTGTAGTCCTTACCTCCCTCGTGTCGTTAGATTATGGTGTAGTTCTTACCTCCCTTGTGTCGTTAGATTATGGTGTAGTCCTTACCTTCCTTGTGTCGTTAGATTATGGTTTAGTCCTTACCTCCCCTGTGTCGTTAGATTATGGTGTAGTCCTTACCTCCCTTGTGTCATTAGATTATGGTGTAGTCCTTACATCCCTTGTGTCGTTACATTATGGTGTAGTCTTTACCTCCCTTGTATTTTTAGATTATGGTGTAGTCCTTATCTCCCTTATGTCGTTACATTATGGTGTAGTCCTAACCTCCCTTGCGTCGCGAGATTATGGTGTAGTTCTTACCTCCCTCACCCGATTCTAACTATAAATTTCTTCTAGTAAAATAAAGTCCACAGTGAAAATGACAAAATATAACTATTAATAAGAAAACTTTTTAACACATGCCATTTACAAGGAATTATATAATGTTAATTTACCTTGTATATGTATATGATATGTAAATTAGTGGACATGGCGGCACGTGTCATTAGTTAGCGTACATACAGTTATAGGTAAAAAAAATGTGGAAATTATAAATGAGTAATTTTTAAAAACTATACAACGATTTTATCTATATTTCCTTATAAAACAAATATATATAACGATTTAATTAATATTTCCTTATATAAACAATATGTTTAACTTTGTAAAGAAGATAAAAGTCTGATGTAACAAGACGCTAATATTGAAAGTGCCTAATAATATGAACATATTAAGACCATACAACAATGTTATTATTATTATCTCCTTAAATGACAAGATGGTCAGGGTCAATGTACAAATTATGCCGCGTTGTCGGTAAGATTTCTGCCAGGTGACGCGAAGCTTTCTAAAATAAACTACAACAACGTTATTTAAAAAAATATATTGTCATAAACATCAAAACCTCTCATAAAAAGGTTAGTGCCACAAAACTAATGTCATACACATCAAAAACGTTCATAAATAAAAATAAATACTAAAATACATGTAACGTGTCATTCGTCACTTGGTCCATGTAACAAACTTACCACTGTGTTTATACATTAACTCATTCAACACTCAGTCACTTCGCCCATTTAACTAACTTACCACTGTGTTTATACATTAATTCATTCAACACTCAGTCACTTGGTCCATGTAAAAAACTTACCACTGTTTTTTTTAGAATAAATCAGGGGTATGCAGATTGACATTAAGTGTATCCAGGAGACCATAATTTTGACAGATTATGGGGAGAAGAATGCTGTTCTGGCTCCACTTGACTATTGCTTTTGTTTATTTACATGTTCTTCTCAAGGTCATGGTCATGATTTTGTTTACGTTTAGCTTTAATTTTTAATAAGTTTAACCTTGTAAATGCCTAGACACTTAGGTCTGCATCCAGCGGTTTACTAGCCGCATGTAACTCTTCTATGTGTAAATATTAATAATAGTATTATTTAACTTTTAAAATTCATGTGATTGGCTTTTAAAAAACTTTATAAAAACAATTGTAATTTTTGTCTCTTCGGTTTCAAAAAGTTTTTGATTTTGAATTGTTCTACAAACCAGTCAATTGAGTTTGTTAGAAATAAACTTAAGTATTATCTGATGTAGGATAATCCACACATTTCATTGTTTATTTTACATGGAATGTTTACTATAAAAAACAATTTTTAAAAAACTCGGATTATGACAATTTTTGAAATAAAAAACCTAGAAACCTAGACGAGGTAAAACAAAACCTAGATCTAGGTTGAAAAACCTAGCGCTGGCAGCACTGCTATTGATAGGGATCGAGATCAAGCGAAATATCACTTGAATGAAATATAATGTTTTTCTCTGCAGTGTGAAAGATTTTCCAGTGGCAGATACTCAAACAGTAAAAAATTATGCTAAAATAAATTTATTTATTTTATTGTTTGCATTAAACTACAGATAAATCATATTTTAAAATCCAATTTGCCGCTAGTATTTCATGTTCCTACACATGTTTTCTTATCCGTTTATACAAAGAACAACGAAACACAAGTCATTAACTGACATTAAGAGACTTTAAAATATAAATAACATAAACATAATGAAGTTTTGTAAGGTATACAATTCTTATAAGTAATCGTCCATAGTATGATGTGTATTGCAAAAATTGATTTTTTTTTAAAGCACCGGTGCTTTGTGGTGCATCGCTAACATGAAAACCAATTTCCATTACCAACATTTAAAATTATAGAAAGTAAATGGAAATAAATCTAAACAGATTACTAAATTTTTCACATCTGTACCAGCCTAAGAATCAACTTTTTTGAACCCATCTATTATAGTACGCACCAATGTGAACAGTTTTTTTATAGAGCGGTAAAAAGTGAGTGTATGAATGAGGAAATATATAATATATAATTGTAAACTATACCTAAAGCTATCTCCGTGTACCCCTTTAAAATCAAAACACTTTTCTCACACAAAAAAATTGACTTTCGTCATGATCTCCTACAGTAGAGGTGACTGCCATCAGTCAAAAAGTCACAATTCAGGGGCGGATCATGCTCTCATTTCATAATTTATTATTGCTTATTTTAGTAAAAATGTTATTAATTCTAAAATTTATTTTGAGTATAATTTTTATATAAAATATTAGGCTAGATTTTTTTTTCTGCTCTACATATAACGTAAGGGGGCGTAGCTAGTGTTTATTTTTAGATGCTGTCGTTACATTATTGTGTACTTGCCACCTCATTTAGCCTTATTCAAACAATTATTTTGTTCTAGGAAAATTACGTTCATTACAAAAATTGGGCCGATAAATAAATTTAAAAAAAAATGAAAAGAATTTTACTTACAAGTTCATATATACTGTTATCTTACTTTATATTTGTTTATGATATGTAAGTTAGGGGTCAGGGTGGTCGAGCGGCATGTGTGCTCAGCTGGCGTACAGAGAGTGACAGGTAAACAATCTGGAGAAGTCGGTACAAGAGTGTTGAAAGCAATAATCCTCTGTAATACAAGAGTGTAGAAAGCAATAATCCTCTGTAATACAAGAGTGTAGAAAGCAATAATCCTCTGTAATACAAGAGTGTAGAAAGTAATAATCGTCTGTATTACAAGAGTGTAGAAAGTAATAATCCTCTGTAATACAAGAGTGTTGAGGGCAATAATCCTCTGTAATACAAGAGTGTAGAAAGCAATAATCCTCTGTAATACAAGAGTGTAGAAAGCAATACTCCCTTATAATTTCTAGTCGAAAATGTTACCAGTATATATCAACTCGTTTCCTGAATAAAATTGAGACTTGACGAAGTACTACGTCATTTATTGTTACAGAATAGAAGTGCTTCATTCTTGTCATCATTCAGATTGAGTTTGTTGAAAGTCAACTAAGACTTTACAACATCAATGCATTCTTGCATTAATTAAACACTGGGGTTAATATAAGAGGGATCAGTGTGAGTGTATGGTTGAGTATCATCTGCAATAATAATCTAAATACTAAACTTATTCTTGAAAATAAAAATTGGCTTATGATGCAGCCTTTAAACTGAAAGTTTTTACATTTACTGAATCCAATAATTATCACGTAGCTCTTTATTCTTTAGACTAAACAAAAGTAAATAATCATAATTATCGATAAAGCTATAACTTTTAGGCTGCCATTTTGTTAAAGATCTCCTATTATTTCCCGGGGTTATAAACTTTCTATAGTATTCTCTTCCAACAGAATTGGATCGGCTTATGAACGAACTGAATACCGTCTATGTACATTTGTTCTATAGATTCTACTGCATTTTTCTATTTTGCGTTTTATCTGTAAAGACTTCTGTCACAAGCATCAATTCGTGAACGCTATATAAATAATGCATGCGCGTTTGGTGCGTAATTTGCCATAGATAAATTATCAGCGTCATAAGAATAAAATATAAAGCCAACATTTAAAAATGTATCGATTCCTGTGATGTTAGTTAGAAACAATGAACTATTAAATAGAGATCAAGTATGACAACCAACTCTACTGTGGTAGCAACATTTAAAACTTGTGGGTCTTTATCTGTTGGGTATTTCTTTAGAGTTATATACTTTCATGTAGATATACACATTTTTAAAAAGATTTGAATGATTAAAAAATTAGTATATTCAAATGAAAAAAATTGAGTTTAGTAAACCCCGTGTGTACTAATAGTTCCTTTTGATCTCTATACAGTTATATAACACAATGTTCATTACGTATCTCATGTGTACTAATAATTCCCTTGATCTCTTTACAGTTATATAACACAATGTTCATTACGTATCTCATGTGTACTAATAATTCCCTTGATCTCTATACAGTTATATAACATATTGTTCATTATGTATCTCATGTGTACTAATAATTCCCTTGATCTCTATACAGTTATATAACACAATGTTCATTACGTATCTCATGTGTACTAATAATTCCCTTGATCTCTATACAGTTATATAACACATTGTACATTACGCCTTCACCGTATATATTAAATATTATAGAAAGATAGACAACTGCATTCGGTTCTTCGTGTTTTCTCTTATTAAATTAAAACTGGATTTAATTTACATAATTATAAAAAATAAAAATGCTTAAATTTGTTTACGTTGTGTATACAAAATTTATCGTAAGGTTATCCTCACTTAGAAGATGTTGAATAATTCATGTATAAATAGTGTACGCATATAATTGTAAATTACGACACAATTTTTAAATTAAAATTACTAAAAGCTTATAATTTTAAGAAGTTGACAGCGAAACGTAGTGACTCTCGCAAATATCAATAAAGAAGAATTGATAAGATGCTTCATCTTGTTGTCACCATGAATGTATTCTATAGTTAGAAGAATTTATGTAGCTATGTTGTTGTCACCATGAATGTATTCTGCAGTTAGAAGAATTTATGTAGCTATGTTGTTATCACTATGAAATTATTCTATAGTTAGAAGAATTTATGTAGCTATGTTGTTGTCACTATGAAATTATTCTATAGTTAGAAGAAATTATGTAGCTATGTTGTTATCACTATGAAATTATTCTATAGTTAGAAGAATTTATGTAACTATGTTGTTATCACCATGAATGTATTCTACAGTTAGAAGAATTTATGTAGCTATGTTGTTGTCACCATGAATGTATTCTATAGTTAGTAGAATTTATTTAGCTATGTTGTTGTCACCATGAATGTATTCTACAGTTAGAAGATTTTATGTAGCTAAGTTGTTGTCACCATGAATGTATTCTATAGTTAGAAGAATTTATGTAGCTATGTTGCTGTCACCATGAATGTATTCTACAGTTAGAAGAATTTATGTAGCTCTGTTGTTGTCACCATGAATGTATTCTATAGTTAGAAGATTTTAAGTAGCAAAGTTGTTGTCACCATGAATGTATTCTACAGTTAAAAGAATTTATGTAGCTATGTTGTTGTCACCATGAATGTATTCTACAGTTAGAAGAATTTATGTAGCTATGTTATTGTCACCATGAATGTATTCTACAGTGAGAAGAATGGGTTTATAGTTTTAGCCATGGACAAGGGTTATGGTGGTATGTTAGCGATTTATCGATATTGTATCCCTAATTAAAGGGGTTGAAGTCAAATGGCGTTCCACTTGTATGATATACTCCAAATAATCACAAGTGACATGCTGTAACATCAATACATACAAATAAATTAAAGTCATTAAATTAATTAAAAAGTTTTTAATATACTTAAAATAAATGCAATTTTAAAAAGATTAACAATTATTTAAATACTATTCTTTAAACCGCATTTTTAAATCTACAAGCCTGAAAACAATTGTAGCACACATAAATTATGGACATTATGTCTTATATATTTAAATCCTTTTTTATTGATTGTCTACTTTTATTTAGATTTTTTACATTGTTTTGTGGCTCAGTTTTGTTAACATAAAGTGGAATTAAATTTATCAGCATTATTGCTTTGTAGTGCGATGTTGACGGGAAACACAATTTGTTAATGCACACCAAAAATGCTAAACTAATTAGTAACAATAACGCACTTTAAACAAAATATAACTTTTTCTTTAATCGAAGTTAAACATAATGTTTATTGAAAAAGTTTATTTAAATACAATTGTTTTAAAACGCTAACTTGTCCATTCGAATGTATCTGACATGTAATTATTTTACTTTCTAAGAAATTTAACAAAGTTACTTACAGGCAACAATGTTAAGGTCGGTTACCGTGAATGTTTTGGTGTGAGTGAGCACGAGATCTTATCTTATCTTAGATATACACACGCTCCCACAAACCATGAGAGATGATCTGTTAGCAAGTGATGCAGCGTTCACAGGCCACGGCTATAGGGGTCCACGCATTACCCCAGCCGCCTATTTTAACTATTGTCTAGTTAGGTACCCATTCAGAGCTGGGTGACTCGGGGACTCCTCAGGCAACGGCTATATGGGTCCACGCATTACCCCAGCTGCCTATTATAACTATTGTCTAGTTAGGTACCAATTCAGAGCTGGGTGACTCGGGGACTCCTCAGGCCACGGCTATAGGGGTTCCACGCATTACCCCAACCGCCTAACTAGTTAGATACCCACTCACAAATCCTCGGTACGACAGTCGAGCGCGCTACCACTCGACCACCGCGTCCCACGGGGACGAGATGAGATTTGGGAGTTCTTTGTTGATTTTGGTCTGTTTTTTTGTGAGCACAATAATTTAAAGTATAAAATAAGTATTTACTGGCTACATAGATGATACATTATTTACTTTAAACCGCATTCCTCTCAAACTTGAGTTTAACAAATAATATAAAAACATAAACACATTTCTTTAAATAATAAGAGTAATCCGTATCCATTGTACTATCTTTATATATTGTGGTTATGATGTATATGATTTACATTGAATGCCTAGAGCATTCCACATGTATATTTATTGTTATGTGAAGCGCTCTGTGCCCAGTTAATTGAAAGAGTACAGCGCTATATAATTCATAGAGTTATCTATAGAAATATTGATATCTATATATCACCTGTACAAGATCATTAGCGAGTAGAGAGCAAATAAACATGACGAATGATCCTTGTGATGTAGTTTCAAAAGTGGGTTGGAATATATTAAGATAAACAATGTTTCTTGCGTTCACTTGCTTTGCTCCTTCAAAGAATACCATGCTGTTCGTAGGGCAGTGGTTTTCACGTCTGCCTTACACGTGATAGGTACTGGGTTTAAGCCTCAGCGGAGAAATTATGTGTCTTAATTTTTAAAATTAGTTGGTTGTGTCAGTTCTTTTACATCATTTTTGTAAACGTATGTGACCCTAGCTAGAGTCGACCAATCACAGTTTATGGTTGGCAAGCTAAGTTGGTGAACATATCTGACCCTCACTAGAGTCGACCAATCACAGTTTATGGTTGACAAGCTAAGTTGGTGAACATATCTGACCCTCGCTAGAGTCGACCAATCACAGTTTATGGTTGGGAAGCTAAGTTGGTGAACATATCTGACCCTCACTAGAGTCGACCAATCACAGTTTATGGTTGGCAAGCTAAGTTGGTGAACATATCTGACCCTCGCTAGAGTCGACCAATCACAGTTTATGGTTGGCAAGCTAAGTTGGTGAACATATCTGACACTCGCTAGAGTCGACCAATCACAGTTTATGGTTGGCAAGCTAAGTTGGTGAACATATCTGACCCTCGCTAGCGTCGACCAATCACGGTTTATGGTTGGCAAGCTAAGTTGGTACAGGGTGGGGCATGTAATTAACCACAATGCGCATTTCTCGAGACTATCAATATGACAGTCATCTCCGCCACCACCCCCGACGTTCATTCACGTTCGTCTAATTTCTTTGTTCTGTTGTTTGTGTCCGTTCTTTCCTAATGTTCTTTGCACTATCTGCTAGCAAGTCTGCGACATGTGTTAGGCCTTGCGTCTTAACTACTTACATTTATTATTAACAAGTGTTTAAATTTAATTGTGAATATTGAGTTTATTTTACTAAGCACATAATGTTATTTATTTTTTTTAATTTTAAAAATCCAAAAATAACTGTGCTCGTTGTGATCTAGGCGTCAGTATATCTGTGTACGCTATGTGGGGTGGTGAACATTATGACGTCAGTAAATCTGTGTACGCTATGTGGGGTGGGGTGGTGAACATTATGACGTCAGTATATCTGTGTACGCTGTGTGGGGTGGGGGTGGTGAACATTATGACGTCAGTATATCTGTTTACGCTATGTGGGGTGGGGGTGGTGAACATTATGACGTCAGTATATCTGTGTACGCTATTTTGGTGAAAGTTGAATTACGTAAACAGATCTGAGGTTTATTTTATGTCATTATGTTTTTATATTAATATTTTGCTTTGTGTGCATATAAGTATGTGTGTGTGAGAATGAATGTTTTAATGTTGTTATCTCCCTTTGTGTGTATCTAAGTATGTGTGTGTGAGAGTGTATGTTTTTATATTGATATCCCACATTGTGAATATACATATTATCGTGCGTGATTGTTTGTGAGTGTACTGTTAAGTTAAAAAAT
>MUZC01000350.1:146848-163755 GCA_002072015.1 Radix auricularia | reverse complement strand
TATATATATATACATACAGAACATACACGATTTAGACTAACAAAAATTAATAGGACTCGCTTCAAAAGTTAAGAACATCTGTAGATCTATGCAACTAATATTTCTTTCACAAATATAACACGAATTTACTTTGTATCTTCTGTCAGCGCGCACCAAAAAGCACCAGTGCTGATCTCTCAATATCGTGTACTTGAAATAAATAAGTCCAGAAGATTAATTAGAAGATCAAAACATTTATTCTTTAACTTTTCTCTAATTGTTGTATATGGTCTGAGATAGTGTATTCTTGATTTGTATTTTGACAATGTTATGTTTATGAATACGAATCTATACATACATAAATATTTAATTTGTAGAATAAAAAAAGATTTTAAAAAATCAGTTTATAAAGAATTATGGAAGCTATGAATTTAAGTTAATCACTGTTTTTTATTTATGTCCAGTTGAATTAGCAACGTATCTTTACTTTAATCAATATATCTCTGCTTTACTCTATCTAAGTGGCTTGCCACTTAACTTCGTTCTATTTAACGAGGGATTATGTGCCAATGAAATGCTTGTTTTCTCATATTACTTGGAACGTATGTGTTGGATTAAAACACGCTCATATAACTAGTTTAAGTTTTATTTCACTTAAATATTAGTCTATCCTGACAATTTTGACCTTGCTATAACAAATACATTTCTTTATTTAACCTTGGCTTTTGTCTTCACACTGACTTGACTACGTATATAATAATATTTTAATATGTACATTAAAATCAATTAAACTTTTTAGACTACTTATAAAACTGCTCGAGACCAAGCTGACAAAAATCTAAAAATCTCTTCTCATCAATGTTACAACAATGCCAAGCCAGCTAAATGTTTTTACATAACTCAATAACAGAGACTAGATTGTCAATATTTTATAACAACTGTCACAATTTGATACGGTCTGATGATTAAATCCTTGATTTTTTAAATTTTTTTATGAAAGTAATGTAGCAATATTTTACTATGTTATCTCTTGATGTTGTTTGTTTATGTGAGTAAATATTGCAACGTTTTTTCTGTTTTATCTCTTGATGTTGTTTATGTAGGTAAATGTTGCACCGTTTTTTTATTTTATCTCTTGATGTTGTTTGTTTATGTAAGTAAATGTTGCCCCGTTTTACTATTTTATTTCTTGATTTTGTTTGTTTATGTAGGTAAATGTTGCACCGTTTTTCTATTTTATCTCTTGATGTTGTTTGTTTATGTAGGTAAATGTTGCAACGTTTTTCTATTGTATCTGTTGGTGTTGTTTGTTTATGTAAGTAAATGTTGCACCGTTTTTCTATTTTATCTCTTGATGTTGTTTGTTTCTGTTGGTGTTGTTTGTTTATGTAAGTAAATGTTGCACCGTTTTTCTATTTTATCTCTTGATGTTGTTTGTTTATGTAGGTAAATGATTCACCGTTTTTCTATTTGATCTCTTGATGTTGTTTGTTTATGTAAGTAAATGTTACACCGTGTTTCTATTTTTATCTCTTTGTGTTTTATGATTTGAGTCAGCCACAAATCAAGGGCAAGAACTGCGGGGAGAAGGATGAAGTAAGGATTTGTTTGATTCCAGCTACAACAACTTAGGAAATATTTTAAAAAACGAATAAATTAAACATTTTTTTATTTCAGTATTTGAAAAACAATATAACGAATAAAATAGGACATCTATTATTGGTTAAAAAGTTCCAAAACAAACAAATACATATATTTTATGGTTAATATTGTTCTCATTTATCTTAATACATAGATCTATAGATAAATTCGTGTAAAATATATTTCTAACTTAAGATTTTGTACTACAAATATAAAAACTGTTTCTGATAGAGTATGTAAAAATATTTCATGAGAAAATTAAGAAATGTTTATTTAGATATTTTAATTTACAACGTCCTATAAATAGATCACAACTGGTGCTTTTTAGTGATAAACTTAAAAGAGACCACTTAAAATTTAAAGACCTTCTATTGCTATATATGACGTGCAATCAAAGTGTATATTCCTTGAACGCCGCACTAAAAAGCACACCTTTAGACCTTCTTTTAATATGATATTGTAATTGAGACGACTTAAGCTGCATAAAAAATGAGATCATAATATTAGTATTTGTAACTTTGGTTAAATTTCAAACTAAGAGTCTATCCGACGTAGTATTTTTTTTATTTTTGCTTTATTCACGTTGTATTTTGTGGAAC
The DNA here is from genome assembly GCA_002072015.1 of Radix auricularia. Lineage (NCBI taxonomy): Eukaryota > Metazoa > Mollusca > Gastropoda > Lymnaeidae > Radix > Radix auricularia. The sequence goes on along the minus strand of MUZC01000350.1, from coordinate 161,536 downwards.
GATTGATTATGCATAGAAATGTTTAAGTTATAAAAAAAATACATTTTTATCATAGTTATTTCCAAATAATAAAACAATAAATTTTATACGTTTATATTTATATATATAAATAAGACTTCATAATTACGCACTGAGTCGAGTAACTCATGAATGTAAATGTATTAATTTCAAGTGGCACGCCACTTGACTTCGATCTCATTAACAAGAGATATAATTTCAATGAATCGATAATAACTCCCACCCTAGCATGGACCAAGTTCTAATTAAAACACGTAGTTACTAGCACTGCTGCTAGCGTTAGGTTTTTGAACCTCGATGTAATTTTGTTATTACCTCTGGTTGGTTTCTAGGTTTATTATTTTAAAAAATAATCATAATCTAGATGTTGTTTTTTTAAAATTGCTTTTTAAAGTAAATATTCGATTTGAAAGAAACAAAAATATGTGCAGTTAAGTTTCTAAATAATTCAATTTTTTTAAAAATATTAATAATCAGTGTGTATCGACAGTTTTTTAACGCATCTCTATGTTGTTCCATTATTATATCTATGGCTCTATGCTAATGAATTCGAAAGGTGGCGCTGCCATCCTGAAAAACTCTGATACAAGATAAAACAACTTAAATGAGCAAACATGTTCAATTTATTAGACTTTAACTGCTCTAACATTTTCTTCTGTCGGTAATGAGAGAATATACAGTCAAGTATATGCTGTATTGAGTATATGTCGGTGATGAGAGAATATACTGTCATGTATATGCGGTATTGAGTATATGTCGGTATTGAGTATATGTCGGTGATGAGAGAATATACTGTCAAGTATATGCGGTATTGAGTATATGTCGGCGATGAGAGAATATACTGTTAAGTATATGCGGTATTGAGTATATGTCGGTATTGAGTATATGTCGGTGATGAGAGAATATACTGTCAAGTATATGCGGTATTGAGTATATGTCGCTATTGAGTATATGTCGGTATTGAGTATCTGTCGGTATTGAGTATATGTCGGTATTGAGTATATGTCGGTGATGAGAGAATATACTGTCAAGTATATGCAGTATTGAGTATATGTCGGTATTGAGTATATGTCGGTAATGAGAGAATATACTGTCAAGTATATGCGGTATTGAGTATATGTCGGTGATGAGAGAATATACTGTCAAGTATATGCGGTATTGAGTATATGTCGGTATTGAGTATATGTCGGTGATGAGAGAATATACTGTCATGTATATGCGGTATTGAGTATATGTCGGTATTGAGTATATGCGGTATTGAGTATATGTCGGTGATGAGAGAATATACTGTCAAGTATATGCGGTATTGAGTATATGTCGGTGATGAGAGAATATACTGTCATGTATATGCGGTATTAAGTATATGTCGGCGATGAGAGAATATACTGTCATGTATATGCGGTATTGAGTATATGTCGGTATTGAGTATATGTCGGTGATGAGAGAATATACTTTCATGTATATGCGGTATTAAGTATATGTCGGCGATGAGAGAATATACTGTCATGTATATGCGGTATTGAGTATATGTCGGTGATAAGAGAATATACTGTCATGTATATGCGGTATTATGTATATGTCGGTGATAAGAGAATATACTGTCATGTATATGCGGTATTGAGTATATGTCGGTGATAAGAGAATATACTGTCATGTATATGCGGTATTAAGTATATGTCGGCGATGAGAGAATATACTGTCAAGTATATGCGGTATTAAGTATATGTCGGCGATGAGAGAATATACTGTCAAGTATATGCGGTATTGAGTATACGCTTAAGATATTCTAATATTAGACTATAAGTTATACTGAATTATTCCAAGAATGCTGATAAGTTTGGCAAAGGATTTATAAAGAAGATGACATAAAGTAGTAAAAATAATTCAGATGTAAGTATATTATAAAAATACTTAGGTAGAATATATCAATAAATGCCAATGCTAAACCAATTTTGAGGAAGGGGGAGGGGGGCTGTTTCAGAACTGTGACGTCACGCTAAAAAACGCGCAACTTTAAATAAAAGCTCACCTTTAATATTTGATTTCTAACTATCTAGTGACTTCTGAAATGGTTTCGCACCATTTACGCTATTAGATAGCACCCTTAAACTAACACTAAATACGTACTTGAATATAAATGACAATAAATATTATTTAAGACATGCTCTATTTGAAATAGTGGATTGAAGTAGGGAGCTTGTGACGTCATTTGTGTTTATTTTTAGTATGTTTAGGTTTTTTTTTTCTTTCTTTTTCTTTCTGATCTAGGTTTATTTTGACGTGTTGGCTAGGTTTTTCCTAAAATTGTCGCTGGCAGCACTTCCCCCAAATTGTCTAAAGCCCTAGAAGGCTAGTATAAATTCGTGTTGTTTTATAAAATGTTACAATATTTTAATTTGTTAAGTTGCCGAGTAAAAGTAAGACAGCTAATATACAGAGCAGCGTTATAATGTTAGAATGTCATAATATTAAGTTAAATTATTTTATGTCAAAAATTGTTTTTAAAAACAATAATTTTGTTTTAAAAATGTATCTTTAAAAAGGGGGGGGGGGTTAAAAAGGACAAACACAGTACGCAACCTATACATCCTGTGGTCAAGCCAGTGGTATCGAAACGTTCTGGGGTCGAATCGTCCGTGGTCGAAGTGTCCGTGATTCATGATACCGGACGATTTCTCAAATTAGTTTCGATCTTACGATGAAAAGTTTCCTTTTTAATTAAATTCAACCTTTTTCCTATATTGATATCAAATCTCATGTTTTCTCAAAATTATTTGGTATACGCTGGAAGAGAAATATGTGAGTAGTGTAGGAATCCCACAATTGTACAGGAAAAGTAGTGTGTCATCTTGAGTGTCACAAAATACATCACTTCTAACGAGTTACATTATTGCCTTTTAAAAAATAACCATTATTATCATACATTTTGTACTCTAGCTCACAAGCTTTTTTCTTGAACGATTTCACGTAAAAGAGGAGTAAATATAATGTCACCAATGAACAAGGCGTGTTTAATTTTTTTGATTATTTTGTGGATTTTATAAACTAACGAAAAATTATATTGCTACCACCGTGGGGCCGTTTAACAGAGGGGTCGGACACTTCAAAATCCCATTCTAATATAGAAATACAACACAAAGACGGGGTTTTGGTATAAGAACCTAAACATTGTTTATTTAGAAGGCAACGAGAAATCTTTAATTGAGAGAATGAGTGAACTGCATATGTGAAACCTTAACAGCACCTGCCCCACGTTTTTAGTGATATTAATTCCTAATACAGAACTCATATGTTTGAATTCATTTTGTCTTCCTAAGTCCAATGTCAAAAACGGTGGTTATTAAAATCTTTTAATACCCCTATTTATTCGTTAGTCAAAAATACTGGAAAATGCTTATCTTTAAATGGCTGTGTTCTGTTATATCTGACATTCATTAACTTTATATTTCCTGTTACCGTTCACAAAAAAGCACCACTACTGACCTTTTTAATATTACGCTTTACATAAAACAACTTGGTTTGAAAAATAAATGAGTAGACTATAAGTGAACATTTTTCTACTTTAATTTCTGTTAATTTTGTAATTTTCTATGGAAAACAGTTTTCTTGATTTGTTTTACGTAAATATTTTGTTTTCTGTAACCCTATATAACAGATGAAGAAATATTCTACTTGACGAATCGAAATCTTGAGGTAGTCCCCTAGTTAGTAATGTACTGCTGCTTGAGTTATTCGATCACCTTTACCAACCCTTCTTTAATGTTCTAACCTCTCATAACTTGCCAAAGTCCCTCGTGCCATACTCGATCACCTTTACCAACCCTTCTTTAATGTTCTAACCTCTCATAACTTGCCAAAGTCCCTCGTGACATACTCGATCAAAAGTTTTTTTAAATTTCATAAACTTGTGATGGAGTTCATGTTTGTGCTGTAGGTGTTTTTTCAATGAGCAAGCGATACTTTGAGGTACAGCACAATGTATACCAGGGATAAGAGAAAACGATCAATTCGTTGGCAAAGTCTCCTTCTTTAAAAGAAACAAAGTTAAGTGGCAAGTCATTTAATGCTATAGGAGATCTACGTGAGCCAGATAACACTTACATGGTGTAAATCTGCTAGACATGAAATAAGTGACAGTTTTTAAACTAAATTCACAGTTTCCATAGGTTCAATTAAAAATGTTTTTTTTATTCTATCTTTTTTGTTGAATTAAATATTTCTTTATAGATAATTTCGTGTAATATAAAAAAATTATATATATAAATTACAATTAAGCATAACTGTTTCTGATAGATTATGTAGTATTATTTGATCTTTTCATTTATCTTGTTTTACGTACAACGTCGATAACTTGATCCGTTTTGACGTTCTTCAATGCACACTGTCAGGAAAAACAAATTAAAGTCAAACATATCAACGAAATAGTTTTCAGGTAATGTAAACTTTTCCTTTGTTATTGACTCTAACAAAATATTCTATAAATATATTTATATAGCTAAAAATGTATTTGATCTCATTATATTTTTACATTTAAATTTTATTCATGTCATAAAGAAAAGTTTACTTTTATCAATTACTAATGATTTTATTGTCAATATCCGACAATTCTTTAAACACAAACACGCACACATATACATATTAAAACAGTGTACACAATCTAAAGTTGACTGCATATACAACTATGATGTATATGATTTAAATACAAACTTGATAAAATAAAAAAATAGACTTGGATCATTAAAATATTTCCTAAAAATAATGAGCAATGTTCATATCAAAAAAAGTTCAAATTATGCTAACATCAATAATTATTTAACTGAGTGAAAAAAACTAATTTATTCCATAAATTATTATTTAAAAAGAAAAATTTGCTTAAGTTTCAAAAATCTATTCAATCGTTCATTAAACAAAATAATTTATTTCATCATCGGTATTTAATTAAATCTATGTAAAATAACTGAGATCTATGAAATTATAATTCATATACTTAGAGCTGGTAAATGTACTATTTAAAATAGAAATGTTCTGTCTGGTTATATTAATCCATTTCTGTCTGGTCGGCTGGCCGCTCGAATAACGGAACTTCTGCATTATAAAAATGACATGCTATTAAAGAGAGATAAGATGCAACAATAAAAATAGTTTCTAGTGTCTATTTGGTAATAATTTCATTGATTGTATTTACTTAATAACATACATGACAGAAGAAGAAAGAGTAATTAATACAGAGGAATTATTGTTTGAATATCAATAACTAGAGAAATATTTCGCATTAAAAAGCTTTCATTATCATACGCATTAACTTTGTATTTCCTGTAAGTGCGCACTAAAAAGCACCAGTACTGATATATTTATTTTGGCATTGGACGTAAAACTAAATTATTTGTTCACAATATCAAGAAGAAGATCAAAACATATTTCTTCAATAACTCTTAAAAGTTTTTTAATGTAGTCACGAGAAAAAAATATTCTTGTTTCGTAATACGCAAATCTAACATTTTATGAACACGAAATTATACATACATTAGTATTTAAATAAACAAAGGAGGGAACTTTTTAAAAATCATTTTTATTTAAAGTTATGTAGCCTTTTAATATAAATTAATCATTGTTACATATTGGATGTCTATTTATTTACTACATACGCGAAATAATTTGTACGATTTTATACTCTTTATATTTAAGTGGCTTGCCACTTAACTTCGTTCCCTTAATTGAGGGATACTGTACCAATAAATGTCTAGGTTTCTCTTACCCAACGTACATACTGAGTGAGATTTAAAAAAACAAAATTATAATGTTTATTTTTTATCGATATTAATTTATATATATAACTAAATAATTGTTCTCAAACACTCTAAACAATTTAGCCAATAACTAAAATATCATATTTTACCGACTATTTCATATAGCATATACATATTTTATTTTGTTCGTTATACTATGTAAATATTTCATTTCCTCTCGACCACCTTAAAACTAACCAGCCAGTTTGTTGTGTAACACAATGGATGTTAGTGAAATTATTTTTCCATTCTCCCATAAAGAGTATAGTGAGATGGGGTAGTATTGTAATCATACAAAATAGGACGGACGTTTTATATCTTTCTAAGTAAAACAAGATTCATGTTTTGTAATTTTTTCTCTGGGCATGTGTCTGTGACAAGACCCGACAAAATGGCCACGGATAAAACCGAACTATGGTACCGCACTATATAAGTTCGGAAACAATAATAATTATTATCATGAAGTTAAATAGCTAACAATCTCCTAGTAAGATGTCGGTCTAAAATGATTATCACATTTTGACTGGGGTCACGTGGCATGCGCTTTCATCTCTCAAACAGAGAGTCCTGAATTCGAATCTCCAAGATTAATTACATTCTAGACATCACCAGCAAACATTAACCAACTTAAGACGTAAGTCACTGACCTTAGCTTTATGATTGTTATAAATGACTGGATCTCAAATTTATATGTAAAAATGATATAAATATTTGCATACACGAGAGAAGAAACGTGTTTAATTTTTATCTGTATAATGTATGACGTAAATCAGTGACGTAGACAGTGTGTATTTTACTCTGTATCGTTAGATTATGGTGTAGTCCTTACATCCCTTGTGTCGTTAGATTATGGTGTAGTCCTTACCTCCCTCACCCGATTCTAACCATTATTTTCTTCAAATAAAATAAAGTCCACAGTGAAAATGATAACATATTAATAAAAAAAAAAAACATCTCTTGAACACATGCCATTTACAAGGAATTATATAATGATAATTTACCTTATATATGTTTATGATATGTAAATTAGTGGACATGGCGCCATGTGTCATTAGTTAGCGTACATACAGAAATAGGTTTAAAAAAATGTGGAAATTATAAAGGAAATATTTAAAAACTATACAACGATTTCATCAATATTTCCTTATATAAACAATAAGTTTATCTTGGTAAAGAAGATAAAAGTCTGATGTAACAAGGCGCTAATATTGAAAGTGTTAAATAAAATGAACATTTTAAAGCCATACAACAATGTTATTATTATTATCTCCTTAAATGACAAGATGGTCAGGGTCAATGTACAAATTAAGCCGCGTTGTCGGTAAGATATCTGCCCGGTGACGCGAAGCTTTCTAGAATAACCTACACAAATGTTATTAAAACAAATCTATTGTCATAGACATCAAAACCTCTCATAAATTAAAAAAAACAACATAAATGCATGTAACGAGTCATTTAACATTCAGTCACGTGGTCCATGTAACAAACTTACCACTGTGCTTATACATTAACTCATTCAACACTCAGTTACTTGGTCCATGTAACAAACTTACCACTGTATTTATACATTAACTCATTCAACACTAAGTTACTTGGTCCATGTAACAAACTTACCACTGTGTTTATACATTAACTCATTCAACACTCAGTTACTTGGTCCATGTAACAAACTTACCATTGAGTTTATACATTAACTCATTGAACACTCAGGCACGTGGTCCATGTAACAAACTTACCACTGTGTTTATACATTAACTCATTCAACACTCAGTTACTTGTTCCATGTAACAAACTTACCACTGTGTTTATACATTAACTCATTCAACACTCAGTCACTTGGTCCATGTAACAAACTTACCACTGTGTTTATACATTAACTTATTCAACACTCAGTTACTTGGTCCATGTAACAAACTTACCAGTTATCCCTGTGTTTATACATTAACTCATTCAACACTCAGTCATTTGGTCCTTGTAACTAACTTTCCACTTAGAGGTGACTGCTTTAGTCAACAAGTCATAATCTCATAGAGTAGAGGTTACTTCTATCAGTCAACAAGTCATGATCTCCTAGGCTCTCAAAGGACAAAACATTGACTTTTCGACCGAGGCTGGTCGACACTTAAGTTTTTTCATTTTTTTTTCAACTTTTCACATTTAAATGTTATTTTTAAAATTTGTCCCTAAATAATTGAATAAACTAGGAAAAAATACGATTTCAGACATGAATTCTTAATTTAAATTTAAAAAAAAAATTAGCCCGACACTTGTGTTTTTGTTTTACCGGAACGCTATTCCTTGCTCGCCATTGTGAAATTCTTGTAATTTTACCGACACGAGTCGGCCGCATTTTTTTTCAATTATGGCGAAGTATTCATCATTTAGCGAAGAAATCGCTTTTATTCCTAGCATTAAAGCTACTTCTATTGAATGGAATAAACAACAAAATATTAATACGGAGATTTTAATTATTTTCATCGATGGACAAGCTCACTATCGAAGGTAGGTGTTTTTCCTTTGTTCCAAAGCTCTCCCACGTTGTCAATTTTTTACCAAAAAAATTAGTTTACTAAATCTATTGATTTATTAAGTAGAAATGATACATCTATAAATGAAGGAAATTCATTTTAGCATATATATTTGTCTTTCTTTTTATTATATATGAAGTAAGTATTTTATTATTAATTTTTCCCCCAAGTCCATAATAAATTACATTTGACTTTGTCTACCCTGGTTACACTGTAAGGTGGTATCAGTATTTTACACATTTCTTCACATTCTGCTGTATAATAAGCTTATATCCATTATACAAATTCTTCATAAATGAATAGTTTACTATAGTTAATTATGTTACATTTGATAATTGCTTTTTACAAGCCTTTTTCTAATTTTTATCTTAATATTTTTATTTCACAGATACAGTCATAGTTCTGGAGATTGGGACCTTAGACCACCCTAAGCTTTTTCCTGATTACAGGCCTAAACAACCACCCATTGTCCATGTACCTGAGTTGACTTATGGTGTCCCTTTTGCTGAATCAACTATCAGAGATTAGGGGAAGAAATTTAGACTTCTCTTCCATGTTATAAGTTGCTATTCGCAGACTGACCGCTGGAGACGCTTCGAAGCTATGCCTATATAATTGTTACTACCATGCACCTGCCTAATCAACAATGTTCAGAAACTCAATTTCATCTTATCATGGATATACTAAGGAACATGTGACTTGTGCAATTTGATAATGTAATGAACTATTACTTTTCAAAGGATTATGTGCAAGACAGTTCAAATTTTAGGATTTAAATGTTATATTTCTGAGTCTGAGCAGTTCAAAAAGGAATATTGAGATAAATAAAGAAATCAAGAAAGTGATATATATGTTTCTAGAAAGAAATGAATGAAACTATATCTTTCTAGACCCAACATTTTATCCGAGGAAAGAACAGTACCGGTAAGAAAGATTTGATTAGACAAATATGTTCGGCTAACCACTCGTAACTGTGTACACACTCATAACCGACTAACATTTTACAAAGTAAGAATGAAAAAAATTACTATTACTTTTATTAACTTATTTAATGAATATGAACAAAAAAAGAACTGTTCACTAAAGTGTGGTTTTAAATTAAATTATATTATTTGTTTTTGTTATGTGCAGAGAAATTGTCTCCTTTTATGGTATAATAAATAGTTTTCCACATTTTTATCAAGTGAAAAATGATTTTTAGGATAATAATGGTTATAAGTGTAATATTTTAATATATTCTGACAATAAAGGTTTAGTTATAGAATCATTCCCTGGTAAAATTTATAATTTTTTTGTAAAAAAGGGAAAAATGGCTCTGTTTTATGAATGTAAGGATAGTTTTTTAAAAAGAGTGTAAATTTTTTCATTATGAGCAAAATGCTTTGAATTTTTTATCTGTCATACAGAAATGGAAACTGTTGATGACTATGATAAAGATTTTATGCTTGCTACAAACACTTTTTTTTCCCCTCATACAGTTTGTGACATGTAATTTTTTGTACAAATTTTACATGAAAAAAAATTCATTAAAAAATTGCATTTAAAGCTACATTACCACAATAGACTTAAATTTACTATAAATAGTTAAATTATTCAATTGTGAACACAAATATGCATAATATTACACTATTCCTGGTTTTATTTTATTTAAAAAAAATATAATTTCTGTAACTACCAAAATCAGGTGGAAAAAAGGGGGAAAAACCAAGAATATTTAAGAGCTAGAGTAGAGGTGACTGCTATCAGTCAACAAGTCATGATCTCCTAGAGTAGAGGTGACTGCTATCAGTCAACAAGTCATGATCTCCTAGAGTAGATGTGACTGCTATCATGCAACAAGTCATGATCTCCTAGAATAGAGGTGACTGCTATCAGTCAACCAGTCATGATCTCCTATAGTAGAGGTGACTGCTATCAGTCAACAAGACACACACTAGGGGTGGATAATTAAATTTTAATGAACTAATATCTCAAATGATATTCATTGCATTTGATAATTAAATAATGGAAACTGTACCTTTTTCAAATTTTCCGGCTAATGCGAAGAATCTCGACCTTGACGTCAGGACGCTACCGTTTCCTGAAAACAAGAGTTTATAAATTCTAAAAGGATTTTCAAAAATGGAAGGATTTATGGTCAGGGTTAGGTATAGCTTTAGAATTTTCCTAAAATTGAAGGTTTTAGGCTTGGGTTTAATATGGCTATGAACGCAAGAAACATTGTTATCTAGAAATATTCCCAATAACTTTTGAACCTAATTCGCTTGATTAGTCGACCCTAACAAGGGTAATTGGTCATATTTAGTTGCCCACTTCTCGCCAATGATCTTGTTTTGGTGATATATAGATATCAATATTTCTTTAGATAACTCTATGAATTATATAGCGCTGTGCTCCATCAATTAACTGGGCACAGAGCGATTCACATAACAATAAATATACATGTGGAATGATCTAAGCATTCAATGTAAATCATATACATCATAACCACAATATATAAAGATAGTACTATGCATACGGATTACTCTTATCATTTAAAGAAATGTGTTTATGTTGTTACATTATTTGTTAAACTAAAGTCGGAGAAGAATGTGGTTTAAATTAAATAATGTATCAACTATGTAGCCAGTAAATAATCATTTATATTTGTGTGAACCAGAAACAACCTAGACTCCATAAAGGAACGCATTAGAAACAAACAGAACTCTATATAGAAGGGCACTATAAACAGCATGAACTCTATAAAGTAACGGACTAGAAACAGCCTGAACTCTACATAGGAGGGCACTAGAAACAGCCCGAACTCTATAAAGGAACGGACAAGAAACAGCCTGAACTCTATATAGGAGGACACAAGATAAAGCCCGAACTCTATAAAGGAGCTCACTAGAAACAGCACAAACTCTATAAAGGAGCTCACTAGAAACAGCACAAACTCTATAGAGGAGCTCACTAGAAACAGCACAAACTCTATAAAGGAGCTCACTAGAAGAAGCACAAACTCTATAAAGGAGCTCACTAGAAACAGCACAGACTGTATAAAGGAGCTCACTAGAAACAGCACAAACTCTATAAAGGAGCTCACTAGAAACAGCATAAACTCTAAAAAGGAGCTCACTAGAAACAGCACAAACTCTATAAAGGAGCTCACTAGAAACAGGCCCAAACTCTATAAAGGAGCTCACTAGAAACAGCACAAACTCTATAAAGGAGCTCACTAGAAACAGCCCAAACTCTATAAAAAAGCTCACTAGAAACAGCACAAACTTCTATAAAGGAGCTCACTAGAAACAGGCCCAAACTCTATAAAGGAGCTCACTAGAAACAGCACAAACTCTATAAAGGAGCTCACTAGAAACAGCACAAACTCTATAGAGGAGCTCACTAGAAACACCACAAACTCTATAAAGGAGCTCACTAGAAACAGCACAAACTCTATAGAGGAGCTCACTAGAAAAAGTCCAAACTCTATAAAGGAGCTCACTAGAAACAGCACAAACTCTATAAAGGAGATCACTAGAAACAGCACAAACTCTATAAAGGAGCTCACTAGAAACAGCACAAACTCTATAGAGTAGCTCACTAGAAACAGCACAAACTCTATAAAGGAGCTCACTAGAAACAGCACAAACTAATAAATGAGCTCACTAGAAACAGTCCAAACTCTATAAAGGAGCTCACTAGAAACAGCACAAACTCTATAAAGGAGCTCACTAGAAACAGCACAAACTCTATAAAGGAGCTCACTAGAAACAGCCCAAACTCTATAAAGGAGCTCACTAGAAACAGCCCAAACTCTATAAAGGAGCTCAGTAGAAACAGCACAAACTCTATAAAGGAGCTCATTAGAAACAGCACAAACTCTTTTGAGGAGCTCACTAGAAACAGCACAAACTCTATAAAGGAGCTCACTAGAAAAAGCCCAAACTCTATAAAGGAGCTCACAAGAAACAGCCCAAACTCTATAAAGGAGCTCACTAGAAACAGCACAAACTGTATAAAGGAGCTCACAAGAAACAGCACAAATTCTATAAAGGAGCTCACTAGAAAAAGGCCAAACTCTATAAAGGAGCTCACTAGAAAAAGCCCAAACTCTATAAAGGAGCTCACAAGAAACAGCCCAAACTCTATAAAGGAGCTCACTAGAAACAGCCCAAACTCTATAAAGGAGCTAACAAGAAACAGCCCAAACTCTATAAAGGAGCTCACTAGAAACAGCACAAACTCTATAAAGGATGCCTAAAACTCACCTTATCTCATGATTACCGACCCGTGCTCACTCACACCAAAACATTCACGGTAACTGACCTTAACGTTCTTGCTTTTTTACGAAATTTTTGTTAAATTTCTTAGAAAGTACAGTAATTACATGTCAGATGCATTCGAATGGACAAGTTAGCGTTTTAAAATAATTATATTTAAATAAACTTTTTCAATAAACATAATTTTTAACTTCAATTGAAGAAAAAGTTATATTTTGTATAGAGCGCATTATTATTTCGAATTAGTTTAACATTTTGGATGTGCATTTAAAAAATTGTGTTTCCCGTCAATGTCGCACCACAAAGCACTGATGCTGATGTATTTAATTTGACTTTATTTTGACATAACTGAGACTCCAAAAAAAAGTTTAAAAAAAATATAAATTAAAAGTTTAAAAAAATTAATAAATAACGAATTTAAATATATAAGAAATAATGTCCATAACTTCTGTATGTCACTATTGTTTTCAGGCCTCTAGATTTAAAAAATGTGCATTGAAATATAACATTCAAATAATTGTTCGTCTTTTACAGTGGTATTTTTTTATGGATATGAAAAACTTTAAAAGTAATTCAATGCTAAAATTTAATTGTATGCATTGATGATCTAGTGTTCCTTTTTTTTTTTTAGCAAATTAATTCTTTTATACAAGTGGCACGCCATTTGACCTCGATCCCTTTCATTAGGGATACAATATCGATAAAACGATATAATTCCCCCACACCCTTGTCCTTACCTCAAACTATAAACAATAGAACATTTATACAATAAGTTCATTTATCAACAAAACTAAAAGAGGGTGTTAACCTTGTCATTGTTGTTGACATAGCTACATAAATTCTAACTGTAGAATACATTCATGGTGACAACAACATAGCTACATAAATTCTTCTAACTGTAGAATACATTCATGGTGACAACAACATAGCTACATAAATTCTTATAACTGTAGAATACATTCATGGTGACAACAACATAGCTACATAAATTCTTCTAGCTGTAGAATACATTCATGGTGACAACAACAAAGCTACATAAATTCTTCTAACTGTAGAATACATTCATGATGACAACAACATAGCTACATAAATTATTCTAACTGTAGATTACATTCATGGTGACAACAACATAGCTACATAAATTCTTCTAACTGTAGAATACATTCATGATGACAACAACATAGCTACATAAATTATTCTAACTGTAGAATACAGTCATGGTGACAACAACATAGCCATATAAATTCTTCTAACTGTAGAATACATTCATGGTGACAACAACATAGCTACATCAATTCTTCTAACTGCAGAATACATTCATGGTGACAACAACATAGCTACGTACATTCTTCTAACTGTAGAATACAGTCATGGTGACAACAACATAGCCACATAAATTCTTCTAACTGTAGAATACATTCATGGTGACAACAACATAGCTACATCAATTCTTCTAACTGCAGAATACATTCATGGTGACAACAACATAGCTACGTACATTCTTCTAACTGTAGAATACATTCATGGTGACAACAATATAGCAACATAAATTCTTCCAACTGGAGAATACATTCATGGTGACAAGAACATAGCTACATCAATTCTTCTAACTGCAGAATACATTCATGGTGACAACAACATAGCTACGTACATTCTTCTAACTGTAGAATACATACATGGTGGCAACAACATAGCTACGTGCATTCTTCTAACTGTAGAATACAGTCATGGTGACATCAACAAAGATACATAAATTCTTTTTAACTATAGAATACATTCATGGTGACAACAACATAGCTACATAAATTCTTCTAACTGTAGATTACATTCATTGTGACAAGAAGATTTTTATCCTCAGTACTATTGTTATATAGATATTTTGTTTTCGTTTAGCTGTCAACTTTTTAAATTTAATTTTTTTTCCGTTTAAAAATTAATAATTGTCTTAGTTTAAAATGAGTTTCATAATTTACAAATAAATACTATTTATACTTGAGAGAATTAAAATCTTCTAATTGAGTATATTCTTACGATCTATGGCGGATTAAAAGGCTAGGGGTGTGAACGGGCTATAGCCAGACCCCCCCCCCCCGG
>MUZC01000350.1:132696-146836 GCA_002072015.1 Radix auricularia | reverse complement strand
CCCCCCGGAGGTTTTGGGGCCCCCAAACTTTTAAAGTTTTATAATAAATGTGCACAAAATTTGCACCAACCCTTTAAAATATAATAATTCCAAACAATTAATAAATCTTATCTGTTAATCTGATCGCTATTCAGACCCCATAGTCTAAATAATCGAAAAACTTATTTGGCTCACTAAGAGAAGAAGATATTATAGAGTATATTTTATATTTTTAACATTTCACATCCTCCATAAACGCTGCTGGATTTTTTTTTCTTTTCACACTCAATTTTAATGTACCGGCAAACACTTCAAACTTATTTCTTCGTGTTTTTAATTTTTTTAATGATTTATATTTTTGGAGGGGAAAACCGTTCCGTAGTACAGACAAGACATGATTAAGGAACCAATGGACTATTTATTTACATTCTTATATTAGCTGTTGCATGTTGGGTTCCCCGTTTGATAACAGCCAGGGGCCCCGTACAGTGTTAATTCGCACCTCCTTATGATATATTTTTTATTCAAAACGTTAAAAACTTCAATTATTTTTTTTATTGCTTATAATTATGTAAATTAGTGTCTAGCCCTATTTTCATTTGAACGAAATGTATGCAGTTGTCTATCGCTCTATAATCAACACGATCTACCGAGAAGGAGAAAAGAATGTTGTCCCATATAACTGTATAGGGATGAAGAGAATTATTAGTAAATTCAAATGTATAGAAGATCATGACGGACGTTCATATTTTCACCCACGAAATACGGCCCACAGCATATTGAACACAATGTTCTATGGGTCGGTCCTTAATCATCACACTTTAAGAAATAGTGACAGGTGTTATAACTTTTTCACAGTCTGCAGTCTGTTATTTATATTTTAGATCTGTATAAAAACATTTTAGTTAAGTCTGCATCTATGAAAAATTGGTAAGATGAATTTTTAAAACATTTTAGTTTGCTCTTGAGCAGTTGAATGAGAATTCGAAATAGTTTAGTCTTTGAACTTATCATAAAATTATCATTAAATATTTATACATTTGTTAGGCAAACTCGAATTTTTAAATAAATACGTTTAATTTTTATCCCATGGTTAAAATTTTTATAGAATATTTGAAATTCTACTAAATAGGATTAAACTATAGAAAATGTTTTAAAAATATTCCTTTTCAATGTTTAGAGAAAACTAGCAATTCATTGACCAATTATTCTTTGTTTAAATAGATCGAATTTAGATGGCAAGCCACCTAGATATAAAACGACTTTCATGACAAGGATATGCTGCAGCTTGAAGCACTAGAGATCAAATATACGACAGTAAAAGAATTAAAATAATAGTTTAAGTAATTATAACGTGTATGATCTAACAAAAAAATATTTTTGGGGTCAAATAAAATATTTCTTAATGTATACTTTCGTGTTACATATTACAATAGATTTATATAACACAATTCAAGAAAACTATTTTCCATAGACATTTTATGAACAAATTATTAACAGAAATTAAAGAAGAAAAATGTTTAGTTCCTCTCATTTAATTACCAAACTAAGTTGTTTTATGTACAGCGTCATATTAAAAGTATTAGTTGTGGTGCTTTTTTGTGTACGCTAACAGGAAATACAAAAAAAGTGCATAAAGCAATACACACTGCATGTGAATTTTCACGTATTTTTGAGTAAAGAAAAATAATTTCCCTTTTTAGATTGGTATGGTTTTAGAATAGATTGTCTCTTTATTTCAATAATAATCATGGAATAATTCGAAGTTATCATTTACTGCTTCATTTCTCGATTATCAGTATTGTTTTAATTTTAAAATTGTGTTATATTTTCACAAGTAAACGTCCCATCACTTACAAATTGTTGAAAGTCAAATAGATAAAAGTAAAGGTTTTCCTGTTTTCCACACTTCTCAGTAATATCGATACGATATTTTATATTAAGTGAATTATATATTTTATAGTAAGTTAATAAAAAATATAAAAAGTTATTAACATTTAAAGATGGCATGGCAGCACGCGACAAGTTTCCAAAATAGATAATTCCGTCAAAACGTGGAAAATAATTACGGAGAAAAGGAGTTAACAAAACAAATAACATTGGGAAAGTATCAACTAGGGACGAGAGTTTGTTGAAATCAACGTCTAAGGGGGGGGTGAGAAGGGGGGGGTAAATGCACCTAGCAATTCATTTACATATTATCCTTCATTAAAGGAAGAGAAGACTAGTAGCGTGCTACCACGGGTAGATCAAGATTGCATGGGGCCCCTGGCTGCAGTGGCGCAACAAGGGGTGCGTGGGGGCAGGCCGCCCTGGTTGACACCATCAGGGGGGTGACACCGAAAAGTAAAATTGTGTATTTTTCTCGTTATTTGACACTGGAAAACTCAGAGGATTTCTTTAGGTTAAGTTTTGAGGGGGGGGGACACTATAATCTAGCGCCCCGAGTGACATTACTTCTAGTGACGTCACTGCCTGTTGTCATTCCCCTTGGGGCTTGGTCCAGCCATATTTATTATACCATTTATTAAGCTTGGGGCCCTTAAATCATCCGGCGCTCCTGGCTTTAGCCCAAGTCAGCACCCTCTCTTAATCCGCCATAGCGTGCTATTCATATATTGGGAAATAATAATTATTAGTTAAAACTTTTATGCAGTAGATTAAATAACTAAACATCAGTATACATTTATATCAGTAAATAACAGTAACTAATATGAATTTCGTAGTTAAAGCAATTTTAAATTAATGTGATTTTGAATCTTTATAAATTTAAAAATACATTTCTATATAATATATAATTTTAGGCTACATAAAATATCACTTTTTAGTAACTACAAAAATATAACTATGTCAAATAGACGTGAATGTTATATATTATATTTATTTTGAAATATTAGAAACATATTAAGGTCGTCTCATTAATCTCGCCACCTAAATTGTTTTATGTACAATGTCATTAAAATATGAATACCGGCGTTTTGTAGTAGAGGGTAGTCATGAAAATATAATTTAATGACGTCATGTGTCAATATAAAACAATTTAATATAAGGATTTTCTAATTTTCTTTACAGCCTACACTCATTACCTATTATTTTATTCATATATCCTTACACGAAAAGTGAGTCATATCAGCAAAGTCATTACAATGACACAATTTACCTTTTGATCCTAGTATTTTACTCTACAAATATAATTTACTCCTATTTAATATGGTGTATCTTAATTGCTTATAATTAAATTTTGTAAAGCATTGTTGGCAATTCTGTTGTGTATTACTAAGCAAGAATTGATTACAAACTGGCCGTTCTTTCCCAACTTCTTTTCTGACTCATGCCCTTCCTGTCCTACTGAACTTTTGTCAGTATACTTACCAAGTCATCAGCTACGCTCTTCTGTAGATAAACGCATTCTCTGTGTTCCTAAGTTTAGAACTAAACATTTGGTGAAAGGTCATTCGCTTTTCTTGCCACCAAACAATGGAATTCTCTTCCAATACACATCCGTAGTATTTCAACTTCAAGACTGAACTTAAGACACATCTTTTCAAAATTTATTTTCAAAATTAATGAAACAACATTTCTTTTAATGATTAACGTAGCTGATGTGTAACGTATTGTCATTTATGCAGTTTGCATGATATGAATGTTTCTTGAATTAATATATGTATTGTTATCTCCATGTAAAGCGCTTTGAGCCCGGCTCCTTGGTGGGATATAGAACTATATAAATTATCATATTATCATTTTATTATTATTATTAATTATTCTTCTTATTATTTCTAACACTACAACCTGTATTTTTAAGTGTAAGCATCACTATTGATAAATAGAAGGGAATCATTTAATAATAAAATATTTGTGTCAATTTTGTTTTGTATAATTACATGTAAAACCTGTTTTTTTTTCAATTTAAACAAAACTTTTGACAATTAGATCTAGATCGGATCGTTTAATAATGCTACACATTATTTGATGTTAAAGAAAATATTATGACGTAAATATTTAATTAAAATATTTTGCAAACAACAACAAGGTCAAGATGTTATTTTCAAACTAATATAAAACATGGTTTAAGAAGAAATTAAACGCTGGTGGATACATCGGTAGACCACTACTTAAAATACATTTACGTTTTTATCATGTTTCTATCATATTTAGTTCAAAGGTTTTATTATATTACTAGCAGACCCGGTCGTAAGTTGCAACGATCTCAGTAAAAATGACAATTTAAGAATCCTATGAGTGATATGTTTTAAAAACAATTATGCCAGAAACCTACACTGAAGTGCGAAAAAAATTCAAAAGATCATGGCAAACAGATAAATAAAATAATAATTTAAAAGCTTTTTAAAAAAACGACATTAAAGGGCTAGGCTCTAAAATAAGTGCTACTTTGTACTCAAGCTATGTTTCTCAATATAGTGTAAAATTGCTTTGGAGAATTAAATTATTAACGTGCATTACAAAAACATTTGGGGCCGCCTACCCGAAGGAATGAACATAAAGAGTTCAGTTTCCTAGAGTAATTATTTATAGACTCTTGAATTTTTATAAGACAAAAAAAAAAGACATTAAGAGCCCCAGGGCCCATTCAGGACAAGATATAAAGCTTAAAAACGATCTCAGTAAAAATGACTATTTAAGAATCCAATGCGTGATCTGTTTTAACAACTACTATGCCAAAAACCTACACGGAAGTGTGCAAAAAAGTCCAAGTTTCCCAGCAAATGGATAAATAAATCTATATATATATATATATTGCTTTGAAAAAAAATAAAGAAAAAAAACGAAATTAAGGGGCCGGGCTCTAAAATAAGTGATGATTTATTATTTTTTTAATCGCCATTGTACTCAAGCTTTGTTTCTCTATATCGTGTAAAATTGATTGGGGAATTAAATTATTAACGCGCATTACAAAAACATTTCGAAATGCCTGCCCAAGGGAATGGACATTAAGAGTTCAGTTACTTATAGAAAATATTTATAAACTCTTAAGTTTTTATGTACTAAAATTGGCAAGATCCGTTATTTTCTTAGTAACTTAAACTAACACTAATTTTTGTAAAGGTAATATAAAGGCTAAAACGACATTTAGAAGCCCCTGTGCCCATTCTGCGCAAGATGTCAATTTCAAAAAGCTGTTCATTTTAATTCAGTTTCATCATTCATATATATTCCTATAGATTGTTAAAAATTGAATGGGGAATATATCTTAAGCATATACCAAAAACAGACATTCGGGGCCCCCAGCCCAAAAGTAAATTACATTCGAATTTTAGTGCCCTATAGCATGTTAATATGGGCTACCAAGATTTTGTTAACAAATTTTGGTTAAAATCAATTCTTTTATACAAAACCTAACGCATAAACTTAATTAAAGAAAAGTAAGACAAGATGGGGCTCATTTAAATCCAGATGTAAAGTTTAAAACGATGTTCATTTCAATTTGCATGATAATGGATACATTTGTCGTTGATTAAATATTGAATTGACAAACTCTCTTAAACATTAATCATTCCCCCCCCTAAAAAAGACTATGTCACCCCCAGCCCCGAAGAAATGGTCATTAAAAATTCAGGACCTTATAGTATTTTAATATTGGCTATCAAGGTTTTTTAAACAAAATATGGTTAAGATCCATTAATTTACCAAGTAGCTAGTACTTAACCTATTTTTCTATTGCTCATATAAGCAAAAAATGTCATTATGGGCAACCGGCGCCCCATGTGTGTTTAATTGACGAAGAAAATTACCTGTTAACTTCCTGGGAGTGCACGCAATAGTCTGCAAAAGTTCAATTACGACCGAATACATGGTTTAGTAAGCTATACACCAGCACCGATTGGGCTGCTATTAGGGGTTAAGGGCTCTATGGTATTTTAATATTGGCTATCAAGAATATAATTGCAAAATTTGGTTAAGATCCATCAATATAGCAAGTAGTTAGCGCTTACAATAATTTTTATATAAAGCTAATTTTAGCACACAAAAAATGACATTATCGGCCCCCGGCGCCCCTTTAGTGTTAAATAGAGAAAAAATGTAGCAGTTACCATTCTTGAAGGGTACTCATCGGTCACAAACATTTTCATGACGATGGGATACATGTTTTAGTCAGCTTTAAACGACATACACTCACACACACAATATAAAGATAGATATAAAAGAAAAAACAAATTTAGGGGCCCCCGGCCACATTCAGTGCAAGATATCAATTTCAAAAATCTGTTCATTTTTTATTCCATTTCATTATGAATATATTTATCGAGATTGTTAAAAATGAATTGGAAAAATATCTTTAAAATTTAAGAAAAAGACATTTGGGGCCCCCCGGCCCCGATGAAAAGGACATAAGAAGTTCATTGCTCTTTATTATGTTAATATGGTATACATAGTTTTTTAAAAAAAAATTTGGTTAAGATCCATTCATTTACTTAGTAACTAACGCATAAACTAATTTTTCTATAGCTCATATTAGAAAAAAATGAGATTAAAGGCCCCAGGGGCCCAATCAAGGGAGGATATAAAGTTTAAATAATCTGTTCATTTCAATACGGATAATAGATACATTTATCATTATTTGTTAAGAATTTTAATAATTAAATTTAGGGATAAAATCTTAAACGTTTACTAAAACTGGTATTTTCGGCCCAAAACCCTGAGGAGTTGCAATTAGGACTTTAGTGCCCTATAATATTTAAATATTGACTATCCAGTATTTATATACCAAGTTTGGTTAAGATCCATCAATGTAGCAAGTAGCTAACACTTAAACTAATTTTTATATAGCTTATATAGGCAAAAAACGACATTAAGGGCCCCAGGGGCCCATTCAGGGCAATATATAAAGTTCGAAACAACAGTTTATTTTAATATGGATAATAATGGATAAATTTATCATTATTTGTAAAGACCTTTAATAATTGAATAGTGAAAAAAATCTTAAACGTTAAACAGGACAGGTATTTTGGGCCTCAGCCTCGAAGGAGTTGCCATTAGGAGTTTAGTGCCCTATAATATTTTAATATTGACTATAAAGTATTTATATACCAAGTTTGTTTAAGATCCATCAATGTATCAAGTATCTATCGCTTAAACTAATTTTTATATAGCTTATATAGGCAAAAAAGACATTAAGGGCCCCAGGGGCCCATTCGGGGCAAGATATAAAGCTCAAAACAACTGTTTATTTTACGATGGATAATAATGGATACATTTATCATTATTTGTCAAGACCTTTAATAATTCAATAGTGAAAAAATTCGTAAACGTTTAAGAAAACACGTATTTTGGTCCCCCAGCCTCGAAGGAGTTGCCATTTGGAAGTTAGTGCACTATGGTATTTAAATAATGGCTATCAAAAATTTAATTGCAAAATTTGGTTGAGATCAATCAAAAAAGCAAGTAGTTAGCGATTAAATTATTTTTTTATATAGCTCATATAAGCAAAAATTCACATTTGGGGCCCCCGGCGCCCCTTTAGTGTTAGATTGAGAAAAAAAAGTAGCCAGTTACCATTCCGTGAGGGTATTCAACAGTCTTAAAAAATTTCATGACGATCGGATGAAAAGTTTAGTCAGTTACCACGGACAAGCACACACACACACACACAGACATATTTTCATTTTTATATATATATATATTATTTACTGTCATATGTTTGATGTATAGAGATCTAACTCATCGGACATCTGTCACCGTCAAAAATCTTTGTTATATCTAGGTGGCTTGCAATCTAACGTCGTTCCTTTTAAAAAGTGATACTGACTGTGTCAATAAATTGCTAGTTTTCCTTTAACCTTATAAAGCACTTAGCTAAGCGATGTTCATGTAGCTTAGTGGAATTAGATACTTTTAAAGAATATTTTAACATTGGGATAATAAAATTATTTTTTTAAAAATTGGATTTTCCCTATAGATATACAATTGTCTAAATATTTAATGATAATTGTATGATAAGTTTAAAGTCTAAACTATTTCCATCTCTCATAAAAATGCTCAAGACCATACTAAAATATTCTAATTTTAGAGGCAGGACTACTGAACACAGGGAAGGTCAAAGTAGAACGACACGTATCGATCCGTGGACATAACAGACAAGCGTTCTTACTATTATTTATTATTTGTTACTGTTTCTTATTGCTTTCTACGTATTTATATTAACTTATAAAGTTAGTTATAAAGTTAATTATAAAGTTAGTTATAAAGTTAGTTATTAATTTAGTTATAAAGTTAGTTATAAAGTTAGTTATAAAATGGTCGACAGGAAATGAAAGAATTGCTTAGTATAAAAAAGAATAAATATAACCAGTTGTAATAACATAAAGTGTGATAGTAGAGTAAACAGTTGTAATAAAATATAGTGTGATAGGAGAGTAAACAGTTGTAATAACATAAAGTGTGATAGGAGAGTAAACAGTTGTAATAACATAAAGTGTGATAGTAGAGTAAACAGTTGTAATAACATAAAGTGTGATAGGAGAGTAAAAAGTTTTAATAACATAAAGTGTGATAGGAGAGTAAACAGTTGTAATAACATAAATGTCAATCATATAAATCAATAAATCGTTGGACGTTTATTTAAGTTTTACCGCTGTCCAGTCAATATAAGCTCACATGTAGCTGAGTTAATAACGTAAGTCAAAGGATCTAAATACTTAAAAACATTATGTTAAAAATGTGTTCACATAAACAAACAACATCAAAGAACTGATCACATCAAAACTTGATACAGTATCTAAGAATTATAAAAGTTATAAAATCTTTACAGTCCCTAGTATCCTTGTTATTAACATCCTTCAAACAAAACAAATGACGTCATTCTGTTTTTATCACATATTGATCCCTTTATCAGTTCTATAAGGTGCCTGAAAACTTCGATTTAAAATAACAATAATATTATCACTCGGTATGTAATCTTTCATATAGCAAAGTCAATGCTCAGTTATTTACAAGTAAATAGGTTTTTTTAAACATTTAAGATCGAAGAAGGAGAGAAATTTTCAAGAAATTGTTTTAAAGCGAACTCAGTATTTAATGGTGGTAGGAGAATCATAGCAATTATTTTAAATGTTATCTCTTATTACAGAGATCGAAGTCAAGTGGCAATGCCACTTATATGAAATACTGGTCCAGAACTAATATGATCAAATCACCAATCCAACTATAATTACTCAAAGAAATACATGAAGATAATTAAATTAAATTCATAGTTTTCTGAATTGGAAATAATTAAATTTCGAATCTATTATTTTAATCAACATATTTTTTTCTATAAATTATATTTAGTAGCATTCAATACAAAGTGTAAGCAATGTAAATAAGTAATGACGTGTTGAATTAAATTGTTATTAGCAAATTAATTTCACCAAAGTTACAGATAATAATATGATCTTCTCATCAATAATTCCTATAAACTGGTTTCATTTACAATCTCTTATGAAGTAGTTCGATGGCGGTGCTTTTTAGTGCGGCGTTCAGAGCGAAAATTCAATTAAATTGCACGTCAGAGCAGGATATAAAGTCTTTAAATTTGTAAAGTTTTCCCTAATGTGATTTCCAACGAAAATGATCTTTTTCTTTCTCTGTCACTCTGACTCTTTCTCTCTCCTTCGCTTTCTCTCTCTCGCTTTCCCTCTCCTTTTCTTTATCTCTTTTCCTCTCTTTCTCTTCCTCTCTCTTTCTCTCTCGCTCTCTTTTCCTCTTTCATTTTCTCTCTATGTATCTTTCTCTCTGTCTATATCTCTTTCTAAATATCTCTTTCTCACTATCTCTTTCTCAGTATCTCTTTCGCTCTCTTTCTCTCTCTTTCGCTTTCTCTCGATATGTCTCCCTTTTCCTTTTTCTCTTTGTAACTATATCATTCACATTTTCTCTCTATCTATTTCTCACTATCTCTTTTTCTCATTGTTTCTCTCTCCCTCTTTCTCTATCTCCTTTTACTATATCATTCTCTCTCAATTTCTCTCTCTATTTATTTCTCAATATTTCTTTTTCTCATTCTTTTTCTCTTTCTTTTTCTCAATATCTCTTTTTCTCATTCTTTTTCTCTCTCTTTTTCTCTACATATTCTCACACTCTTTCTCTCTCTCTCTATTTCTCTCAACGGTAGTTTATATCTCCTATTTCTTTCTCTCACTCTTTCTATCTCTCCTTATAAGTGTTTTCTCTCACTCTCTTTCTCTTAATCTTTGTCTCTATCTCAATATATTTCACAGTTATTATCTCTCCATTTCTCTCTTTATATCTCTTTTTCACTTTCTTTCACTTAATCTCTCTAACTCCTTTTCTCTCTCACTTTCTATAGCAATCTCTTTTTCACTATCTTTTTCTCTCTCTTTCTCAGACTCTCTATTTCTCTCACTAACTTTTTCACTATATCTTTCTCTCACCTTCTCTTTCACTCTCTCTTACCCACTCCTTCTATTTCTTTCTATCTTTCACTCTTCTTCTCTTTATCACTCTATCTCTTTCTCATTATCTCTTTTTTTTCTCTTCTTGTCTTTCTCTCTCTCTCTCTCTCTTTCTCTACCTCTTTCACACTATTATTTTATCTCTCATTCTCTCACTATCTTCTTTAACACTATAACTTTCCCTCTCCCATTTTCTCTCTTCCTATCTCTTTGTCTCTATCTCTTTCTCCCTATCTCTTTCTCTCTCTAACTATTTCTGACTATTCATTCCTCTCGCTTTCTCTCTCACTTTCTCTTTCTCGCCCACTTTCGCTCTCTTTTTTTCCTCAAATAAAATATTTCTTAATGTACAATTGTGTGTTACATAATACAATGGAATTACATAACACAAATTAAAAAAAAAAACTTTCTCCATAGACATATTATGAACAAATTAACAAAAAATCATGTTAAGCCTGGTCCCTTTTGGAACTCAGGACGTGTTAGCGCATTTTCGTATTATGTATTAGTACTTAAGTTAGATATCAGAATTATGTAGTTATCAGTAATTGTGTTTAGATTTTAGACATATTTTTATGAATTTTCTTGTGTAATGAATATACTTGACATTTTTAAAAATTTAAAAGTCATTTCTTTACATTTAAAAAAAAATTATTTTCTCTTTAATCTAACTACAAGTCACCACAAAAGATGACGTAAAACTCTCTAAACTTTTACACATATTCTAATGACGTCAAAAAAAAAACTAATTCTTTTGCACGCTCTCGCACCACTCTTAAATGCTTGAAAAACTATGTATTCGACTTCCGGCAATGGCGGCCTTTCCCTGTGCCAGTGTTTCTTCTCGATTCGCAAAGTTTTTTGGTAGTTTTAACGGGGTTTTTTAACGGATCGAGTAACTGAGTGTTGATGCACAAATGGCATGTCAGGACATGCAAAAAACATATATACATCATGGGTCTAGGACTTATGGATGCTGTGATCAAGGGTGATGACAGACGGACGGACGGACGGACAAAACGGGTGCAATAGCGCATTCATTCGACATCTCGAAAATGCGCTAAAAATAAAGAGGACGATACGTTTGGTTCAGCTTATTTATTTTCATACAAAATTATTTTATGTACATCGTCATATTAAAAAGATCAGTAGTGGTGCTTTTTTGTGCACGCTAACAGAAAATAAAATGTTAGTGCGTGTCAGACATTACAATACACAACCATTTTAAGGAAAAAACATATACCCGTATTTTTAGCAACGAAAAATAATATTCGTTTTTAAATGCCTATTATTTTTAAAATGTCTTTTTTTTAAATAATAATCTCGGAATAAAGCAACGTTTTCTTTTACTGATTAATTTCTCGTTTAATCGGAAAATTACTTAAGTATAGTATATTATTTTTAACATTAAATCCTTCAAGACTTAAACATTATTGTAAGTATAATAGTTTATCTTATCTTATCTTATCTTATCTTATATGTTACAGACGCTCCTTCTGTACAGAAGATTATTGCGTCCTACGTATTTCTATGGTTTGTGTTTAGTCATGTATTCTTACTAGAGTTTTAAAAGATGATAGAGTGGTGGCTTTCCTGGTTTCTTCAGGCAACCCATTCCACGCCCGAATACCGGACGGAAAGAAAGAAAACTTGTATGTGTTTGTTCTTGCATATGGAATAAGAAAGGTGTTTTTGTCTTTATGTCTATTTGAGGGTTGTATTAGGTTTTCTTTGTGTTGTATTTCTAAATTAGAATTAATTGCCTTATGTATAATTACTAATTTACTCTTGGTTCTTCTATCCTCTAGTGTTTCAAGGTTTAATGATTTAACTAATGGTGTTACTCTTGTCAGTTTTGAATATTCTCCAGTAATGAATCTGGCAGCTCTTTTTTGGATTTGTTCTAACTTATCAATATTTTCTTTGGTGGATGGGTCCCATACTGAAGATGCATATTCTAGTATAGGTCTCACCAGGGTGAGATAGCATTTTAGTTTTATATCTTTGTTACATTTGTAAAAGTTTCTTTTTATAAAGCCTAAGGTTTTGTTAGATTTTTTAATAACTTCATTGACATGGGGATTCCAAGATAGTTTCTCATTTATTATGACTCCTAAGTATTTCGCATCTTCAGTCCGGGTTAGTTCTTTTCCATGAATGAAATATTTTGAGTTTATTTGTTTCTTTTTCTTTGTTACTCTTAGCAGTTGACACTTTTCTGGGTGGAAGGACATACTCCAGTTAGTTTCCCATTTTATTAATTCATCTAAGTCTTTAAAAAATTGTCGACGATAAGTACGTTTGTCCATTATAGCAGACTAAACCATTCATTCGATCACTATGAAACATGAAGGACTTTGTTGTGTATACTTAGAAATTGAATAAATCTTGACAAAATTTGGTAAATACATTTTTAATAGCCCTTATTAAAGTACCACGTGGTATATACAAATTTGATAGCCCTTGTTAAAGTAACACGTGTTATATACAAATTCGATAGCCCTTATTAAAATACCACGTGGTATATACAAATTCGATAGCTCTTATAAAAGTACCACGTTGTACCACGTTGTATATACTAATATACTAATAAATGTAATACACAATATTATTAGCCCGGTTTACATTAAGTTTCGTTTTAGTTCTATTTAGTTCTATCATAATCAAATGTGTACTAAATATAAATAGTAATAAAATATACATTTTAACTTTTGTTCTTTACTTAAAGCTATGAAACCTATTACATACATATATATTAAGATTAATCTATATTTACCTAAAACTAAACTTACGTCGTCGTTTGTATCATTTCAAATTGCCATTTATTGAAGTGGCCCGCCACTTCTCTTCGATCCCTATGTTTAGGGATACAATAACAGTATGATATTCTTGTCTACGCTGCTTTACACCCAACTCAACTTATAACTAAAAACAACAGCGTACATCGCCGTAAAGACCATTTTCCACTATTATTTCACTATCCAAATCCCGCAAAATGGCAATGAAATATATCCACTAACGTATTAACATTAAATCTAATTATTAAAACAGAACATTTCTCAAATGTATGCTATTCTTTGATATCTAAAATTCTTGACAACTTGAATGTATCAACAAAATCAACATTATTGCCCTTGTTTTTGTTGTGTACATTATTATATACGTACTGGTGATTCGTAAAACATTTAGTGATTTAGACACCTTATAAAACTAAGTGATTTCAAAACCTTATAAAACTAAGTGATTTCAAAACCTTATAAAACTAAGTGATTTCAACACCTTATAAAACTAAGTGATTTTAACACCTTATAAAACTAAGTGATTTAAACACCTTATAAAACTAAGTGATTTTAACACCTTAAAAAACTAAGTGATTTCAACACCTTATAAAACTAAGTGATTTCAACACCTTATAAAACTAAGTGATTTTAACACCTTATAAAACTAAGTGATTTAAACACCTTATAAAACTAAGTGATTTAAACACCTTATAAAACTAAGTGATTTAAACACCTTATAAAACTAAGTGATTTCAACAGCTCATAAAATTAAGTGATTTCAACACCTCATAAAACTAAGTGATTTTAAAACCTTATAAAACTAAGTGATTTTAAAACCTTATAAAACTAAGTGATTTCAACACCTCATGAAATTATGTGATTTCAACACCTCATAAAACTAAGTGATTTCAACACCTTATAAAACTAAGTGATTTCAACACCTTATAAAACTAAGTGATTTCAACACCT
>MUZC01000350.1:117086-129507 GCA_002072015.1 Radix auricularia | reverse complement strand
GTTCCGAGTGAGTTCCGAGTGAGTTCCGAGTGGGTTCTGAGTGGGTTCTGAGTGGGTTCCGAGTGAGTTCCGAGTGATTTCCGAGTGAGTTCTGAGTGGGCTCCGAGGTCGTAGTGACCTCCGTGTGAGTTCCGAGTGAGTTCCGAGTGAGTTCCGAGTGAGCTCCGAGTGAGTCCCGAGTGAGTTCTGAGTGAGTTCTGAGTGGGTTCCGAGGTCGTAGTGAGCTCCGAGTGAGTTCCGAGTGAGTTCCGAGTGAGTTCTGAGTGAGTTTCGAGTGGGTTCCGAGGTCGTAGTGAGCTCCGAGTGAGCTCCGAGTGAGTTCCGAGTGAGTTCCGAGTGGGTTCTGAGTGGGTTCTGAGTGGGTTCCGAGTGAGTTCCGAGTGATTTCCGAGTGAGTTCTGAGTGGGCTCCGAGGTCGTAGTGACCTCCGAGTGAGTTCCGAGTGAGTTCCGAGTGAGTTCCGAGTGAGCTCCGAGTGAGTCCCGAGTGAGTTCTGAGTGAGTTCTGAGTGGGTTCCGAGGTCGTAGTGAGCTCCGAGTGAGCTCCGAGTGAGTTCCGAGTGAGTTCCGAGTGAGTTCTGAGTGGGTTCTGAGGTCGTAGTGAGCTCCGAGTGAGCTCCGAGTGAGTTCCGAGTGAGTTCTGAGTGGGTTCCGAGTGAGTTCTGAGTGAGTTCCGAGTGAGTTCCGAGGTCGTAGTGAGCTCCGAGTGAGCTCCGAGTGAGTTCCGAGTGAGTTCTGAGTGGGTTCCGAGTGAGTTCTGAGTGAGTTCCGAGTGAGCTCCAAGTGAGTTCCGAGTGAGTTCCAAGTGAGTTCTGAGTGGGTTCCGAGGTCGTAGTGAATTCAGAGTGAGTTCTGACGTGACAAAAAAAAAAGCTTTCCAACCTACTTGTGTGGGCTGGGACAAGGTAGTGTGAAATGCTGCTAGTGAGCTCCGAGTGAGTTCCGAGTGAGTTCTGAGTGAGTTCCGAGTGGGTTCCGAGGTCGTAGTGAGCTCCGAGTGAGCTCCGAGTGAGTTCCGAGTGAGTTCCGAGTGAGTTCTGAGTGGGTTCTGAGGTCGTAGTGAATTCAGAGTGAGTTCTGACGTGACAAAAAAAAAAGCTTTCCAACCTACTTGTGTGGGCTGGGACAAGGTAGTGTGAAATGCTGCTGGCGATTTCAGATTTTCCACGTAAAACCATCGTTTCCGATCATTGTTACATAATGAACATTTCTAAAAAAAATAAAAGTTGAGGGCCTCACCTGATGGCCGGTCGGTCGTACAGGACACAGTTACCCATGGCCGACGCCAGACATCCGACTGAGTCTAGTATCTCCTGAGACCATCTTTGTGTTGAGATCGAGGCTGTGTAGGTGGTGGGGTGGGGTGTGGTGGTTAGTATATCTTTGATTAGGGTTAGGGTACTGAGAGTAGTCTTAATATTGGGATTGGGCTTAGGGTATTAAGATTATTAATGGTGGGTTATAAGACAAACATGTTTCATTTTGTTGTGAATGAACTCATTTTTTTAAAGACAATAAATGACATTAAGACACAGAGAAGTAACTTCGAGACACAGACATTTTGCATACAGACACACCTCTCTCTCCGCCCATGCCTCCTCCCCTCCTCTCCCTCCCTCCCTCCCTCCCTCAACCTCTCTCCCTCCCCTCTCTCCACCCCCTCCCTCTCTCAACCTCTGTCCCTCCCTCTCTCTCCGCCCCGACCTCCTCCCTCTTTCTCCACCTCTTCTCCCCCTCTCTCCTCCCTTTCTCTCCGCCCTGCCTCCTCCTCCTCACTCCCTCCTCTCCCACTATCTGATACAACTCACCTGGCCTGCAGTACTCACCTAGGAAATACACCAACGTCACCAAACTCAGACCCCACGACCTGTCACGTGGCTCCAACATTCTGTCAATAAAGTCAGTCCATTATTGGCTGTTCACTCTACAACACAACAGGCAACTCACAATCAGAAAAACACCGCAACAGAAAACACCGAGAGCTGTAGTCAGACACAACGGACGAACACAAGAGATGCCAACGGCCAATAAAGTTAAACTTGTGTGGCTTCTTTTTAGGATACGAAACTGCCTTGAATGTTAATCACATATACATCTGTATACATAATTCACCAGAACAAGCACAAATCGAGTGCCAGTAAGAATGACGAACGAAACCCCTTTCACTTGGGTCGGCAAATCACAGTTTATGGTTGACAAGCTAGTATGGTGCAGGGTGGGTGGCAGGTAGCTAACCACAATGCGCTTGTCTCGAGATCAAAAATGCGTCGGTGATTCCCCCCCCCCCCGACGTTCACTCGCGTTGTTCTGATTTCTTCGAGCTGTAGTTTGTGTGTCCGTGCTTTCCCCCCTTTTCTTTGCACGGTATGAGCAAGTCTGCGGCGTATGCTACGCCACGGGTCGTATCTAGTAAAAATATAGTTTGATAGCTTCTTATTAGTAAATAAATTGTTTGTAATTAAATGATGAATGATCAAACGTGTATTTGCTATTTATTAGAACAAGCCAACTTTACTTTCAGAGGCTTGTGTTATATTCCTGTGACTGAAAAATGTTGTTGTTGAGGAATACAGTATCCTTAAAATTAAATAACCTGGATACCTTGAATACACCTCGATTATTTACGTGGCCATTCAAGTTATCCGGAATAGAAATGTTTCAATCACAAGGCTACAAAAATTATTTGTCATTATCATCATCATCATCGCCTTTCGTCCCATCTGGGGCATGGGCCACAAGCAAAAGGCTCTCCAGGCATCCCGGTCCTGCGCCAATCTCCATAACTGTCCCCAACTGTGGCCAGTCTTTTTTGGAGTCTGCCTCTAATTCCCTTCGGCAGGTCATTTTTTTCCTCTTGCCCTGGAGGTCCTCGTTGGTCATGGCGTACGGCCAGCGGATTCGGAGAATTGTTCGGAGACATGGTTCAATTGTTGATAAATGATCAGCTTTTTCGAAACGGCTGCTGTTGTTCGAGATGCCTCTGCTCCATACAGCGAGACAGGCTTTACTGTGGTGTTGAATATCCTGACCTTGGTCTCGAGGGTCAAATTGTTGCAGCTCTAAACTTTTTTGTTAGCAGTTTAAACGACTCTTACGCCGGCGTCTGTCCCTCCCTGCGTGTCTATGATGCTACCGAAGTTTGTAAAGCTATCCACCTCCTCTAGATGTGTTTCTTTCAGTGTTTTTTTTGGTGTGTTGCATGATGTACTTATTTTAAGGACTTTGCTTTTTAACTTTTGGATGTTCAGGCCAACGCAAGCAGAAAACTGTGCTACATAGTTGGTTTTCTCCTGGCTCTGTTGCTCTGTGTGTGATATTAGGGTCAGATCCTCCGCAAAATCCAGGTAATCAAAGTTGTTTCTATAGTGTCCACTGGATACCATTTCTCTTCTGCACTGTAGACATTTTTATAATCCAGTCAATGGTTAGCAACAATAAGAAAGGCGAGTGTCTGTCTCCGGTCTGTGCCCCAAAAGCCACTGTTGTTTGTTGGTCATCATGTGAGAAACAATGCTATGCATAAGTCTAGTCCTGCATTTTGATTAGAGTTTTCAATGTTGATAGAGTGTTGGTTCTCTAGAGTTACTTGAGACAACTCATGCCACGTCCGAATTCCGGAACCGAAGAACGAGAATGTGTATGTGTTTGTTCTTGCATACTATACGGAATAAGAGAATTGTTTTGTGCCTTACGTCTATCTGTGGTTGAATTAGGTTATTTTTTGTGTTGTAGTTCCAAGTGTCCACCACCCCACCCCCACACACTTATTCAAACAAATAACACCATCACCAACAAATTTAATCTTCTTCATCCCACCCCGCCTCCTTTTCCCTTCGAGCCTACCACCTTTGTTCCTAGTCTTTTAATGATTAACGTAGCTGATGTATAACGTATTGTCATTTATGTAGTTAGTATGATATGAATGTTTATTTAATTATTATATGTGTTGTTATCTCTATGTAAAGCGCTGTGAGCCCGGCTCATTGCTGGGATACAGAGCTATATAAATTATCATTTTATTATTACTATCATTATTGTTATTAGTCATGGACTGACGTATCGCTACCTTAACAACAGGATGTTTCGTGGCAGCACCGCCATTTGTCCGGCCATGGTGACCAGGGTAAAGATGAGCACAAAGCCGATGAATTTGTCCATGCAGCCAGGTGGACACACGGCGAACTTGGCCTGTGTCCCGTGTTGGTCAGTGGGTAGCAGCGAGGTGCAGTTCACAAATGTCTGAGAGAGAGGATATGTGTGTGTGTGTGAGTGAGTGAGTGAGTGAGTGGGGAGGTCGGGGGGGGGCTTTTGTCACGGTCAAGTAATATGCATCTCAGAGGACAATGGTGGATGACATCACATGATAGTGGTGGTTTAGGTCAGTGGGTGTGTAGATGACATGTGGTGACATAAGATTAACTGGCATCAGATTAAAAGGAAGTTTACATTATAATTGATGACAGGGTTAGTTGACATCTTGAAATAATGGTCAATTATAACAACAACATACACATACATATACACACACAAACACAAAAGAAGTTAATATAAGATAGGAAAGTAGATCGGTGTATGCTGTTGTCCCCGTGAGTGTTGTGCGTTGTCCCCCATGTGTGAAGAGTGTGTTGTTGTCTCACGTGAACCCCGTGTGCGTAGAGTGTGTTGTTGTCTCACGTGAACCCCGTGTGCGTAGAGTGTGTTGTTGTCTCACGTGAACCCCGTGTGCGTAGAGTGTGTGGTTGTGCACGCGAAAGAACTCACGAAGCCATCCCCAGAACTGCACCCAGCGTAACACGGTGACAGGTAGGTGTGTCCGTCATCACCACACGAAGGGTAGGGCAGTAATTTGGAGCAGTCGCATGAGTTGGTCTTGACAAGCTGTGGGGAACCGCTGAAATAATGGGCTGAGTTTGTTATATTTGATATATTCACTATCACTATAAGATAATCGGTACAAGTATATAGATTAGAGACATGCCTATCAGTACTAAGTTATTGATTCAATCTATTGCTATCAGTTAGAAAAGATATGTAGGATTTAGAATTATAAGACAGGAGAATTTGATAATTGGTAAATTATGTCTGTTTTTTTTCTTTTCAAAGAAAAATATTGTCCGAATATTCTTTCAGCCACTAGAGAAATAAAATTTATTGGCCAGATTTTTATTATTAAAATTAAATCTTGCAAACGTCTTTATTTAATAACTTAATTATATATATTTTTTAAAAAATGGAATCTGAATTTTTATTGTTTACTTCACTAAAAGTTGTTGTTTTTTTAAAAGAACATTAAAAAAATATAATTTAATACTTAAATTTATTTTTTCAAAGAATCTGAAAACTGCTTTCTGCTAATCTAAATATTCCTTTAAAAATAACATGAAACAGAAGTGCAAGTACAATTGTGATATGTTATGGTTTAAATTCCTACAAGGGACTCTGCAACCCAATGACGTCAACGTTTTTACAGCTCGTGGCGAAGTAGAAAGACGCAAACACACTGCACAGGAAGTAGCTAGCCAGGATGAGTAGGGCGTAGCCTCTAAGCGAGGTCACTCTGGAGCAGATGACGGCGCTGACGATCATGCCAACAATATTGGACACCATGGATGGGATGGCTGGAAAAAAATGCGTGCACTGGTTTAGTGAACTTAAGTGAACTGTGGATTTAAGTTTGACAAACTAGACAAACGTTTGATGATTACAGGGAAATTTAAATGTTTAATTTAATCTCAAAGTCAAGAAATGTCGAGTTGTAAGTCTTGAATGTATTGGAGCTTGAGTTAAAGTTAAAGGAAAGATTTCTTTGTACGTCTTAAATGTATTGGAGCTTGAGTTAGTTGAGGGAAGATGTTCTTTGTAGGTCTTGAATGTATTGGAGCTTCTTGAGTTAGTTGAGGGAAGATGTTCTTTGTAGGTCTTGAATGTATTGGAGCTTGAGTTAGTTGAGGGAAGATGTTCTTTGTATGTCTTAAATGTATTGGAGTTTAAGTTTTTTTTAAAGGATTGTTCTTGTTTGTAGGTCTGTCTTGAATGTGTTGGAGCTTAAGCTATTTAAGGACTCATATTGGGGGCCACCCATAAAGTACGTCACGCTATTTTTGACTCCCTCCCCCTGCCACAAAGTGTCAAAAATCTCCCCCCCCCCTAAAGTACGTCACACTTTCCAAAAAAAATAAATAAATAAATAAATTAACAACTAATTAAAATTTAATTGGAAACTTAAAACACACTTCACTATTAAACGACCTTAAAATATAAATATTAAAAGAACTATCAGATTATTAAATGACTTTAATAGTAGAATAACTAATTGTTAACAGTTGTCACAGTTCTTCTTTAAGTTATTTTAATTTTTACTTTGTTTTCTTCATAACACTCGTAAAAACCAATGAGCCTTTTCTGACTGTAGGGTTGTTACAGCGGGCAGTAGGAATATTTATCCATGTGTTAACCTCTACTAAAAACGAAATTATAATTTAGCTTTTCTTTTATCCCTTTACTAACTAATAATGGAACAGTCCAATAAATGATCATGTCATGAACTGGTATTTGTTATATATTTTAAAGAAACTTAATATAATCGTTTGTAAGTTTATGATAATAATGATTATATTATACAAATATTATCTCTGAATTCTAAATATTTTGTATTATAATAAAAATTCCAAATTTATTTATCAGTGATATAATTATGCAGCAGACAACAAAGAAATAATAACACTTTCTGTAAGGCTACACATAAAACAAGGCTTCGCAACCGTATAGTAGCGATCCTAACTAGCATGAGGGGAAAAAAACGCATTTCAATCTATTTTGACATTAAACTAATTCAAGTGTTTCACAAAATTTTTGAATTAAAAAAAACAAACAAACAAACTAGATTTATAAAATTTTACTAAAAGAATAAAATATTAAATTAGAAATAAAATTTAAAATTTATAAAAATGTGACGTCACACTTGGCCTGACCCACCCCCTGTCACAAACTGTCACACTTTCTTACAACCCCTCCCCCACCCTCCTTGGAGCGTGACGTACTTTGTGGACGGCCCCTTGCTGTTGCACTGAAAGATAAGTTTGAATAAATGATTAGACCTTTGAGAATAGGTTTGATTTACATTGAAGTTCAAATGTACCCTGTTAAGCCCTGTTATATTTAAAAATGCATCAGTTAAATACAATCAAATCTTTATGAATTTAAACCTATCTGTTATATTAACGATTAATCGACCCACCACTTATAAATGTCCTAGAAGTCAAAAGTAAAAATATTTCAGCCGATTAATATAAACTAATTTCTTGACGAGTCCACGAGCATTTCGGTTTTAAACCATTAAATGACGTGAATGTTCAAAGTGTTGATAAAGGTTGATCCACTGACAGAAATCGTTTACCTACCATGCAATGTTACCTATAAGTCTAAGCTTCATTGGTCCGTGCTATGGCGGATTAAGGGGGGGGGGGGGCTGAGCGGGCTAAAGCCACGGCCCCCCGACGATTTGGGACCCCCAAACTTTTTATATTTTATAATAAAAGTGTACAAATGTTTGCACGAACCCTTGAAAATATAATAAATTAAATAAATTTATAAACATTATCTATTAAACTGATTGCGATTCAAGAGTTGCGAAGTCTTAAGTGCCAGATTTTCCCAGCCAGGGGTAAAAATATTCCCCAATTGGGCTAAAAATTCCGAAATGCATTAAAAATTTGGGGAAAAATCTGAAAAGTGGCAACTTCAATTAAATGCTTTCGCATTCATTTTAATAACTTTTGACTTCCAAATTAAAAAATAATTAATATTTTTGCATTTTTAAGGCAATTTTTAATAGGGTACTTTCAATTTTTATTGAATGTGTACGTTTTTTTAACAACTTGGCTACAAAGCCAAAATATAGATTATACTTTTAAATTTTAACATCATGAAGTTTAAAAAAGTTATTTGGATACTCTTGTAATTTAAATTTGTCTGTGATTGATAAAAATATATTTTTAAAAATGAATGTTTTGAAATGTATTAATAATGAATCAATCATACATGGTTACATAGATTGTTATATGTTTACATATTATTAATGATTTGGTCGTTTAAATGTAACAAACATTTTATGATGAATCGGGCTCAGACTAATTAATTATATTATTTAATAGTAATACATTTACACAATCTGACTGTAAACTGTCTGCAGTCTACCGTCAGTGACAATGTTGGGAAAAACCTAGCAAAAACATCAGGAAAAAAAAAACTAGATCCGAAATAAAAAACCTAGACACGCTAAAAATAAACAAATGTGACGTCAGAGCCTCGCACCAACACAAAAAAGTATTTCTTATTTGAAAATGAGCATGTTTCAAATTATTTTATTTTATTTTCATCCAATAATGTAATTATTTTCTTTTATATTGTCAATCTCGAAAATTCCCATATGTTAGGCAAAATCCTTATAAATTCCTAAATTCCCATTTTAAAAAGTTTGGCTAAAACAACACGATTCGGGAAATTTCTTACGACTTCTTAACACTGTGCGATTCAGACCTGACAGTCTTAATAATCTATAAAACTTGGCTCACTTAGAGAATATATATATATCTCAATTTAGACAAGCTCCGCTGGTCGAGTGGAAAGGGCATAGGCTTGTGATGCAAATGGTGTCGGGTTCGGTTTCCAGCGGTGGAATGTAAAAGTTTTTCTTTTCACACTCAATTTTTAATACACGGCGAACATTTTAAACAGTTATTTCTTCGTGTTCGTTTCTTTTTTCATTATTAATATTTAGTTACAGTCTTATATTAGCTGTTAGCAATCATATTTTAAAAGACGCTGGCTGGATAGGGCTCCCGTTTGATTGCAGCCAGGGGCCCCGTGCAGTCTTAATCCGCCCCTGGGTCCGTGTGCAAAGTTTAAAAAAAACCAATTTGTGTACAAAAATGCACAATGAATGTCAATTTTTGTGCAATATTTTGCACAATTTACTGCGCGGAGATTATAAACTCCTGCATGGCGTCGGTTAAATATCTGCGCAGCCACGCTGCTTAAAAGGAACATAGCTACCATGGTTCTAACACGTCGCTTACATATCACCTGCAAACCAAACTTCCACTACAGTATCAGAAACTTCATGTGAGACAATCTAAAGCTATATGAACGATTGTTCGGCTCGGTTGGTTTTATTGTCAATAAAACTCTCTCATCACTTCAACCAAATAATGTCAATACACGTAGCTGCTTGCGTTGTTGCCAGTCGTTGGTTAGGTTAAAGATGTCATATAGAGAAGACAGTCTTTGAGTTATTTTGATTTATCTTATCTTATCTTATATTATCTTATCTTATATGTTACAGACGCTCCTTCTGTACAGAAGATTATTGCGTCCTACGTATTTCAATGGCTTGTGTTTAGTCCTGTATTCTTACTAGAGTTTTAAATGATGATAAAGTGTTGGCTTTCCTGGTTTCTTCAGGCAACCCATCCACGCCCGAATACCGGACGGAAAGAAAGAACACTTGTATGTGTTTGTTCTTGCATATGGAATAAGAAAGGTGTTTTTATCTTTATGGCTATCTGAGGGTTGTATTAAGTTATCTTTGTGTTGTATTTCTAAATTAGAATTAATTGCCTTATGTATAATTAATAGTTTACTATTGGTTCTTCTATCCTCTAGTGTTTCAAGGTTTAATGATTTAACTAATGGTGTTATTACTGTTGTCAGCTTTGAATATTCTGCAGTAATGAATCTGGCAGCTCTTTTTGGATTTGTTCTAACTTATCAATATTTTCTTTAGTGGATGGATCCCATACAGAAGAAGCATATTCTAGTATAGGTCTCACCAGGGTGAGGTAGCATTTTAGTTTTATATCTTTGTTACATTTGTAAAAGTTTCTTTTTAAAAAGCCTAAGGTTTTTGTTTGATTTTTTCATAACTTCATTGACAAATACGTTTAATAAATGTTACTTACATTACATAGAAATTAACGATTCATTAATCGTTAATTTTTTCAAAAGTTAACGATTAAATTTAAATTCATCGTTAACAGACCTAATTTATATATACATATACAAACTAATCTGTTGTATATATGATTATATTCTAATCGTTCTGTACTGGACCCAAGTATCATAGATTCCCCCAGATTTACACGCTGTGAACACTGTAATGAAGATTTGACCTGCAGCTCTCTGACAACATGGTCAGATGATCTAATCGACATGACTAATCAGAGGTGCAACAAGATAGCAGGGCCACTCACTTCCAAAACCGGACGTAGCGACACTGACGCCGTATTCAAATATCATAAACGGCTGCTTGAGTCCGTCAGATCCTCGCAGCGGGACGGCGGTGATCACCATGACAACAAGGAAGAGAACCAGGGCCGGGTTTACCACAACTCGGTACAATTGGAATGGAATGTCTGCAGGGAAATATCATTTAAAATAAGCATCAACAGAATTCTATTGTGTCCTATTTCCTGCCTACTCACTCATACAAATCAAATTAGTAGAATTCCATATTATCTATTTCTTGCCCACACATTCAGACACGCGGAATCAAGATGATAATATTATCATGTATTTCCTACCATCTGAATGAGACGGTAGGAAATACATGATATTATCATCATCATATAATCAAGATGATGAAATTATCATGTATTTCCTACCATTTGAATGAGACGGTAGGAAATACATGATATTATCATCATCATATAATCAAGATGATGAAATTATCATGTATTTCCTACCGTCTCATTCAGATAATGCTTCCTGTTTCATACTGTTAACATTCAGTAGCACTATTGTGTAGGAACAGCACAACGAGAATTATAAGGATTCCACAGTCAATTAAGATAATTTGAGTTGAGAAAACTAACTATGCAGTGTCGTAGCTAAGGGTTAGTAGGTATTTGGGGGCCCGGGGGCTTAGCCTCTTTGTGGGGCCCTGCATACATGGCGGTGGCGTAATATTTGATGTAACAAGTATGTTTAGGACACTCGCTCTCCCCCCCCCCTAAAGTGGACGCCCGGGGGGACTTTCGAATTTGGAACCCCCCTCCCCTAGTTACGCCACTGTAACTATGAGTTATTGTGTTATATTTTTATTTAATAAATAAAATACATAAGCCAAAACCCGATCCCATCGCCGAGTGATTACTTTTTATCTAACTTATTGACCCAATCTCTAAGTTGTACATTTTATCCCACTTGTTGACCCAACTCGCTAAGTACCTTTTATCCCACCGATGATCCCGTTCCGTGGCATAGCAAGACTTCCGAATACGATACTCTCTGGCAGACTAGCCCTGACCCTGACCTCCACGGAAGCTTGGACAGAGGTCAAGGTCTTTGTCTCCGTCTGTTTCACCTCAGCGAGACCAACATCTTGCAGCGTATTGTAGACGTTTTCCTTATGGCTGTTGAAGAGACTGCCACGTTATACAGCCAAATAGAAGGTGTAAATACTGTTCGGGTTTTATAAACAGCGTTTTGCAAATTATTTTTGGGAAAAGAATTAATGGGTCTCAACTTTAGGAGAAGTTTTTAAAAATATTTATGAATGTCAATTATTACTCCAGTAATCTCCAACACACCAATTTCCCGAATATCTCACAGCGTAAAATCTGATTATTTCAATCAAACTAATTTTAATCTATTTAGTGGCAACTCCGTATCTATTTTATGCTAAAGAAAAAAAGATGCTAAACATGCAAGCTAATAATACACGTATTTAGACGTAAAGAATCGGGGCACATAACACAGGGAAACTGCTTTGTCAGATGAAGTAGTTGATAATGTCTTTTTTTTCTAAAAAAAAATATTTTAAAACATTTTTTAAAAGAGTATCTAGAATCTATAGTTTCCAAAGTTTGCAAGAACCATAAAATAACAACAGAAAAGACAAGTTAAAAAACAAAAACAACTAAATTGCCTCTAAAGGACCATAGCCTAATAGCACAATTGATAAGACAAACAAGTTTTCAAACAACTCAGTAGCTTCTAAAGAACCATAACTTAATATTATTTTTAAAAAAACAGGGCAACTTAATGAATCCATCTAAAACAAACCTTGGGCCACTGACAGACTCATTCCTATCAATGCACCCTCCCTCTTCCCGGAAGTAAAACTTGGCTGCTTCTACTAAGACCAACTTCTGTTGACGTTTCTGGACGAGTCTCCTAGGAAACCCCGCTATGCTGTAACCAATCATGCACATGAAGGCTCCATAGAGAAGTACTGGCAGCCACCATGCGGGGACGTAGCGAGGGTCTAAGACGTTAAGTTCTGTCTCTGATAAGAAGGCGAAACGAAAAAAATATATATTATATACACTTTTGAGGACCTATTTATCAGCGACATTATCATATTAGTTGAAACATTTCTATATCAAACTGGCCACTCTTTACGGTACAGCCCCCACCCTCCC
>MUZC01000350.1:86662-106932 GCA_002072015.1 Radix auricularia | reverse complement strand
TTTTTTTTAAAAAGTATATTACACTATCTAATATCAATTAATAAAACCGACAAATCTCTGCCACTGATAGATATCATTATTATTTAGATATTAAACACAATTATTATGTTATTTGATGCTTGCATCTGACTGTAATTTTCGATATTAGGTTATATTTTCTACCAGTAGCCTATTTGACGTTTTACGTTTGCCCCGATAATGTATAGATACAGGTTATTTTTATTTCCGAAATACAAACCCCAAGATAAAGAGGTTAAATTAGCTTGTCGAAAAAAAAGAAAAATAAAATAATAATAACAAAAAAATCCGTTCACTAATCATAACATATTACTGAATTAACAATTTTAAGACGAGATATATTTTTTTCGCTAATCAAAACAGGTTATTATTATGTAAAGAAGGTTACAAATGTAATAAAGATATAAAACTAAAATCCTACCTCACCCTGATGAGACCTATACTAGAACACGCATCTTCTGTATGGGACCCATCCATCAAAGAAATATTTATAAACTAGAACAAATTCAAAAAGAGCTGCCCGTTTCTTAACTAGAGAATATTCAAAACTGGCAAGGGTAAAACCATTAGTTAAATCATTAAACCTTGAAGCACTAGAGGATAGAGGAACCAAGAGTAAATTAGTAATTATACATAAGGAAATTAATTCTAATAATTTAGAAATACAAACCAAAGGAAGCTTAATACAACCCACAGAGAGACATAAGGATAAAAACACATTTCTTATTCTGTATGTAAGAACAAACACATACACGTTTTCTTTTTTCCCGTTCGGGCGTGGAATGGGTTGCCTGAAGAAACCAAGAAATCCAACACTTAACCATCATTTAAAACTCTAATAAGAATGCAGGACTAAACACAAACCATAGAAAAACGATTGACGCAATTTTCTTCTGTATAGAAGGATTTTCTGTAACAGATAATATAAGATATCTGTGCTGCAACTTTACACTAAATGAAAAGCATTATCAAAATGATCAGGGTTCCACAGAGACTAACTTATTTAAAATATTTTTTTTATTAAAATGAAATTAATTCTGGTTCACCAAAGCGGGTGGCATTACTTACCCAAAGCTTTGATCGAATGTTCGATGGGACCAGTCAATTAGGTGCTTGTGCTTATTGCTTGGGATAATTGGAACTATACAGGTAAGATACCTTGGCCCTTTTAAGTTTATTTGTTAATAAGCCGGTGGGATGGTGGGTATAATAGAGGGGGGGCTTACTAATTTTCTTCATCTTTTGGGGTTTGGGGTTAAGGGCAGTGTGGGGGAGGCTGTGACATTTTAATTTATTTATTAATTTAAAAAAAAATAAAAAATTATAGATTGATTTTTGATGCGTGTGTGAGTGTGTGTGTGTGTGGTTGGGGGGGGGGGTTGATTCATATTTACAATGTCGCACCCGTCAGAACCAGTGACCCATGAGGTAATTATTTTTTAATTTCAGAAACACTTTTCCCTTTGAGGCTTCAGATTTCGGTCAATACAAGGGGTCAACTCTCATGGTTGTGCTGAATATCCTATTTGTAAACAGAAGTTTTGACATGGCTGACATGTGATCTTTACATGATGATGATGATGCAAGTAGTTCAGCTGTAGGCCTGCGATGGTTTCAGATCCTAATATGTTAACACGATGATGATATATGTATTTCAGCTGTAGACCTGTGATGGTTTCAGATCCTAATATGTTAACATGATGAGGATGCAAGTAATTCAGCTGTAGGCCTGAGATGGTTTCAGATCCTAAGATGTTTACATGATGATGGTACAAGTAGTTCAGCTGTAGGCCTGAGATGGTTTCAGATCCTAATATGTTAACATGATGAGGATGCAAGTAATTCAGCTGTAGGCCTGAGATGGTTTCAGATCCTAATATGTTAACATGATGATGATATACGTATTTCAGCTGTAGGTCTGAGATGGTTTCACATAACGGAACCTAAGATGTTAGCACTATGATGATACAAGTAATTCAGCTGTAGGTCTGAGATGGTTTCACATAACGGAACCTAAGATGTTAGCACTATGATGATACAAGTAATTCAGCTGTAGGCCTAAGATGGTTTCACAGCAAGGAACCTAAGATATACAAGCGGCCCCCATATTTTAAAGATGTCGAATAAGTGTGTCACCTTAATCATTCAATACCCTGAAACTAGCCATAGCATTTATAGGAGCAATCGTAAATGTATGTCACTATTTATCAATGATAGATGGTGTTATTGTTTTGGGGCCGTCCATAAAGTACGTCACGTTATTTTGGACAATTTTTACCCCCCCCCCCCGGGTCACAAATTTCGGACCCCAAACCCCCTTAAGTACGTCACACTTTCGAACAAAAAAATATATTTTTTTAACAAAATAATTGAAATTTAATTTTAAAAAAAAAAAACACCATTAAGTCACACATGGCCGTACGACCTACTTCCTCACTCTGTCACAAACTTCTCACACCCCCCTCCCCCTTCTGGGGCGTGATGTACTTAATGGGCGACACCTATGAACAAAACTATGAATAGATTTATGTTTATACAATTATCGTTCCAAGTGTTCTAGTATAGGCCTTAGTTACACTAACCTCCCCTGATTGGTTTGTTTGTTCTGTCCCCCTGACCCGGCGGTTCTCTTGTGTTTCTTGACGCCATATCATCAGGTAGTTACAGTTACCGGCCTTGGATAAGTTGTGTCTTTCGCCGTCCAAAAAGCTAAGTGATTTACAAATAACAGGTAGCTCAGAATTGTACTTCATTTCCTCCAGGGGCATCACTAAGTGTCAGTGGTTAAGGGGGGGGGGAATGGAATGGAAAAGAAAAGAGGTGGGGGATAGAGATAGACTAGCAGACAGACGGACGGACAGAGAAAAGAGGTGGGGGGGATAGAGACAGACAGACGGACAGAGAAAGGATTCCATTAGAATTTCAAGACATTCAGAGGTTTTTTTTAATGTCCATTTTTAAATGTTTAAATGAAAATTGAAGGTGTATTCAAAGAAATAGCTTTTCAAAAATTAGTTTCTTCGATATTAAGATTATGGCGAATTAGATGTGGCAAGGTTTTTAGAGGGCGAATAGGTATAAAATAGGGCTGCGGAAATTATCGATTAATTTCTCGATTAATCGGTAAATTATTTTATCGATTAAAAATATTTTAATCGATAAAATAGTGATTAAAATTATAGAAATGTTTTAAATTTTTTCTTTAGATTTATTAATAAATTATTAATAAAAGTTTTTATTTTATTATTTTTTTTTACGTACAAACTTCTCCGTTACGAACACAGTACGGGGTAGACTTAAAAAAAACCTGTTTTATAAAGACAATGATATAAAAAAAACCATTGTTCTTAATTATTTAACAATAAAAATTTAAATTCATAAATATTATATTGAACAACTTATATTTAAATATAGTCTTTCTCCTAACAATATTATATCTTTTAGATTAAATTAAATACTAAAGTTATGGGCATTTTAAAAAATGCCATAACATGGCACAAAATGTGAAGGAAAACAACCTAGTGAAATTTTTTTTTATGAGATCTTAGAAAAAAAAAATCATAACTTTTGAACCACTTGGGATAAAAAGATATTTTTTATCTTTTTGTTAATCATCAAACAATGTCTAAATGGCTGTATTACTTTTAAATTTTA
Source organism: Radix auricularia (assembly GCA_002072015.1). Taxonomy (NCBI): domain Eukaryota; kingdom Metazoa; phylum Mollusca; class Gastropoda; family Lymnaeidae; genus Radix; species Radix auricularia. The sequence continues at coordinate 103,260 of MUZC01000350.1, read as the reverse complement.
AAATTAATTAGAAATGTTCATTCAAGTGCCTAAACTCTAATAAGTTATTTAACTTATTTTCATTGCTAACTGCCTGTTTTTATTTCTTTCCTTGAAATTAGCAGTTTAATGACGTCATATATCTTTTTTTTAGCTTTAACAAAATTATCGATTAATTAATCGGTAATTTTTCAAAAGTTAACGATTAAATTTAATTTAATCGATAACAGCCCTAGTATAAAATGATTTTTGCTTAACAAGCTTCATCCACTTTTATGTTAGTGTGAAAAGTGGTCAATTAACAGTCATTTCCTTACTTTTGTTTATTATTATTTTATTTTAAATTACATGCAGTTACATTTTTTTCTATTTATTTACTGGTATAATTAACCCCTGCATCATTTTCAAAATTTAGGAGTTAAAAAGGTATTCTTCAGGAATTTGTTGAAAACTAAATTTGCAAATAAATTCTCGGTGAATTCGGGTAAATATTTAAACATGCAGTGGACACTATATGTGACTAGATATGTAAAATTGTTGGGTGCATCGCTCGATGAATTAACGTAAAACAAAGATGAAGATGTAATGAATGGTGTACAAAGGTGGAAGAGTTAACGAAAATCTTGAAATTTGACACCGCAAAAAGAAGGCGTAAGAATTTATTATAGTTGTAATCAATGAAATCTAACAAAGATTAGACAAAAAACCGTGAAGTTAGCTACGATGGGATGAGACTTAAGTGACACACAGGACGATGCCCCATTCAGCTCGATGCCAAATTCATCACGATGCCACATTCAGCTCGATGCCACATTCAGCTCGATGCCACATTCAGCTCGATGCCACATTCAGCTCGATGCCAAATTCATCACGATGCCACATTCAGCTCGATGCCACATTCAGCTCGATGCCACATTCAGCTCGATGCCAAATTCAGCTCGATGCCACATTCAGCTCCATGCCACATTCAGTTCCATGCCACATTCAGCTCCATGCCACATTCAGCTCCATGCCACATTCAGCTCCATGCCACATTCAGCTCCATGCCACATTCAGCTCGATGCCACATTTAGCTCCATGCCACATTCAGCTCGATGCCATATTCAGCTCGATGCCACATTCAGCTCAATGCCACATTCAGCACGATGCCACATTCAGCACGATGCCACATTCAGCTCAATGCCACATTCAGCTCGATGCCATATTCAGCTCGATGCCACATTCAGCTCAATGCCACATTCAGCGCGATGCCAAATTCATCACGATGCCACATTCAGCTCGATGCCACATTCAGCTCGATGCCACATTCAGCTCGATGCCAAATTCATCACGATGCCACATTCAGATCGATGCCACATTCAGCTCGATGCCAAATTCATCACGATGCCACATTCAGCTCAATGCCACATTCAGCTCAATGCCCCATTCAGCTCGATGCCAAATTCATCAAGATGCCACATTCAGCTCGATGCCACATTCAGCTCGATGCCACATTCAGCTCGATGCCAAATTCATCACGATGCCACATTCAGCTCGATGCCACATTCAATTCGATGCCACATTCAGCTCGATGCCAAATTCAGCTCGATGCCACATTCAGTTCGATGCCACAGTCAGCTCCATGCCACATTCAGCTCCATGCCACATTCAGCTCCATGCCACATTCAGCTCCATGCCACATTCAGCTCCATGCCACATTCAGCTCAATGCCCCATTCAGCTCGATGCCAAATTCATCAAGATGCCACATTCAGCTCGATGCCACATTCAGCTCGATGCCACATTCAGCTCGATGCCACATTCAGGACGATGCCACATTCAGCTCGATGCCACATTCAGCTCGATGCCACATTCAGCACGATGCCACATTCAGCTCGATGCCACATTCAGCTCCATGCCACATTCAGCTCCATGCCACATTCAGCACGATGCCACATTCAGCTCGATGCCACATTCAGGACGATGCCACATTCAGCTCGATGCCACATTCAGCGCCATGCCACATTCAGCTCCATGCCACATTCAGGACGATGCCACATTCAGCTCGATGCCACATTCAGCTCGATGCCACATTCAGCTCAATGCCACATTCAGCTCGATGCCATATTCAGCTCGATGCCACATTCAGCTCAATGCCACATTCAGCTCAATGCCACATTCAGCTCGATGCCACATTCAGCTCAATTCCACATTCAGCTCAATGCCACATTCAGCACGATGCCAGGAAAAGCACACACATTTCTATAACATATAAGACTACCACCTTTACTATAAGTAGTACGATAAACAATCAGCGACATAAAAAGTACGATCAACAATTTCCAACTTCATTTTATTAGTAAACAACAAAATGACGTCACCGTGGCAAATTTTATAACTAACACAAGATTGGCCCTTCTGTTTTTAAAAATTTATTTTTCTTTGCTGCATGAGACTTAATATTGAATTCTTTATATTAACTTGTGGTGTCTGAGCCCGTGCGTGCGACCGTGCGTGCGTGTTTGCTTGCCGAAAAAAACTTTGGATCAATTTTTAACTCACTTTCTCGTAAGCTAGCCAGCTGAATTTTTGCAGGCAGACTCATGCAGATGATAAAAATGATGCATCAAAATTTCAGATCGATCGAAATGAAATATTATATATTTAAATTAATTTTATTTATATCTATGTATCATGTTAATTTTTTTCTATAAAATGTATATTGGGAAGGATGTATCTTTTTTATGCTGTTTGTTAATTCTTCGTTAATTTAAGACAAATTATTAGACTTTAAAAAAAACAGTTTTGTAATTTTACTACGCTAACAATTTTTGAGAGCTTATTGGTTCGACTATTTTTGTGTTTCAAACATTATTCCACTAAAATCTAATCTAAAAATAGAAAATTTACTCAATGAGTAATGACTTTTTCCTGTTTTAGAAATTAAAATCCCTAATGTTTTCGAGACGGATAATAAAAATCTCCGTAGGTGTGAAAGTTCGTTTGCCAAGGGGGATCGATATAGAGAACATCTGTACATTATAGATAAACAGGCATTGAGTGCTGACCTTGCACACTTCAACAGTGCTAATCAAGGCTATATTTTAAATATTGTAATTACAGGCATTCTTTATGAAGGCAATACCCATGTTAAGATCTACACGGAAAATAGGTCTAAAACGATTTAGAACGGTGGCCATGATTGAGGACTGATCTCTGTCCCACACGGAGCTACCTGCAAAGGTTTGACCCGAGAATGGATAACGGCTGTCGGATGTGTGGCCACTCTGTGGAGACGGTCGAGAATCTGCTCATTGAATGATCCACGCTTGTAGGTGATTAGGACAGGTCAGTTCCAACATCTGTAGACAATTATCTATAAGATGGTGATAGCTGGATGAGGTGATTAGAACAGGTCAGTTCCAACATCTGTAGACAATTATCTATATGACGTCGACGCCCGCTGGTTAATCAATGAGCCGGGCTCTAAGATTTGTAAGTTCGACCCCACACAAAAATTGTCACTTATTTAACTAAGTTGGCTCCATATGGATTAAACCAAGTTCACAAATCTAACCCCTAATAATGCACAAAGAGTACAAACAGCTATATACAAGAATAATGCAATCTTTTGATAGCACAATAATTTTCTACAAGCATATTTATTAGAAGCCCAAGAGCAATATTTGACAGCATGTTTTGTTTTCATGTATCTTTTAAGGTATGACAATTATTGGTGTCTGAGATGAATGGACGCTCTCTTGCTCAATCGCTAATCCTCCCGAATCGGCGAGGTCCATCTTGAATTAACGTCCAGGGTGGGTGGGATGGGGTGGGTGGGTGTGGTCACCGCAGTTCTTTTGGATTTCGCTAGAAGGACAGACATATGGATTATTGACAGACATACGGATCATTAACATACATAATTAAGGAACATCGACAGACATACGGATAATTGATAGACATATGAATCAACGTAATTCTCACATGTCCAGTGTATTTTAACAATGAGATTTTTAGCTCATAAAATGTTTGACACTTACTAGAGTCAAAGCTTTTTTTTTACAAAATTCCGGATTGTTTGCTATTTGATTCTGTTTTACATGTTCTCTAAAGATTACGTGTATTTTAGATGTTCTCTAATGATTACGGGTACTTTAAATGTTCTCTAATGATTAGAGATATTTTAAATGTTCTCTAATGATTGCAGATATTTGTAATGTTCTCTAATGATTCGGGTATTTTAAATGTTCTCTAATGATTACAGATATTTTAAATGTTCTCTAATGATTACATATATTTTATATGTTCTCTAATGATTACAGATATTTTATATGTTCTCTAATGATTACAGATATTTTAAATGTTCTCTAATGATTACAGATATTTTAAATGTTCTCTAATGATTACATGTATTTTATATGTTCTCTAATGATTACAGATATTTTAAATGTTCTCTAATGATTACATATATTTTATATGTTCTCTAATGATTACAGATATTTTAAATGTTCTCTAATGATTACATATATTTTAAATGTTCTCTAATGATTACAGATATTTTAAATGTTCTCTAATGATTACAGATATTTTAAATGTTCTCTAATGATTACAGATATTTTAAATGTTCTCTAATCATTACAGATATTTTAAATGTTCTCTAATCATTACAGGTATTTTTATTGTTCTCTAATCATTACAGATATTTTAAATGTTCTCTAATGATTACAGATATTTTAAATGTTCTCTAATGATCAAAGATATTTTAAATGTTCTCCTCTCTTAGAGGGACTCTGCTCTGATATAACATTACATTTACCTTGATCGGTTATGACATATTACCGTATTATTCAGTTTAAATGTTCCCCTATATTGCATTACATGATTGGGGATCCTATTTTGAATTTTCACTGATTATAAATTGGATGTTCCTGATCATATATTGTTGGTTCACTTAAGTTAGGGGCCGTCCATAAAGTATGTTACGCTCCAGAGGGTGTAAGAAAGTGTGACAGTTTGTGACGGGGGGGGGGAGGGTGTCCGGCCATGTATGACGACACGGTGTTTTATGTTAAATTTTAATTATTTCGTTAATAAAAATATATTTTTGTACGAAAGTGTGACATACTTTAGAGGGGTGGAGGTCAGATATGTGTGACAGTTTGTGACAGGGGGAGGGGGGAGTTAAAAATGGTCCAAAATAGCGTGACGTGCTTTATGGACGGCCCCTAAGGTGGTATATACCCTAAGCCTAAGTACATTGTTTCATTTGAAAAAAAAATTTATACAATTTTGGTAAATTGCAAATAAGATTTCTCAATATTTAAAAAAAAAACAAAAAAAAACTTAGTTAACCACCATTTTCCTTGAACCGCCGATGTCGTATCAGTTTAAATATACTTATCTGCCCTGGACCTTACCACTGACACGCGTGAAGACAAAGGTCATCTGTGTGAGCCTCGTCTGCGGGAACGGTGAGGTCAAACATGGCGTCACATTCGGTCGTGCACTGATGTTCTGTCAGCTGGGGGTCAAGGGCGAGAAGGGCTTGAACTTCCATGTGGACGAGGTCAGCTTAACAAAAGAAATAAAAACAACAAGTGGTTGGTGTCCAAATAAGTACAACTTTGACTAAAATTAAACTATTGAAAATAACAATTATCAAAGAACTTATTGCGTTTTTGCTGTATACAAATTATTTTGGAAATGAACGAGTTGACTAAATATTCTTGAAGTGTCTTTTAAAGATATTTTTTTTTAACGAATATATATTTTAAAGATTTTTGCCACACGTCGTCTATATTTCTTAAGCTCTTGTCGTTAAGATCACAGAATCGTCGATCGTCTAATTATTTGTCTTAAATTCATCATTACATGTGGCTGCTACATCCGCTCTCCAACATTCTGTCTGTCCACTACAGCTCACCAGTAGGTGGGTGTGATTGTGTCTCCGTGCCCTAAGTGTTCAGTCCCACATAACTTTCATTATTTAAAATCTCAAAAAGCATCGTCCAAATTCCCCCCAGCCTGTGTGTCATTCACCATAATAATATCATGCCATACTTAACTGTTTCTTACCCCCCCTCTCTCTCTCTCTCTCACATACACATACCATCGTCTGTACATTTACGTGGTGTCCAGGCTTGTCTGCGATACTGTGCCGTAAATTGACGTGTCAAGTAAAAGTTCCTGGTCCCTCTTATCTACTCATCAAATCTTCACTCCATTCCGAATTCCCTGCACTATTAAAAGTGTCGAGTGCCCAGCCCCTGGTCTCGCTTATCTTCGTTTGATCTTAACACCGTTTGAATTGTATTACTTTACGCTCATCTCCGGCGACTGCCAATTACTCCATCCCAGATACTCCACCCCAGATACTCCACCCCAGATACTCCACCCCAGATACTCCACACCAGATACTCCACCCCAGATACTCCACACCAGATACTCCACACCAGGTACTCGACAAAATACACAAAATAAATGGCTTGCGTCCATGTTTGCGAGATGATGGTGTAATTTCTAACATTTTCTCCAGAGGCTAAAGGTGCCGATCCCACAATAGTATCAAGTCTTGTTTATGTCCTTCTTAAACGTCTTTTAAATAACCATTCTTGTATTTTTTTGTTTTGTTGAGAATCTTATGTTTTTTTTAAATTGTAGATATACACAAGGCAAATGGTAGATTCGCCGGTGATATTAAAACCCCAGAAAAGCCTTCCCATCGCATTGGCATGGTGATTCCCAAATTCATCAATATTGTTGAAAGAAATACTCTTCGATGGGAAAAAAAAAAGATACGATGAAATTTGGTGGGTAAACACAGCGTCAGCTTGTACATTATTTGTCAGGAACAATTTTTATGAGACTTTAGTTTTGTTTGAAGCTGTGTTTAGTTTTACGCTTTCAATGATATTGAAATCATCTTTAAATTTCGCGACTTTATAACTAGCTAGCGTGAAAACGTTTTCAAGTTTATTTTGCGCACATGGTTCCAAAGACGACAATTATTTCTCGAGCACCTGATCTCTAGCATGTGTATCAATTAAAGCAAACAATTTTACCATGGTTAACTAAAACTTAAACCAACGAGCAGGCGAATCTCAAACGGTTTCTACGTACCCAGGGATTGCTGGGCAGCAGCGACAGCCAGCACGACAGCAAAGACCAGTAAAATCTTCATGTTAGTTGCTGATGGTGTTGAAAACGTTTGATAAATTCGACGTTTGTCACTTTTTCATGAGCGTTGAAGTGTTATGTGCTCGGTTCGGTGATGTGTTCGTTCTTATAAACTGATAAAACGCTGCTGGGAGCTATTTTGTCATGCGGCATAAGACACGTGGTTAAGAATCTCGGCACGGAAGTTTTGGGAAAGGAAGAGCGTGACTACTGGAGAAAATGTATTCATTCGCTACTGAAATTTAAAAATTATTTCTTAGAACGAAGAACTAACTTTTATTATTAGAAGAAAAAATAATAAATATGTTTTGATTACATCGTATCTGTGCAGTTTTAAAAAAAAACAGACAACATTGACCGATAAACCGAAATAGTCCTGCAGGTCAAGGTTAGATTTCTGAATTCACCAAATAAATGGACTAACCAAGTTCAGATGTTGTGTCACGTGATCGTTCTGGAATATCGTCTCCTCGGCAGTGAGCTTATGCCATAAATGGGGACTGAATACTTTATCATTGTATTAATTGTATCTGCATCTATTGAGAAAAAGAAAGGTATTCACGCTTGCTCTATAACCCATTCATAGACATTTTATCAAACGCCATGCGCCCTCGGCTGGCTACCGAGGGTTACGGGTTCAAATCTCCGTGAAGGAATGGATAAAAACCCTGACAAAACTTACCCTTCAAGGCACCGCGGGCCGGCGAAGAGGTCGACAAGGGAAAACCTGGCTAGACAACATAAAGGAATGGACAGGGATGAGATTGAATGAATTATTGACCATAGCTCAAGATAGGCAACTGTGGAGATCGTTATCTGTTGGTGTGTCCTTGCACTTTCCTACAACGAATGCAACGGTCACGGGACTGATGATGATGATGATGATGATGATTATGATGATGATGATGATAATGGAAGGGATTTGTTCTCGGGAACAATGGTGTCCCCGAGTCCACGCAGCTACGAATACGTACCTGTTAAAGAAACAAAGCGCCTGGGAGTCGCGTGGTTCCTCTTAACCGTGGCCTGTGAACGCTGCGCCACTTGCAATTGGTTCTTTTCAGAACGTGAGACGCAATAATCTTCTGTGTAGAAGGGTAGTCTGTAATGAATAAAATAAGATTGACTAGTCGGGAAGATAGGTTGTCAACTTTTGCGACAGACTGTTCGGCTTAGTCGGTATTTTGAACCATCACATGACTCACGAGAGACAATTAACGGCCATGTATTCACGTGATGCTTCTTTCTACCTCACCACGTTTTTTTTATACCATACTTATAATTTTCGTTTGAATCTCAGCTGCTGTAGACTCCCCCCCACCCCCACGTCATATAACCATCTGAGTCTAGGACGTAATTTTTTTAAAATTCCAGAAAGTCTGACGTTTCAAATAAGTACGACCATATTTTACCACAGCACTTTCCACATTTATGGTCCCACCACATACACAGGACTTTGATCACTAACATTGTTATTCTAATAACCTTAAAGCAGTCAAGAATGTAAACAAAGACAGGGAGAAAATAAAGGGGCTGAGTGTGTTGTAAACAATTTCTGAAAATACATGAAGCAAAGAAAGAAAGTGTTTCTTGCTAATGATAGGCCTAATAGATGATCTATCAAAAGGCTTAGATAATAATGATCAAATTGATACAATATTACTAGACTTCTCAAAAGCATTCGACAAAGTTCACCACCTTAGTTTGCTCAAAAAACTTAAATACTTTGGAATCTCAGGTCCCCTGCATCACTGGATCCAAGATTTCCTATTGGGTAGGGAGCAAACTGTAATAATTAATGGTTCTAAATCTACAACAATAAAGGTTAACTCAGGAGTTCCACAAGGAACTGTCCTAGGTCCCTTACTATTTTTAATTTATGTAAATGACTTACCCAACAATATCTCAACAGGAACTAAAGTTAGGTTATTTGCTGATGATTGTATAATCTATAGAACAATCAAGTCAGAACAAGATAGCAAAATTTTACAAAAAGACTTAGATGAATTAATAAAATGGGAAACTAACTGGAGTATGTCCTTCCACCCAGAAAAATGTCAACTGCTAAGAGTAACAAAGAAAAAGAAACAAATAAATTCAAAATATTTCATTCATGGAAAAGAACTAACCCAAACTACAGATGCGAAATACTTAGGAGTCATAATAAATGAGAAACTATCTTGGAATCCCCATGTCAATGAAGTTATTAAAAAATCTAACAAAACCTTAGGCTTTATAAAAAGAAACTTTTACAAATGTAACAAAGATATAAAACTAAAATGCTATCTCACCCTGGTGAGACCTATACTAGAATATGCATCTTCAGTATGGGACCCATCCACCAAAGAAAATATTGATAAGTTAGAACAAATCCAAAAAAGAGCTGCCAGATTCATTACTGGAGAATATTCAAAACTGACAAGAGTAACACCATTAGTTAAATCATTAAACCTTGAAACACTAGAGGATAGAAGAACCAAGAGTAAATTAGTAATTATACATAAGGCAATTAATTCTAATTTAGAAATACAACACAAAGATAACCTAATACAACCCTCAAATAGACATAAAGACAAAAACACCTTTTTTATTCCATATGCAAGAACAAACACATACAAGTTTTCTTTCTTTCCGTCCGGTATTCGGGCGTGGAATGGGTTGCCTGAAGAAACCAGGAAAGCCACCACTTTATCATCTTTTAAAACTCTAGTAAGAATACAGGACTAAACACAAACCATAGAAATACGTAGGACGCAATAATCTTCTGTACAGAAGGAGCGTCTGTAACATATAAGATAATGTGAAGTTCACGTCAATAAATGGTGAATTAAATATAAGCCAAAGGAACATTTTTAAAAAATTAAACAAAATAGTTTTGATAAATCTTTTTTCATAATTCATTTTTTAAGCTAAAAATATTTTATTGTTCAAAATCATCTTTGATTACAGATGTATACATTTTTTATAGAAAAAATATCCTACTTTCTTTTTATAATGATTTTTTTTTTCTTTTTAAGAATAATAATGGAATTAATTTTTTTACAACGGAACAGACGAAAATAAAGTGAGCGAATCCAGCCAATAATTTCGCTCTGCTCACATGATGGAAATTCAGGTCGAAGAAAAGCCTTGAATTATAATTATTAAACTCAAGGATATGTGCACTGTGTTTAAGTGAATTCCAAACGGAGCGCCAACACTATTTATCTCTTTAAGTCTTTTATATTTCCGCCTCACACAAGGATCAAGGATTGTTCTATCGCCTTAAGTTTTTATCACACGCAATACATTCTTAAGCATGCATCTTTCACAGTCAGTTCATAATCATTCTTCAAAGTTTTTCCTGTTTTAAAAAATTTCATTGTTAAAAAGAAATTATTTTAGAAATTTAAGATATCTTTGTTTTAAAAAATATAATCTATATTTCAAATAGTTATGTGAGCTTTGAATAATCTTTTCGTTTTTATTTTAGAAAAGTGAAAAAAATGCGTGATTTCTGCAGACCTTGTCATTGTATTTTTAAATATTTTTTTGTTTGTTGTATTGTTTTGTTTTAATCAAAAATAGATATTGCTTTTTAAATCATGTGAAATAACCCAGCTGTGTAAGTGTCCGTAGTTTGGTGGTTGTCTATCGTTGGTGTGGTCTAGTTTCAGTCACCTCTCTTACTTATATCTATGATCACATGATGAGACTAGGGACTAGACAACTTGGAGGAATGTTAATGTGTAAAACATACATAAATAATTGTGATTTCCAGACGGCTGTCTCAGAAATACCGGATGCTAGTGTCGCAATTAGTCGATAGGCGGCACAAAAAGCCATGTCTAAATATAAAACAACCGGTGTTGCTTCAGTTTTTCACTAGACAAATAACGAGAATACCGGACAGTCCAGTACAAAGCTGGACATCTGGTAACCCTACAAAATAACTTATATTCGGGTGGGGGACACGGTGGTCGAAGTTATCAAAAAGAAAAAAGAGAAGGGGTGGCGGGCTAAACATCTAAACCCCCAGTAAATGGGCCAGTGACGTTGTTTATTGTTGACTTTCTAGATTGAGTTTTTAAAAAATCACATTAGTTTATTACATAAAACTTGATGTTTTGCAAAATGTGTGAAATTGTGTGGTTCGTACAACATATTTTCAAGTTAAAATCGTAAATGCAACTAATTCCGCTATCGCTACCTGCAATAGTAAAATTTGATTCCCTTGACGTAAACCTTTCAAAGAGTAGCACCATCGTATACTACACATTAGTTGAATGTGAGGACCGTGCAATTCATCTGAAAAAATCCATCTTGGGGAGGGGAAAAAAGCAGAATGTTATTATTATTATTATTATTATTTTATTTTATATTATTATTATTCCCCTTTTATTTTTAAAATAAGTTAACACTTGTTTCATTGCGCTAGGCTCAATGTACACACAACTCTTTTGTTTTGAAAATGATTTACGAATGAGTTCAGTTGAAATAGCTTTGGTAGTTATGCGAAAATATTTCAAATATACCGGTCATGATCTGTCTCCCAATATCTCGAAGCATGAAACTTTATCACCGCTGTATCTCCCACGACAACATCACTAGCACCCGGGTCTTTGTCAGGAGTTGCGTGTCTTTTCTGAAGACAACAATGACTATAATTATTATCTTAACTTATCTTATCTTATCTGTTACAGACGCTCCTTCTATACAAAACATTATTGCGTCCTGCGCTTTTTTATGGTTTGTAACTATTCCTGTATTCTTATTAGAGTTTCAAATGTTGATAAAGTGTTGGTTTTCCTGGTTTCTTCAGGCAACCTATGCCACGCTCTAATTCCGGACTGGAAAAACGAAAATTTGTACGTGTTTATATCTGCATACGGAATAAGAAAGGTGTTTTTATCCTTTTGTCTATCTGCGGGTTGTATTAAGTATTGTTTTCTAAATTAGAGTTGATTAAATTACTATTATATGTTAGGAGGCTATGAAAGCTTTCCTCTATGTCACTTTTCTGACTGGTGTTAGTCTGTTATTTGACATTGATTCTGCAAGTTTTAAATGTGTGAAATAAATATACCGCATGTCGTGACGTTGTCGTGAAAGCTTCTAGTTACAGAACTTAATGTCCGGGGATCTTCAAACATTTCTCTTTCATAGCAACGAATGTGTTTTTTTCTGGGTCGAGATAAGGTGCAGATACACAGACATACAGACAGACGGATGAATGTATGGATGGATGGGTGGATGTATGGATGGATGGATGGATGGGTGGATGGATGGATTGATGGATGGATGGATTGATGGATGGATGCAGTGGCGTAGCTTGAGCTTTTGCCGCCCGGGGCGGTCTCCAATATGCCGCCCTTTTAGTGGCCGCCCATAAATGACGTCATGCACTGGGGGAGGGGGGTCACACATTTGACGTCATTTAAAACGTGCAACTTTAAATAGAAGCTACACTGAAATATATGATTACCGACACTTTATTCAATGACGTTTAACGTGGTTTCACGCGTGTTAAGATATTAAAGTGCAGCCTTAAACTAAAATCATATTTAAATGACCCCCCCCCCCCCCNCTTGTCACGTCACATTGAGGAAGGGAACTAATTTTTCGTTTCGTGACACCGTGTGTCATGACAAGGGGGAAGGGGGGGGGGGGTGAAAAATCTGCTGAAATCATGTGACGTCTTTATGAACGGCCCCTTAAGTCTATCATTATTAATGGGTGGATGGGTGGATGGATGGATGGATGGAGGGTGGATGGATGGATGGATGGATGGGTGCGTGGATGGATGGGTGGATGGATGGATGTATGGGTGGATGGATGGATGGATGGATGGGTGTATGGATGAATGGATGGATGGATGAATGGGTGGATGGGTGCGTGGATAGATGGGTGGATAGATGGATGTGTGGATTGATGGATCGGTGGGTGGATTGATGGATGGATGGGTGGATTGATGGATAGATGAATATATAGACAGATACATTGGTAGATCTCCCTATTTGGTGAAGGTATGGATGGAGATTATAAAATTAAATATTTTTAAAATTTCATACAAGTCAATTAGCATTACACGTGTTATAGAACGAAGAATACTAAGCGGTATGCTGTATGGCAATTAATTTCTTCGCATTAGATTAATTTAATTAAGGAAGCATCAACATAAACAGTAAATTATTAAATCTAAACAAGCAGCTCTTTGGGTTTATTTTTTCATTAGCAATAACAAATCTACGTCTGGTTGTTGCTAACAAATGAAACTACAGATGGTCTCCGGCATCGGGGTGGGGGGGGGGGTTAATGGTCATCATAGATTCCCTCTTGTCTGCAGATGTGGTCATCTCAACGTCTTCCATGAGGATGTGCGGGATGGGTGGGGTGGGGTGGATGGTCAGGATGGGTGTGGTCCTCACAGTTGTTTAAGATTTCGCTGGAATGGTAGACAGGAAAGATTTACAAATAAAATTAAGACTGGAAAGAAATGTATTGTTATAATTAGTAAATTGATCCCACTAATTGTTTGTATAATTTATTTTAGATTATTTTATTTCACTGCTTCATTGCGTCATCAATATCGAAATAACTAATTCAGCAGTTATCCCCCGTTGCTTCAAAACCAAAACATTTCAAATATTTCTGAGGCACTCAATTGAAAAACAAACGCACAAATATCCTTTAAATGGCAAGTAAATTATAACTGCAAATCTATAGTTAACTCGGTTAAATTACTACACCCAGATTACTACACCTAGAAACACGCATGACTAAACGCAAACTATTAGAGCAGGACTGATAGTATTCTGTATAAAACGAGACTCTGTGTTGGATAAGACATATTATGAGAATTAATGTTCAATATATTAAGTACAATGTTCCCTCTTAGGTTTGTTGGTCCTTGCGCAAAGTAAAAAACCCGTGTGCAACGTTGCAACCATTTTAAAGCAATATTTTACAAAATTTTGCTGTGCGATAATTCCAAGCTGCTGCTTGGCGTCGGTCACATTGCTGCGCGACCGCGCAGCCTCGCAGCTTAAAGGGAACATTGATGTAGTAATATTACAGTATTTTGATATATGTTGAAAGTCTCTAGTAGTAAGAAAGTTTTTTTTACCTCTATATCTAAAGTATGTGGCATAACAGCAGTTTATTGCTCTACATAGAAATTCAGTGGCAATATCTGAGCATAATTAATCTTTGCGCTGTTGCTAAAACACATAGGCAAATAAACTTTTTACCCATTTCTCTAAAACATAATTAACAATTTCGATCTTGGGATCGTTCATCTGTGAATATAGCATCCCCCCCATTCCATATTAACCACGCCTTCATTCAGTTAGAATGACTACCACAGTGGTAGGTCAACTTTTCAGGGCGAGTGCCAGGAAACATGTAAGGCCTGCACCATGTTGATTTTTAACATAAATTAATTGATTTATTGAAAGGAATTTTATCTAGTTCACAGAGGCCCTATGCTTCTCTCGGGCCATAGATTACCCCCTGATCTAAGACCTACGATTGCTGGATTTACCTATTGCTAACAAGATATAGCCTAGCCCTCCCCCCTCCGGCGTTCTTGGGCGTCCCACTGTTTTTTTTTTAAAAATATATTTGGCACTAAGATAAAATATATGTATTTCAAAAGAGCCCCCATATTTCAAATAACTTAGGGCCCCATCAAGTCTAACTCCGGCCCCTGGGACCTACCATTCACAAGCATGTAGACACAGCTCATCAGTGTGCGCCTCGTAGGCATCATCGTTCAGATCAAACAGGGCGTCACATTTGACCGCGCACTCAGCGACCGTCAGGTCAGGGTAGATGGCCAGCAGAGCCTCCACTTCCTTGTGGATGAGGTCACCTAAAGAACAGGTACAAACGGTGGTCAGAGAATCTCAGTTTTGTTGTTGTTTTAATGCATAACGAGTGTCACGAGCGTTCTAATAATTATATCCGGACCCTTGCTCCAAGATTCATAAAAAATTTTTATTACACTACAAATAACAACACTGCTAACAGAAACAAACTTTAATGGCGTGCCTCCTTGCCACAACAACCGTCTACACATGAACTCTCTAAACTTCTACACCCATTCTAATGACGTCAACAAAAACAATTGCTATGCACGCTTTCACACCGAGTAACCAATAGCTTCAATAACACTCGCACGACCACCAAACACACCACCGTGAGCAACTCATAAGCTACAAGGAAAATTTGGTCATCCGTGACAAAGATTACGTTGCTGTTTTGATTGCACAAAAAGATGAAGTGATTATGTAAGGAATTGGAAATTAAAAGAGGGGGGAAGAAAATCTTATTCGTTATAGATTGAAATAAATAAATGAAAATACGTCTTTTTGGCAATAGCGTTAAATGCTTGGCGTAGTTTATGTTCACTAAAATCTTAAGACTTGAAGCTGGCAACTAATATCTCAACGAAATGTGTATGCGTGTGAGTGTGAGTGTGCGTGTGAGTGCGTGTTTAGAGGGTGCGTCTCTTTAAGTTTGCTGTTCCCCGCTGTTCACATTGTTTGAAATATAAACATAAAGTGGGGGTGGGGGTGGTCATTTCGGCCCTTTTAAGATTTTCGTTTTTCGCGTTTGGTTTCGAAAATATTAATCCTCCAATGTGTCGCTTTTTGCTAATCACTTGTATGTCACTATCGTAGCGCCGTAATGAACGTTGGATATAGTAAAATATATTTGTATTGGTATTTTTTAAAAATAAAATCAATTGTATCTCTACACCACCAATGAAAGCAACTGCATCAATAATGAGACGCCCTGAGAGATGCGAGTCTCACACTGATGTTACGTACCCAGGTTGTCCTGGGCGGCAGCGGTTCCAAGCATGAGAAGCACGATGCACAAGATCTTCATTGTTGGTGCTGTAGTAATGTGCTGGGCGTCACTGTCGCTGACTCCGTTGACGTAGACGTGAAGTTATTGATGTGTTGCTGGGTAGCTTTTATAAATGGCTCAAAGAAACTGGGAACTATTTGTCTGCGCGCTGTGTCACACTTCTAGTCAGTGATCGGTGGTTTGGTTATAAAGTTTGGTATTACATGTAATTAAAATCTTAAAATTATTTTAAATAAGCTGTATTCATGCGCAGTAAAAAAAAAAGTTAAAATGTTTTTACAATGAAGTATGTATACATTTTTTTAAAAAAATAATAGAGTAGGGTGAGTTTGTAAACCTGTTACTTTTTTTTTTCAATTTCTTTATTTACTTGCATTTTACCATTATCAATAGGAGATTAGGTTTAGATGACAATTTAAGAGTTTTTTGTTTTTTGTTTTTTTTTTAAAAAATGACCCTCAATAAGATTTCGAGAACAAACAATTAAAATAGTTCAGGAGGCCAAATCTCAGTTGTGAGTTCCTGTACTAATAAAAGATAACAAACAAGATAAGTGGTTAACCCGGCTGTTCCAGCTCTCCTGTCCCAGCCCCCCTGTCCCAGCTC
>MUZC01000350.1:51669-86024 GCA_002072015.1 Radix auricularia | reverse complement strand
TTTGTGTTATTTATTTATATATATATTTTTTTGGGGGGGGGGTGTTAAAGAGAACGGGATATACTTATGTACAGTGAAACACTTTGGTTTTATCAGTGAGTTGTATGAACGGTTGTTCAGTTTGGTTTTATCAGTGAGTTGTATGAACGGTTGTTCAGTTTGGTTTTATCAGTGAGTTGTATGAACGATTGTTCAGTTCGATAAATAGGCTCGACGGCTGTAGAGAAAATAACTATTGTTTTATTATACAAATAGGTTGATAAGTTTGATAAAATAAGTGGTGCAAATGGTTTGTAACTTATAACTAGTTTATTCAGTTTCACAAATGAGTTTTGTAGTGATTTACTGAATATTTACAAAGTTAACGCTAGATGTAACGATGGTAAAATAAGAATGTGAAGACTAATTCGGTGGACTGATCAAAACTTGTGAAGTGAATATATAATTGTTTTATGTGATGGGAAGGCATGTGAACAGTCTTTCTGGCCTCAAAAGTGACTTCATTCAATAAGATGCTCCTCCACACTTCTCTACATTAATTGATTTAAAGAAAATTAACATGATTTAATTTTATTGAGTTTAAATTTGGTCTTTTTGGGGTTTTAATTATTTTTTTAAAAATATTAAATTTTAAATATTTTTTTAAAATATTAATACTATATCTTCCTTTTGTTTGTTGTCTCCCTTGTCTCGCCAAAAGTTCTGCTGTCCTCAGCCTCGTTGTGACTTAAAGTTCCAATTACTTGCTAACTCTATGGGAATGTAACTACTGTCCATTGTCTATCTTGTGAGCTCAGTTCTCATGTCCTGTGGGCAGATAACGGTGCGTGGCTCATGTCGTGTTGTCCTTAGAATGACTTATTCTAAAAGGGCTGACATTAAAAATAGTGATGTCTCCAACACTTTTAATTGGTCTCCATCGGTCCATCGCTTTACCTTTCTTTACCTTTTTTTTTTTTTTTTTTTTTTTTTTTTTTANTTTTTTAAAATTGTTTTTTAATACACTTGCACCATTTTTTCTTCTTTTCGTTTCTCAGTCATTGTTTTTAATCTTTACTGAAATTTTAGTCCATTGTGTATGAGTTAATATCTAATGTTAATTTAATTTAAATGCTTGGCCTTATTTATTGGAACAAATAAAGGAATATGCCGAGAAGTTAACATTTTGTATCGACCCATACATAAAAACTTTCATTTATTGATTTACTCTAATCATACTATCCTTTTGTTTCGTTGAGCTTCTCTTCGTTTGTGTATCTGGTATTTAATTTTTTGTGGGGTCAGGGATCGCTTTACAAAAAAAGAAAAGATCTGGTCAATATCTTCGTCTATTGATGGCAAACCTATGGCACGCGTGCCACAGACGGCACGCAGAGCCTCATCAGCCGGCACGCGACTAAAATATTATTTCCTTAGTCAAATTAGCTAAGCCAAATACCTAAAATTTCGAATTTCTTTCGACTTTTCGAAGTTTTTTAAAAATAAATAAGTTGGTTTTGGTTTGGATTTTGGGCACGCGGCCTGAAAAAGGTTCGCCACTACTGTCTTAAGCTGTTAGGCTACACTTGACCTTTTCTTATCGAGTCCTTCACCTTGATTCTAATCAAAGGATAAAAAATCAAAATCCACCTAATGACCTTGACCTTTTTTCTGTAGAAATAATTCCACCACTTATCAGGTTCTTTTACATATACACATCAAACTGTGACATTCAGAAATTTACCAACATTCATTCCCGCTGTACTTTTAAACATTAATTAATTCCCGCTCTATATTTAAACATTTATTCCCGCTGTACATTTAAACATTAACTCCCGCTGTACATTTAGCCAATGTAAGAGGCTCTTGAACTCTTGGAACTCTTTCTTTTTACATTGTGTCTTGTGTGTGGCAAGATATTAACAGGAAACAGAGCACCATCATTTGGATATTAACTTGTTTTTTGTACACCTGCATATTTATAATGATAAGCCACCACAGACACAAAGCATAGTATTACACAAGAAGTGGACTTAGTGCGGACCACTACATGATTTCACTGCGGCCCCCAAGACAACCAGCCAAACACCCTTCAATTTAAATTTACTTAATGATCCTGTTTAGTTTTTTTTCCCCCATTCAATCGGCTACGTCAGTGCACATGCGCATACAGTGTAAAATACGCATTTTTCAAAGTTTGTCGGTTTTATTCCAATTTTGCATCGTTAATATTTTTGTGGACTTAAAAAAGAAAAAAAAAGTTAATGAGACAATGAACCCTTCAAAAAAAAAAAAAAAGCGTAACACAGTGCTGGATCCAGTGTGTTTTTAGCGCATTTTCGAGATGTCGAAATCGCTATTGCACCCGTTTTGTCCGTCTGTCATCACCCTGATCACAGGATCCATAAGTCCTAGACCCATGATGTATATATGTTTTTTGTATGTCCTGACCTGCCATTGGTGCATCAACACTCAGTTACTCGATCCGTTCAAAAACCCCTTTAAAACTACCAAAAAACTTTGCAAATCGAGAGTTAACACTGGCACAGGGAACGGCCGCCATTGCCGGAAGTCGAATAGAGCATTTTTCAAGCATTCAAGAGTGGTGCGAAGGCGTGCAAAAGAATTAGTTGTTTTTTTTAGTTGACGTCATTAGAATATGTGTAAAGGTTTAGAGACTTTTACGTCATCATTTGTGGTGACTTGTAGTTAGATTAAAGAGAAAATAAAAATTTTTAAAATGTAAAGAAATGACTTTTAAATTTAAAAATGTCAGGTATATTCATTACACAAGAAAATTCATAAAAATATGTCTAAAATCTAAACACAATTACTGATAACTACATAATGCTGATATCTAACATAAGTACTGATACATAATACGAAAATGCGCTAACACGTCCTGAGTTCCAAAAGGGACCAGGCTTAACATGATTTTTTTCTTCTTCCTTGTTTATTTTTTTAACAGAAAAATTGACACCATATTTCTTTGGTAATATCGTTTTAAATGGTGCGGCCCTCCGCTAAAATACGTTACAACAAAACATATGCTCACGCTTCAATGGCGATTATAATAAGTATACCATACAAGTTCTACATGGTATTACATGATACACGCTCTCATTGTATTACATGATACACGCTCTCATTGTATTACATGATACACGCTCTCATTGTATTACACGATACACGCTCTCATTGTATTACATGATACACGCTCTCATTGTATTACACCATACACGCTGTCATTGTATTACACCATACACGCTCTACATGGTATTACACCATACACGCTCTACATGGAATTGCACCATACACGCTCTCCTTGTATTACACCATACACGCTCTACATGGTATTACACCATACACGCCTCTACATAGTATTACACCATACACGCCTCTACATAGTATTAAACCATACACGCTCTCATTGTATTACATGATACACGCTCTACATGGTATTACACCATACACGCTCTACATGGTATTACACCATACACGTTCTACATGGTATTACACAATACACGCTCTACATGGTATTACACCATACACGCTCTACATGGTATTACACCATACACGCTCTACATGGTATTACATCATACACGTTCTACATGGTATTACACAATACACGCTCTACATGGTATTACACCATACACGCTCTCATTGTATTACACCATACACGCTCTCATTGTATTACACCATACACGCTCTCATTGTATTACACCATACACGCTCTACATGGTATTACACCATACACGCTCTACATGGTATGACACCATACACGCTCTACATGGTATTACACCATACACGCTCTACATGGTATTACACCATACACGCTCTCATTGTATTACACCATACACGCTCTACATGGTATTACACCATACACGCTCTCATGGTATTACACCATACACGCTCTACATGGTATTACACTATACACCCTCTCATTGTATTACACCATACACCCTCTCATTGTATAACACCATACACGCTCTCATTGTATTACACCATACACCCTCTCATTGTATTACACCATACACCCTCTCATTGTATTACACCATACACCCTCTCATTGTATTACACCATACACGCTCTCATTGTATTACACCATATACGCTCTCATTGTATTACACCATACACCCTCTCATTGTATTACACCATACACCCTCTCATTGTATTACACCATACACCCTCTCATTGTATTACACCATACACGCTCTCATTGTATTACACCATACACCCTCTCATTGTATTACACCATACACGCTCTCATTGTATTACACCATACACGCTCTCATTGTATTACATGACGCACGCTCTACATTGTACTACACCATACACCCTCTCATTGTACTACACTATACACACTCTGCATGGTATTAAGCAGTACACACAATGGTGTGAGCATTAAAAACACAAACACAAAAAAAGAATGAAATGCCTTTCTTTAATTCTCATTATCAAAGACCCATTCAGATGGACTGTATGGTCACTGTGAGAGTGGACGGCATCTTTCTTTGGCGTGGGCGTGGTCGTCTTAACGTCCAACAGCGATCTGTGTGGTACTGGGTTGCTGATGGGTTGTACTGGGTTGCTCATGGGTTGTACTGGGTTGGTTGGTGGAACTGGTGTGGGAGGCGCTGTGGGTGGCACTGTGGCTACTACAAATATTTTGGATTTCACTATAAATAAAATAAGCAAACAAAATGAACAAGAGACAGTCCTTTAGCTGCATGGCAGCTAGTTCTAGAAGCGAGACAAAAACACACGACCACAACACAATTTCTTACTAAACTTCTCTCTGTCTACTCATCCTAATCTTCTCTATGTCTACTCATCCTAAACTTCTCTAAATCTACTCATCCTAAACTTCTCTATGTCTACTCATCCTAAACTTCTCTCTGTCTACTCATCCTAAACTTCTCTCTGTCTACTCATCCTAAACTTCTCTATGTCTACTTATCCTAAACTTCTCTAAGTCTACTCATCCTAAACTTCTCTCTGTCTACTCATCCTAATCCTCTCTATGTCTACTCATCCTAAACTTCTCTCTGTCTACTCATCCTAAACTTCTCTCTGTCTGCTCATCCTTAACTTCTCTCTGTCTACTCATCATAAACTTCTCTCTGTCTACTCATCCTAAACTTCTCTCTATCTACTCATCATAAACTTCTCTCTGTCTACTCATTCTAAACTTCTCTCTGTCCACTCATCCTAAACTTCTCTCTGCCTACTCATCCTAAACTTCTCTCTGTCTACTCATCATAAACTTCTCTCTGCCTACTCATCCTAAACTTCTCTCTATCTACTCATCATAAACTTCTCTCGGTCTACTCATTCTAAACTTCTCTCTGTCTACTCATCCTCTCGTCAGCTACGCTCTTCTGCAGACACACGTATCCATTCTGTCCCCTAGACTCGCATTCAGACATTAATTGACGGGAATTTTTCCTCTTTCAATGCACCCAAGCAATGAAATTCTCTACCATTACATGTTTGTAGTACTCCCGCTACCAAATTCATTGAAGATTGCACTAAAAACACATCTTTTCAACTTTACTTTCCAAATTAAAAAGAACAAATTTCCGTGACTGATAAACGTAGCTTATGACACTTTAATGTGTACAATCATGTCAATAAATGTTTTTTTTTCAATTAGAATAACAAGCTGTGTAAATTCTCAAAGTATTAATAATATATTATAGTAAGAACAATGGCGAATGTGTCAATCATTTTGTTTCTCATACTATACTGTTCAATCATTGCAAAGGGGTTCTACTAATCCCCGCACTTGTATTTAATTCTATTATTTGTATAACATTGCGAAACTTTCTGAGTATCTACCGTTAATCTACGTCAACAACCATGCATTTACTCACATTAAACAACTCATTTTTCCTCCAATAATTTATTTTATAANTATATATATATATAATAGTGTTGCCGAAATTAACGATTAATTTCTCGATCAATCGCTCAAAATGTTAACACTCAAATTATTTTAACGAATAATCGACTAAGAGAAGAATTTAAAAGAGAGGCCGATAAATAGTAAATTTCCTGACGATTACATGAACATTTTGATTTTTAACTATTGACTGATTGGAATATTCAAAATGTCGATAAAGTTTGCCTCCCATGACTCTAACACTTCGCTTCTTATCAACCAAATGAAAAGCGTATTAAGCTAATGGCATCAATGGAGTCTGACTCAGAGACAGAAAATGACGAAAACTCTTCTGATGAATTACTGCCTTACGAAATGGAGACTAAAGTTCCTTAATCCATTACCCCTCTACAGAGGTGGGAACTTAATGAACACCGTTATCCGATAATGTCATTATTTGCCAAGACCGTTTAATGCATACCCGTTACCTCAGTTCCATGTGAATGATTGTTCAGCTTGGCTGGTTATATTGTCAATTAGACCCATTCATCATTTGAACCAAATAATTTTAACACACTTGTCTTTTTTGATAGGTTGGTTAAAGATGACATATAAATTATTTAATTGTTAACAGTCCTGTAATAATAATAATTTTAAAAATTAATTACTCATATATCTTTAAAGACGTAAATAAATAATCTCGAACCAACCATTGACACGCGCTCAGACACATGAGGTCGGCATGGGCCTCGTCTACAGGGTCACTGAGGTCAAACGAGGCGTCACATTTGTCTGCACATACTTCTACTGTCAGACCAGAGTCTTGGGCCTTCAGAGCCTGAACTTCCTTGTGGATCAGGGAACCTAAAAATAGATTTAGAGTTAATTAAAAAAAAACTTTGATTAGATAGATACAAAATCTCCAAACTTTGCCTAATTTGCCGATGTGACAAACTAAATATGAAACATCAATTACAACATTGTGCGACACGATTTAAAAACTGTCAACAATACATAATAATAATAATGATAATAATTTTTTTAATGTAATAACATAATGCTCCTGAAACTTTTCCCTCCAATGATCTTGAAATAATATTTCATAGCTGAAATATATGGAACACTAAAATTTCATATCTTATTCACCCTTGTTACCCACATATCGCCCCCCCCCAAAGCCCCTTTTTTAAAAATAAATATCTTGGCAATGAGCTTTGGCATTGTTTCAAACATTACCTATTCTCTAAATTGTACAAGCATTAACAAATTTTTACATTGTGCAACGTTAACAAATTTTTAAATTGTGCAATCGTTATCTATTTCTTTAATTGTGGAAACGTTAACACTGTGATTTTTAGAAATGAACGAAAAGATTGCTTACCCAGGCCCGTGTTCATCCCCATCATGTCCATCATCCCCATCATATCCATCATCCCCATCATACCCGTGCCCGTGCCCATGCTCATCATTCCTTGTACACAATCGGCACAAAGTAAGGCTACAAGAGGAAGTAGTATATTCATGCTTGTTGTTGATTCTGTCACAAAGAAATGTTTCTCTCCGAGCGCATGAGCAGTGGGCTTTGGTTTTATGACTTTGTTGTTCTATTTTATTTTATTTTTAAAGAATTTTTTTTCTCTTACTGGAGCATCGAGTTAATAGCCTTGACCTAAGGGTATTTTTTAAATGCTTATTTATTAATACACAGGCGTCACTAGGGGGTGCAGACTAACCCGTGTGACACCATCACAAGAGGTGACACCATCACAAGGGGTGACACCATCACAAGGGATGACACCACCACAAGGTGTGACACCATCACAAGGGGTGACACCATCACAAGGTGTGACACCATCACAAGGTGTGACACCATCACAAGGGATGAAACCATCACAAGGTGTGACACCATCACAAGGGATGACACCATCACAAGGGGTGACACCATCACAAGGTGTGACACCATCACAAGGGATGACACCATCACAAGGTGTGACACCATCACAAGGGATGAAACCATCACAAGGGGTGACACCATCACAAGGGGTGACACCATCACAAGGGGTGACACCATCACAAGGGGTGACACCATCACAAGGTGTGACACCATCACAAGGGGTGACACCATCACAAGGGGTGACACCAAAATGTAACATTTGAACATTCCCGCTATTTGGTACTGTCAGACTTCTAGGGGTAAGTCGTGAGGATGGTGACACCTAGAGCTACCACACTTGGTGACACCTAGAGCTACCACACTGGGTGACACCTAGAGCTACCACACTGGGTGACACCTAGAGCTACAACACTGGTTGACACCTAGAGCTACAACACTGGGTGACACCTAGAGCTACAACACTGGGTGACACCTAGAGCTACAACACTGGGTGACACCTTGAGCTACAACACTGGGTGACACCTAGAGCTACAGCACTGGGTGACACCTAGAGCTACAACACTGGGTGACACCTAGAGCTACAACACTGGGTGACACCTAGAGCTACAACACTGGGTGACACCTACTTAAGTAACACCTCTGTATTAACTTATTAGAATGACTTTCTACAAGTGGAGCTCTTTTGCAGCATACAAAACGTTTTTGACGCTTTATGTGTATTTCTTTTTAAAACGAAATCACTAGAAAGTAAATGAGAAAAGATATAAATACTTTATTTTAAGATTTTAAGTAGACACAAAAGTGCTTGGAACACAGAATAACGTTAGGGGTCAGAGACCAATAGGTTAGTTCAACTGTTATCCCAAAAAAACATTGTATAAAAAGAGATAACCATATCCTGGTGCAACCGATTACATTGTTAAGTGAATAAGGTAAGCTACTGTCCAGTAGTGGGGACAGTTGGTTTGGTACATAAGGTAAGCTACTGTCCAGTAGAGGGGACAGTTGGTTTGGTACATAAGGTAAGCACATGTCCAGTAGATGGGACAGTTGGTTTGGTACATAAGGTAAGCTACTGTCCAATAGAGGGGACAGTTGGTTTGGTACATAAGGTAAGCTACTGTAAAGTAGAGGGGACAGTTGGTTTGGTGCATAAGGTAAGCTGCTGTCCAATAGAGGTGACAGTTCGTTTTGGTACATAAGGTAAGCTACTGTCAAATAGAGGGGACAGTTGGTTTGGTACATAAGGTGTGCTACTGTCCAATAGAGGGGACAGTTGGTTTGGTACATAAGGTGTGCTACTGTCCAATAGAGGGGACAGTTGGTTTGGTACATAAGGTAAGCTACTGTCAAGTAGATGGGACAGTTGGTTTGGTACATAAGGTAAGCTACTGTCCAATAGAGGGGACAGTTGGACAGTTGGTTTGGTACATAAGGTAAGCTACTGTCCAATAGAGGGGACAGTTGGTTTGGTACATAAGGTAAGCTACTGTCCAGTAGATGGGACAGTTGGTTTGGTACATAAGGTAAGCTACTGTCCAATAGAGGGGACAGTTGGTTTGGTACATAAGGTAAGCTACAGTTAAGTAGAGGGGACAGTTGGTTTGGTACATAAGGTGTGCTACTGTCCAATAGAGGGGGCAGTTGGTTTGGTACATAAGGTGTGCTACTGTCCA
Source organism: Radix auricularia (assembly GCA_002072015.1). Classification (NCBI taxonomy): domain Eukaryota; kingdom Metazoa; phylum Mollusca; class Gastropoda; family Lymnaeidae; genus Radix; species Radix auricularia. The sequence goes on along the minus strand of MUZC01000350.1, from coordinate 76,591 downwards.
ATAGAGGGGGCAGTTGGTTCATGAGGTGTGCTAATAACAAGTAGAGGGGACCAGTGGCGGGCTTAGGTTTCTCTGCGTGGGGGGTGGNGGGGGGGTCGAGGAGAATTTCAGGGGGGGGGGCGCCGCCAAATTTTACTATTATCGGAGCATTTCGTAAATACTATTTATTAGCCAACTAATTTAGTACATTTTCCAAATTATCGAACAAGTCAAACAGAAGAAACAATATAAACAGATATGTTTTCAAAATAGTGACGTAAATTTAGTTCAATAGTATATGTATTGAACTAAGAAAGAAACTCTATTTATTCGAATTGATATAGAGCCCTGAGACCCAATTAAATTCATATCTACGTGATTTCATTGAGGCAAAACGATTTATCGTTGATTCAAAGTTAAAGTTCTCACCTAGATCACGTTTATTTGAAATCTTATCTTAGATATACAGACGCTCCTTCTATGCAGAAGATAATTGCGTCCACAGAGCATGAGAGATGATCTGTTGGCAAGTGATGCAGCGGTCACAGGCCACGGCTATAGGGGTTCCACGCATTACCCCAGCCGCCTAACTATTGTCTAGTTAGGTACCCATTCGGAGCTGGGTGACTCGGGGACTCATCAGGCCCCGAGAACAAATCCTCACCTTCGTGTGGATTCGAACTCGTGACCATCAGTATGACAGTCGGTCGAGAGCGCTACCTCTCGACCACCACGTCCCACAATTATTGTCAACAAGTTTTCAAAGTACAACATTTGATATTTATTACTCATCTTTGCAGACCAGCTTACTTATTAGAATTTGTAAAGTACGTCACTTATATTTTGCCTCACAAACAATGTTGAAGAAACGCGCAGGACAACACAGAGCTCGGGCTCAGTAGAATGTGCACCCCCAAACTCTTCAAGAATCAACTCAGTTAAAGCGCATCCGTCTTTTGAGAATCGCTGTTAAAAGGCAGAAAACCCATGGCCGTTATTGCCAGAAGAGAAAATGAACACTCAGAGGATGTTGAGTGGCCGAGTTGACCTGTCTGCAATTATCCTTTAAATTCGATCTAGATCGAGTTACTGTTTCAATAAATAACTGTCACAACTGTTGACAATTAACTATTCTACTACAAAATTCATTTAGTTCTTTTAAGTATTAGGGATTTACCGAATTTTGGCTCCAACTCCGACAAATCCATAATCCGGCTATTTAAAAAAAATCCGGCCCCGGCTTCGGCAGTATTTCACTTCATAAATCAGGCATGCTAGTTGAGCCCTAATTTTTTAATATACATTCTCAATGGCTTCGGCAAATCCGGAATCCGGTTACTTTAAAAAAAAAAAAATCTCACTCCGGCTCCGGTCGGATTTCAAAATTTTGAATCTGATACATACCAACTTTTGCGTGAAAGTTTTATATTGTAATACTGTTTAATAGTGAAGTGTATTTTAAGTATTAAATTTAATTTTTTAATTAGATGTTAATTTTTTTTTAAATCTCCAAAGTTTGACGTACTTTGTGGGAGTGGGGTCCCGAGATTTGTGACAGGGGGAGCCGAAATTGTCAAAAATAGCGTGACGTACTTTATGGACGGCCCCTTATTTCTTCCAACATCGATCAATCGTTTTGAAAATGTAATATCAATGCTCTTGCGCTGCAAGTAGTTTGATAACACGAAGGTATTATCCAACAACTTTTGTACCAATAACATCAGAAAAAACAAAAGAATATTTTGCTATGAAAACCAATGGTTCCATAGTATCTACTCTGACACTTCCTTTATATTCTGTTGATTCCCCGGAATTTATATCTTATAGAGTGGCTAGAATAGCAGAGAATGATCCAACAACTGTATCTACTTTTGAATGATATTGAGATGTATGATGTTCTTTAAGAGAATGTAGACGTGGTAAACTACACGGAAAGAATGCATACAACCCTTCAGCTATGCCGAAAAACAACTTTACATCACTTTTAACAGGCATTGCTTCTATAGTAACCAAATTCAAAACATGGACACAACAATGAACATAAATGGCATTGGGTGAAGATTTCTTTAAATAAGTTTGAAGGCCACTTTTAATTACAGACATCACAGATGCGCCATCGTACGCCTTTCCTCCTCAGATTCTCAGCAAAAGCGGCGGTATTGCTGTTAACCACAGTATAAAAGCCTATAAATCTTTCCACAACATGTCCTGATATTAAAACTGAACATAAAGAAACTGACATCTAATCCATTTTAGATATACCAACGGTTTAATCAATAATAAAAGAAAAGAATTGTGCAGAATTAACTTCATTATCAATCATCGCCGATAATTCACATGCAAGTGATTGAATTAAGTCATGACTTAAATAAAGTTCACTTTTCTTTTCAAACTTTAGGTGACTCTCTAAAGTGGAATCATATTTGGCTAATAAAGATTATATTTCCCAAAATTTCCAGTATTTCTAAAACAACCATCACAAAAGCAAGAATTTTATCTGTGTAATCTGAATGGCAAACCTTGTTTTGCAAAGAACAACGTCATGTCTATCATTCATTTCAATACTTCTCTATTCTTTTCCACTTGACGACGCTCCTGACTGATCAAACCATAAATTACTGTTTTGAAATACGAAATTTAGCAAGCCAATATGGTCGTATTGGAGTTTAGTGCTAATTAGATTAGCAATCTTTTTTTCTGCACCAGTGAATCCTTTTTAGTGTTCATCGAGGGCGTCTCAAGCGGGCGCCATTTTAGACCCCAACAAGGGCGCGCGGGGGGTGCAAGGTGCACCTCCTGCCCTATAGCTAAATCACCACTGGAGGGGACAGTTTGTAATTCAGTGTATGACAACAGCAAAAACGGTATTTAAGTCTTTGGAGAAAATCAAGAATTAGAAAGTAAATGCTCATGTTTTCTGCCTATGGTGATGAGTATGTAAGTCTCAAGAAACACTTAACATTTCAGTGTCCAGAAAATTGTAAATTAAAGTTAGAAATGTTCATATTGTGTATCCTTTAAAACCACAATCTTATTTCTTTACATTGAAATTAAAAATGATCAAATATCGAAAAACATTTTTACAGATATTGAAAAAAAAAAATCTTGAATTTTGAAATTAAATTGATGGGTTAGAAAAAAATATTTTTAAAAAAATATATTTAGTCTTTTGCTGATGTGCTGACAGATCTGTTTTAAATATTACCTTGACCTTTGACCTTATTACCACGGGAAACGAACCAAATGTCTGCTGGTTTCTAATCTGGTTACACTCAGATGTTCCATTAACTCATCCTGTCTGTTAAAACGTTGTTATTTTTTTTTTTACTTCTTTATACCACGTAGTTTATGAAGACCCCATCAACGTTAAGAGTTGCTCCATCCCTGGGCATGAAGACCCCATCAACGTTAAAAGTTGCTCCATCCCTGGGCATGAAGACCCCATCAACGTTAAGAGTTGTGGCTCCATCCCTGGGCATGAAGACCCCATCAACGTTAAAAGCTGCTCCATCCCTGGGCATGAAGACCCCATCAACGTTAAAAGTTGCTCCATCCCTGGGCATGAAGACCCCATCAACGTTAAGAGTTGCTCCATCCCTGGGATAAAAGTCTTTAAATTGACCCATTTGGGGGGGGGGGTGATGCGGACAGCACCCGGTGACACCATACCAAGGGATGAGCCCAAAATGTTAAATGTTGTATGATCCCGTTATGTTGGACTGTCAGGCTCGATGGAGGTCTATGGGGTAGGTTGTTAGAGTGTGACACCATGAGTAAGATCAGGCATGGATTAACCATTAGGCAAACAAGGCGCGTGTTTAGGGCACCTAGTGTTTGGGGGCACCCAGGGCCGGATTTAGACTTGATGTGCCCTAAGCTATTTGAGATATGGGGGCCCCTTTGAATTCCAGATTGTCTGTCAGTGCCTGGTATGATTTTTACAAATTCCGGGGGCTCCCAAGGGATGGGGGGGACAACTAAGCTATAGTTTGTTTAGCAATTAGGTAATCCAGCATTTGGACATCACAAGTCCTAAAAAAAACTTTTTTTATCTTGTCTCATCTAAAGGTTCCACAAGTTTTGCTGATAAAAATGGATTCAGTGACTGGAAAAATAGTATTCAAGTTGAAAATCGTGAACAAAGCGCTACTCAAAGAGACTGCATGTTAATATACCTGGCTCGTCGATAAGGCTTGGGTCCGCTATATACAGGAGAGCTAATAAATGAAGTGTACAGTTACTGGGAACATATTTTGAGGCGAGCAGTAGCGATGATTTGTACTAAAGCAAGCGTGGTCAGGCTAACTCATTCCCTGTTTACCATTTACTTATTTTATAAGCCTGATTGCAGTCTCACCCACATTGGGAAGGTTTATAAGAGTCTATGAATGATAGTAGTAGAATCTACACAGATATGTGTTACCATCTGTTTTCCTTTGCTCGTTTTTTAAAACATAATATTGAACATACCAGAGGTCGGTGGAGGATCGGGGCCCAGGGCAGAAGGATGCACCCATGAGGGCTTGTGACTAGGACACCAAGATGGCTTATTCCGGACCTGGGTAAGAGCTACCGCACTGGGCGACGCCAACCATAGTGACGCCCTTGACCAATACTGTCCACATTTGTCAAGAGAGCGATGAATTATTTCCTTTTTGCCATCATTGTATATCTGGAGTGTTATATTTTTTTTAAAACAAGCCCCACCACCCCACCCCATTAACCCACTCCATGCCCATCAACATCCTTCACATTTAATTAACGTAAAAATGGTTTCTATTGGCTATATATTAATGGGATAAAACATACAGGGAAGAGGGTAAACATTTAATTGAAGACTACCGGAAATAGGACCTTCCCGAGTTTCCCGACTCTTTCCAAGGAAGGAACACAACATTTCTAGCCTCCTACAAAGACTAATACTGCATGTTTATTTTAATGAAGACATTCAAAGTACAATGTAAACAGTATATAACTTATAAATAAAATAAAACAACATTTCGAGTAATTTTAATTCTCTTTCTATTTTATTTCTTAATTGGAAATGATTCAATGGAAAAAATCAAATTGATTTGATGAAACGTTATGAAATAATCAATTAATCAATTGATGATATGTTTCTGGTGACACTTAAAGCTAGTCAGAATCCAGTCTAAAACAACATAAATCTTTATCTCAAAAGGGACTTAGACTTCATGTAAGTTACATCCTTAGCTTTATTTTTGTTGTTTTAGTTTTGAAATAATTCTAGGATTGGCCTTTTGAATAAAAGTATGATTTTAAACATTAAAAAGGACAGCATCCAAAGCTACAATTCTAACATACACAAAATAAGTTAATTATTTGTTCCAGATCTCAACTGATATTGATGGGAGATTTTTATATTTCATGAAATACCCTTTGACCTTTAACCTTTGTTCTAAGACTACCAAGTGGAAAAAAAGGTGATAGCTTTGGAGTACTACAATTATGTTAGGTACACAGTATATCATCTTTCTCTTGGTACACTATCCCGTACACAACTAACATTGTAACTTTGGCTTGGAACAATGTGTTGATAATATTTTATCTCACAGGAAATCATTTAAAATAAATTATTTGCCTTTATTTATAACTTTTGAAGAAAAGAAAAAAAAGAAATTTTTGTAAAATTTGGCATAAAGGTCAAGTGTCTGTGAAATGTTCAAAATAAGCAGTCATAAAAATTGTTACTGAACATTTTTCTTTATAGAAGAATGAATTTATAAATAAAATGGACAAAAAAGAGTAAAGCATCGCATAGCACCATAAAAAGTTCGATTAACCTAAAACAGTTTGTTCACAATAGTAGTTTCCATGTTCACACTTATGCATGGTAGTAGATGTTTATAATAGAACCAGCTTAACACAAGACAAAATTCCATCGATGTGGTAAACCAAAAATAGTTGTTTTTTTTTTTAATTTGTTACCACAAAAGAAATGACAAACAAACAAACTACTAAAACTACAAACAAATAAAAAATCCTTATTTGAAGATAAGGAAGAAATAAATTGGTCAATACAGATAATAAATAAGAGTACTATGACGTGTGTGCAGTTTGAAGGGGTCAGTGCTTTTGTTACATAATCCACACACACAAATATCCTACAGTAACTTATTTACATGGGGTTAGAATGGAGCCTCTGATAAGACAGTTACAATAACAACACCCTTGAGGACTAGTAAAACATTTAATGCCATGATTATATTGAGTCGCTGATTGCCTCTTTTGCTCAAATGTTCTTGTAGCAGTTAAAAGTTAGATGGGGAAATATGTTAGCTGATATACTTTACTAAAAAAACTAGCTATTAAAAATATTTTTTTTAAATTACATTTATTACCTCTTGAAAAGGTATCAAAAAACATTTTAAAAAACATTAATAGATTTTTAAAAAGTTATATCAAATTATTTTTTTAAATGGTGGTCTGCTCAGTGCAACAATCGAACTAAAAAAAATCTAATCTTATAATTTTTTTCTGATAATGAAAATTAAAAAAATTTTTTTTTTTTTTTTTTTTTAAATTTCAAAAATTATTTCTTTATTCCAGTTTGTAGTAACTCTCCTCTCACCACGGCATGAGTTACGTTCCTTGCTCAACACACTACAGTAAAGATTCAGGCACTAAGAGAGAGAAGAGAACAAATAAATCCCTAGTGGGTGAGTGTCACACATCTTTCAGCCAGCTGCATGTACCATTGTCTATGTTCAAGGGGTCTGTGAGAATCCTGTACAGTTGGGCCCATCATGAAACAATCTGTGAGTTCTTGGCCACAACTTCCGACTGGTAGTGGTTCTTGCAGTACAGAACCTTCTCGGCCTGGGCGTAGTTCTGGAGGCTGCAGATGGAGAATGAAAGCTTGAGACCTTTTCAACCACATATTGTTAAGATACATAAATTTCTCAGTAAATATTTAAGAACACAATCCACATAAGTGTGATACAAAACCAATCCTTAAAATGTTTATATTTTATCTTGGTGAGGATAAATGCTTCCTTTAATCTGCGCAGCAGTTTAGAATTACAGCGCAGCAGTTTAGAATTACAGCGCAGCAGTTTAGAATTACAGCGCAGCAGTTTAGAATTACAGCTTGAAGTATTGCACACACAAAAATGGATTCTGTGCAACTTTGAACAGAGGTTGGGTTGTTTTTTTCCTTTGCACATTGACCAATCAACTTCACATTGACCAATCAACTTCACATTGACCAATCAACTTTAGAGGTAACCACTGAAGAGGACTTACAGAAAAAAAAATGTTCATTGTGATCAAATTTGAGGAGTTTGTTTCCAACCAAGAACCCTTAAGGGACGTAAGTTAAATTCTTCTTGTCTGCTGAAGAAGAAGCCATCTAGTCGTAACTAGTTGTTTCTTTTTTTTTTTGCCTTTTAATTTCATATCTTGTTATAATATTTCATGCCCAAACATTTAGAATTAAAAATTACAGGGATTGGCATAATCATAAATAGTTTAATAGCTCCATATTTTTTAATAACCTTATCTGCTGGTTTATATTTTTAGAAGGAAGATAAGTAAAGTCCGTCCTTTTTTCCCCCGTCTCCCTTTTTTCAATTCGTGCCCAACTGAATCTATTTATATATTACACTTTTTAGTGGAGAAGCTATCAGGGTCACCTCCCTGGTTTAAAGTTCGTTAGTCCATTTGCAAAATAACAAATTCATGTGCAAAGTTGTACAGCTAACATTTTTCGTACATTAGTGCTGCCCCCAAAATAAATCTTGATAATTTCCTGATCAAAATTTGCTGAATGGTACTTCTGAACTCTTGCCCGGCCTGGTCAGATATCCGGCCTGGTCAAATATCCATTTATAGGGAACATTGCTCATCCTCCCCTTTCCCAGCAGGTCGCTACACTTGATGTTTAGTGAGTATTCCTTAAGACAATAACCCTGCAGTCTTTGTATTGAGCTAAATAAAATCTGATATCTCCTTGAACACAACCCCACTACTTCCCCAAACCTACCCCACTATGTGCCCAAACCTACCCCTCTATGTCCCCAAACCTACCCCACTACGTCCCCAAACCTACCCCTCTATGTCCTTAAACCTACCCCACTACGTCTCCAAACCTACCCCACTACGTCTCCAAACCTACCCCTCTATGTCCTTAAACCTACCCCACTACGTCTCCAAATCTACCCCACTACGTCCCCAAACCTACCCCTCTATGTCCCCAAACCTACCCCACTACGTCTCCAAACCTACCCCACTATGTCTCCAAATCTACCCCACTACGTCCCCAAACCTACCCCACTATGTCTCCAAATCTACCCCACTACGTCCCCAAACCTACCCCTCTATGTCTCCAAACCTACCCCACTACGTCCCCAAACCTACCCCACAACGTCCCCAAACCTACCCCACTACGTCCATAAACTTACCCCACTAAGTCCATAAACCTACCCCACTACGCCTCTTCCTCCAATTTAAGAATTTGTCAAACTCAGTCACCAGATCTTCCCTACCCACTCTCTCCTTTTTTGTAAACGCCAATGAAAATCTATATATAGCACAAGTGACTTATGTATTGATTTAGCACATATGGCCTATGTCTTGTTTTAGCACATATGACAGAGCTTTGCTTTAGCACATATGACGCATGGTTTGTTTTAGCACATGCGGCATATGTCTTGATTTAGCACATACGAAATATGTCTTGATTTAGCACTTATGGCAGTACGCTTGCTTACTTGAGGGACATCTTGCAGTGAGAACACTTGAAGCACTGCTTGTGGAAGGGCACACCTCCAGCCTCGATCTTCTCCTGGGCGTACACGGTCTTGGAGCAGATACCGCACTTGTCACCTCCTCCCTGTGGATTAAACAAAATATTAACGAGTCACAGGCAATGCTCTCTCCAAGGTTTTTTGTTCTGTGTGCAAAGTGAAAAAAACTCGTGTGTAAAGTTGCGCAGAATCCATTTTTTTTTGTGTGCAATATTTTACAAAATTTGCTGTGCGGCAATTCTAAACTGCTCCGCGGCGTCGGAGGTAACTGCTCCGCGGCGTCGGAGGTAACTGCGCGGCCGCGCAGCTTAAATGTATTATTGGTCACAGGGTGCATCACTGAAACGTTGAATTAACTACAGAAACAGCGCAGAAATAGACGGTGCGCTAACTACATGTAATATTGTGTTGACGTCTGTCTGTAAGATGAAAGGTGATATTATTTGAAATGAACAACAAGGCTGCGGTAATAAGGCCAGTGGTTCTGAAACTTTTGTTGGACAATTAAAGTGTGTGTGTGTGTGTTTTTTTTTCGTTTGCTGTTTGTTTGTTGAGAACCACAAAAGACGTGTCAGAAATATGCTATACAACCTTAATTGTAAGACCCCACGAGTATTTCATGTAAGATTTCCATTTCCAATACACTTACACACAAAATCAATAGTAATCCTTTCGTAACACGATAGGAACCCAGCTCCTTATTTATAATGAGATCCGCCGCTGTAATTTATGAGCAAGCCACTAATCGATGTCAACACCCCCGTGCTTATCTCCCCTCGTCCTGGTCTCGTCAAGGAAGGAATGTAATAAACTGCTGACATGCATTGGCGCGCTCGTTGGCGCGGGTGGGGGGGGGGCGAGGCTAACACGTAATTTATAAAGCGATGACTGACAGATTTGACTTTCTCTCACAGATTGGTGAAAGTTAATAGTAATGTGGGGTTGTTTTGGTTCATTTAAAGGCAACCTCCCCTGATATAAACGCTGAACTGTATTAGGTTTCTATCCATGCATAGAATTATTAGAATGCTGAACCGTTTTGGCTTATTGATCTGTTGTATTAGAACCTATCAAAGAAACTATTAAATCTTCTAGCTACAGGGGTAACAATAAATCAATGTTTTTCCCTCAGTATTTAAGTGTTGTTTATGTGGCGTGACGCATCGGACCCTTCTCTACGTCTTCTCTATGTGTTGTACCTGTGTGTTTAACGTCATGGCTGGACGAAGGCACAAAACACAAGCACACAAACGAACACACATGCGCGCACACGCAGAAACACATAAACGCACACACAAACACATACGCAGACATACACACGCGAAGCACACAAGCAAACACAAAACTATAAAAACTATAAAAAGTGTAAACATAAAATTAAAAGAAAACGGCAAGCACTAAATTTGGCTCATTTTGTTTCAGGGTGACGTGTCCGAGGCTCACTCACAATGTTTGTAATAAAGTCAGTTCTTTACATCAACCTAACAACAGTAGGCGAGTTCTAAGTATCCGGTTTACCTGTGAATTTACGCCCCCCCCCTTTCATTCCTCTCTAATTTCTCATATGAAAAATATCCTCACATAAAACAGAGGAACCTTGCTCGAAGTTAAAGCAAAGTTTACAACCTGTGATTTCCTGTAGGTTGTGGGAAGGCGGGGAAGGTGGCAGAGGTGGGAGGGGTCATCGCGTGCGTCAATCAATGTGTACTGACTTTATGAGGGTTGAATGTTGGATGTGTCTGGATGGAGGGCACATAGTCTCATAGTGATAGATGGGAGGGGCTGAGCAGGCGCAATAGTTGTGTATCAAAGTCGTTCTCACTGTGCTACACGGCACTCACAAGGAAATGCTGATGGTCAGATGTGTAGTTATTTTGTAAACATCAACCCATTTTTTAATAAATTGTTTTTTTTTTAAAATATATATATATATACTTCCATATTAACATCTCACTCTTAATCCATATATTTGCCTCCTGTTTTGCCATTAAATTAAAGACATCACGGCCCACGGTCCCAATAATAAACGTGTGCAGAAACCTAAATAAATTGTGCAGCAGTAGTAACAGGTTTAAATTGGTGTTTGGGAAACAAAACAGGTGTTGAGCCGTTGCTTTTTGCATATTTACTTGTATGTATATCTAGTTCTACTTAATTATTCCCTGCCAGATAAGTAACTAGGTTTGGTGTCACGACCTACCCCATAGTCACAGGCCTCTCCCGAGTCTTCCCGTGTCGAATGACGGGTACATACAAAGTTTTACACTTTGATCTCACCCCTTTAGATGGTGTCACCCGGTGCGGACCGCATCCCCATAGTGGCGCCTCTGTTCCCTGCACACGAGTGTAAGCCAGACCATCTGGTTGTACTGTACACTGTAATTGTAATACCCCTCTCTTTATCGATCTACAACACAGCGCAAAGAATCTTTATGTGTGCTATGTGAAGACTGCAGGAGTAGCCTCCACGCCAAAAGCTTTCAGTCGTTAGTCTAACTACACATACACGGTTATATGTCTCCGGACAGCTCCAAGTTGAATACAAACAGCTAAATATCGTCTTTGAGCTATGATTTACCCACGACCTGGCGTTGGTTCCATACAATAATTATCTTTTCATAAACACTTTAAAAGCTCGCCGGTATATTGTTTTTTCAAAATGTGTTATTTAAACAGGGTATGCATACACCCATACACCTAACAGGACGTCGGTCAGGGCTATCATGTCGTGTTAAAATAACTTTTTAAAAAACACTACTAACAGCTTGATTGCAGTCTCACCCATATTTGAGCGGAATTTCGTACAATTAAACAATGCTCTAATGGTTCATTGTACTCTTGTTTTCAACCTAATTTATCGACAATGATTAGTTCAGGCATTATTTTCTCTTCACTATTTTTCATGTGAATGATAATGTATTGCCAAGACTTTTATTTTTTAACGAGAGATAATGGATTAGAGATTAGATGCTGCAATAGCTACATCCGGGCTAACCGTCCTAGGAGAAGTGTAGCAATACGAGTTCAACTTTTTTTTTTAGCGCATTTTCGAGAAGTCGAATGCGCTATTGCACCCGTTTTGTCCGTCCGTCCGTCTGTCATCACCCTAGATCTCAGCATCCATAAGTCCTAGACCCATGATGTATATATGTTTTTTGTATGTCCTGACCTGCCATTTGTGCATCAACACTCAGTTACTCGATCCGTTAAAAAACCCCGTTAAAACTACCAAAAAACATTGCGAATCGAGAGATAACACTGGCGCAGGCAACGGCCGCCATTGCCGGAAGTCTTAGTAATATCAAAAGTATTAGTTTTTTGTTTTTTGTTGACGTCATTAGAATATGTGTAAAAGTTTAGAGAGTTTTACGTCATCATTTGTGGTGACTTCAATCAAGATCTTAGCGGCCCAGGGGCAGAAATTGAAAACTTTTTCGAAACAAGCTTCAACATTCAACTACTTTCACCAAGATTGGCAACTACGATCTATCAAACAACAATTGACGGAGTATTTGGGCGATTAGCTGATTACAATTTAGAATGTTTCATTTATGAGTCCTATTTCAGTGACCACAAACCACTTGTAGTTAGATTAAAGAGAAAATAAAAAATTTTAAAATGTAAAGAAATGACTTTTAAATAAAAAAAATTTCAGGTATATTCATTACACAAGAAAATTCATAAAAATATGTCTAAAATCTAAACACAATTACTGATAACTACATAATGCTGATATCTAACATAAGTACTGATACATAATAGGGAAATGCGCTAACACGTCCTGAGTTCCAAAAGGGACCAGGCTTAACATGATTTTTCATTGGTTTTTGCTTTATTTTCAGAATATTCACCAACCGATACCCACGTATCACAAGGGTCTAATCAGGCGGTTTGAGGTTTGTTAACGAATGTTCCAGTAAATGAACGTCTTCCTGCCTGGCACTGTGACAGGAAGCCGTGACATCAAACGTTTACATCTTTTTGTTCAGCTGAACTGAAAGAAACCCTGGACAGCGTCCAAATATTCCGACACCTGGTTCCAAGAGGCGGCTCCACACACTGTTGCTGTTGTAAAGTTGTTGTGTATTTTAAAGTTACAGAGAAGCTTTCTCCAAATGTTGCCGGTCCGAGCAACAAGTTTATTTATGGTACGGTACAACAAACACTGGCGTAGCTATGGGAGGGGTAGGGAGGACACAATTTGAAAGCCCCCCCCCCCGGGCTTCAACTTGAGGGAGCCCCCAATTAATTTCTGAAATTGTTGTTGTTTTAATTTTTAATTTTTTTTTTACTTACATTAAATATTACCCTACCGCCATGGACGTGTGCCCCCGAAGAGGTTAAGACCCCCCCGGACCACCAAACCTAGCTACGCCACAGACAACAAAGATATAATTGGTACATCTGGTAACGGTGTCTGGTGCAGTAAATAAGAGATGTTAAAATTGTTGTGAACAGTATGTGTGTGGGGGGGGGGCGGAGGATTAAAAGGAGAGTTTTGTATTGAAAGTCAAAGTATACAGTGTTAGAGTACAATGTGGGTACACGGTGTAAGTATACAGTGTTAGAGTACAATGTGGGTACACGGTGTAAGTATACAGTGTTAGAGTACAATGTGGGTACACGGTGTAAGTATATAGTGTTAGAGTACAATGTGGGTACACGGCGTAAGTATACAGTGTTAGAGTACAATGTGGGTACACGGTGTAAGTATACAGTGTTAGAGTACAATGTGGGTACACGGTGTAAGTATACAGTGTTAGAGTACAATGTGGGTACACGGTGTGAGTATACAGTGTTAGATTACAATGTGGGTACACGGTGTGAGTATACAGTGTTAGAGTACAATGTGGGTACACAGTGTGAGTATACAAAGCTTGTATTTAGTACGACCAGGTATCCCCGAGTAACTACTGATTGATGATTATTATTTCCATTTCTGTTTGTATTGGAAGATTTTTATAATTATTTCTTTAAATATTTCTGGTTGGCTGGAGGGAGGGGGTAGTTTTGTGTTCCTGTTGACTAACCTGTGATGTTTGATCCTGAAAATAGAAATGGGCCACATATCAATGGGCAGGTCGGGGGGAGGTGGTCAAATTACTGTTTTGAAATACGAAATTTAGCAAGCCAATATGGTCGTATTGGAGTNGTGGAGAGAGAGAGAGAGAAAGGGGGCAGTTGTGGGTGGGGAGTTTAGACACGCTGATTATAAACGTTAACGTCCGCACAGGGGGCGCCAAGTTTTTCACCACGCATGCGTAGAATCAAAGGGCGGATTGTCTTAATGCAAGCAACCACTACCTGTTGAACTCAGGGTGTTCACCATGGGCAGGAATAACATTATAAATTGTAAATCTTTGCTTTACACCCACCACACAACAAACCTTTAAAATTAGACAGAAATACGCCCCTGATTTCAGAAATGCCCCCACCCCTTTAGTCATCGCTATTCGTCATAACCGACATTTCTGCACCACTAACCTATCAGGTTCCACCTACCACCCTCCCCCTCCTACCCCACTGAATAAACTCATCCTAAGGTTCGAACGTGCCGCGTGGATGGTTGGCGCCACCATCTGCTGGGTGCCCGGTATAGGAGGGGGGTGGGACGCTTATAGCCAACGTAGCGGTTTTTAACAGAGGGGTTCTTTGATACACGTATTTGCTGGTGGGCTAGACCTACTTTTGTATTGTTTCGTGCTTGAAGTAGTGGTTTTTCTTTTTAATTTGTTGATACAGGGTCAACATTGTACGGGTAGAATTTTCTGGAACACACGTCCGCTGGTCTTAGTAGAGGCTGGTGGCAAAGTACAGTGTGCACAGAGAGGTTGGACGACGGGTTTAGGGTTCGTTCAGGGTTTGTAATGCTTGTGTTGAATGGATTCAAGTTTTATCATTTATTGGCCTACACAGTGGCCTCTGAAACAGTACCACCACCTGTTAACATCGTGTCCCGCACTAGACATAGTCGGGGAGGTTAGGGAGGCAAAAGAGTTCCACGTGAAGACATTGTTTAATGTCACTAAAATGCTCAGCAGATGAAGCAGATTGCCTAGGTGTTAGCCAAGGCCTTAATTGACAAAATCTCAGGCCAAAAGAATATGTAGAAGAAGAAGTGGCGTGGTTGTGTGCTTGAAGCCCCGGGGCGGGACGAAAAGGTTCACGCCCTCTTACAGGAAAAACAACAACAACCTGACCTTCATGCGTCACTAGGACTAAAGTTGGATCAGTCAAAGTGGTTCTGAAATCTTGATCTTGGGAAATGACATTATAGACTTAATAAGATAAGTCCTTTAAATTAACTCTATATAAGTATTTATATATATACACTACACACATTTATACAGGTATATATTTATATATATACAACAATCTTCTATATAGAAGGAGTGTCTGTAACAGATAAGATAAAGAATACAACATTTTGCTTACAAGTGGAGATGCGAGCTTGGACAAGTGTATTGGATTTCTTTATCCCCCGTGTAATGAATCGTCCTTTGTTTTTATCTTCTGCAATTGTGTTGTTCTTAACATTTGATATGGGCAATGCTGAGAAAAGAGGGCGGGTGGTGGGGTGGGCCACATGTAAGCTACGGGCAATGAACGCCTTATCAACCAGCTTCTAGACACGGTATCTGGCTGTGTGCCCAGACGTGTTTCATACTCTACGGGGCGATGACCTTTCCGGTAAATGTCGGGGTGTTCTGGCTACGATCTTTGCTTAAAACGTGTGCCAATAGGTTTGGTACGTAGCAACTTGGTGTGCATGGTGCTGACTGACTGATTGATAAAGTGTTTGGGATACATAGTTACGCGCCGAAGTTTCAAATCTTTGAACGTTTTCAAAGCGGAGTACTCGTTACCCCTACACCTTCCCAACACACACACACCTTTCCCTAAAACAAACCGTGACAAACCTCATCTTTTTAAACAATGAGACCACACGCGTTAAGGAGGTCAGAGATTCCGAGAATTATTTTGGAGAATAAGATGCTGACTGTACAATGAGCTCGGTGTTTCCAAAAGTATAGTCCGTGTACCTCTGAGGGTATGGAAGAAGTTTGGTTTGGGTACTACAAATGGGAAAAAATACTTTTTTAAAAATCAATCTTAAAGTATATGAATTTTTTTTTTAACGAGTAGTATTGAGAATATTATAAACATGGGTACAAAACAGTTGTAGAACGTTTTATATACGCCAGTTAAGACTT
The DNA here is from genome assembly GCA_002072015.1 of Radix auricularia. Lineage (NCBI taxonomy): Eukaryota > Metazoa > Mollusca > Gastropoda > Lymnaeidae > Radix > Radix auricularia. Next base: position 60,630 of record MUZC01000350.1, on the reverse strand, counting down.
GTTTTGAGCGAGGTTTGAATGGACACAATGGTCAATGATTATACGGCTTATTCAATAGCGGGCTGACTGGACACAATGGTCAATGATTATATGGCTTATTCAATAGCGGGCTGACTGGACACAATGGTCAATGATTATACGGCTTATTCAATAGCGGGCTGACTGGACACAATGGTCAATGATTATACGGCTTATTTAATAGCAGCCTGACTGGACACATCTGAAGTCATCTGCTTAGATTGTTTCGTTAGTAAGTTTCCGGCCAAATTTTTGGCTGACTCCAGATTGTTCCAACAAACCATTGCTACACATGGGGACAAACAATGTATCCTATGTGCAACACTAAATAAATTAATGCCGCAATTCTTTTTGAAACATTGACATAGATCTAGTCTATGCCTAACATTCATTTTGGAATAAAAGACTGAATAAAATAAAAATAAGAGCCGTTTTGGGGGTGGGTGATTTATGAAGAATTAATTTTAAAAATTTAAACAAGGACAAAAAGAAAAAAACAACAACAAACACACACAGTACGGATAACTTTGACGACATTTTAATGCTAAAAACCATCTATTTCCTCTGATTCACTTATTGAGCTTGTCTGGTGCATTTAATATTTTGAGAAGGAGAGCCTTAATATTATGAGCTTTCTATTATCTATTATATTGCTAATATGGGAACCTTTGTCAGCAGTGTCACACCAGGTCCCCCAACCCTATAATATGGGAACCTTTGTCAGTGTCACACCAGGTCCCCCAACCCTGTAATATGGGAACCTTTGTCAGTGTCACACCAGGCCCCCCAACCCTGTAATATGAGAACCTTTGTCAGTGTCACGCCAGGCCCCCCAACCCTGTAATATGAGAACCTTTGTCAGTGTCACGCCAGGTCCCCCCACCCTGTTAGCTGAGCCTGACGTTAATCAAAGGTCACGGACTACGCGCCAGTTATTGAATAATAAACAAAGAAAATTTCCCCTCACAATGGAGGACAATGTTTGGTGGGCTGTACAATGAGATCTCTATTTAACTGTACTTTTTTTTCTTTGTTTGTTTTGTTGGGTTTTTTTTTCAATTCTTAGTTCATTGATAATAGCAAATTTATGTGCCACAAAAAATAAATGCTCGTAAATTTCGTTTTGTTTGATAGTTTTAAATTTGATTTTTTTTTAAAGTATCGGTTGCGGTGTGTCAACTTTAGATTTTCTTGACAATACGTGCATTCTAGCAACACATCAGTTCGTGTCAAAGTTGTGGGGAAACGTTCATTAGGAACTCCATACATTCGTGCATGTCGAGAATAGGGATGTTCATAATATGGCGGAAATCTATTAATAGAAATATAATATATAAATTGATCTTTTGTAAGGAGAAATTCATTTTTAAAAAATCAATAAAAGATACGAGTCAATACGTGAATGTAGGTAGATTGAGAATGATTGATCTTATCAGCTAATTTTTAATTCTTCGTTAATTTAAGACAGCTTATTGGGCTTGCAAAATAAAAAAAAAACAATTTCGTAATTTTACTAAGCTAACAATTTTGAGAACATAGTGATTTGACTGCATTTATGCCTCAAAACTTTGTTCCGCCAAAATGTAATCTAAAAAAAGAACATTACGAAATGAGCTATGACGTTTTTCTGTTTAGAAATGAAGAACCCTATATTAAAGTTTGTGATGTGGTCAAAAAAAAAATTATGTAGATTTAATTGTAGCGACGTTCCGTTTAACAGATCAAGTGGACTTTAAGTGGAGAGGTGGGGAGTTGATTACGTCATCATGCTGGTCAAGCACTTAGTAAAGATGGTTTTGGTGGGGGGGGGGGCTCAAGGGCGTGGTTGTGTTGGTGAGGTGAAAAATGTTGACTGGCCACTTTGGGCAAAACACATTAACGTCAAAAAATTGACTCAGACAGTGAGTGATGCATATACATCTAGTGTGTGTTCCGCTCCTAAAAACTACCTGTACAGTAATACAAGTTACATATACTGTCTTAATTTATACATTTATTTATAGCATGGTTCTATGTTCGTAGTTTGGGTTGGTGGCCAAATTATACCATGCGCCCCGGCCATGCGTACATTTTATGATTAGATTCACAGATTTTGTACATATTTTATATGTTAATTTTTAATAGAACTTAAGATAAGAGACTAATGTCAGGCCATCAAAGCTTATTTATATAAAACATAAATTAATTTAGATGTATGTATATCTAATAATTTTGTAAAACTTTCCATTACGCATATTTATGAAAGTTCAAATTATATTTATCGAGGGATGGATAGAACATATGTAGATACTAGGTGTTGAAGCCTATTTTTTTCAAAAGCCCAAATAACTTTAAATTATCCTTATTTGATAAATACGTAATATTTAACTTTCTGCAATGTACACAAAGTATTTTATAATTATAAATGCTCAAATCCTCTTTTTACATCGTTCTAGTACAGTCAACAACTTTGGTTTTTTACGTTTAAAAAAAAAATTGTTGGTCTTACTCAATTCCTGCTGACAAGACCACTTCTGCGGTCCTTGATCTTAAAAGGTTTTTGTATTGTTCGGCCCAAAGAGGGCCAAATAGTTATGCTCTACTGACGCTTACAACAGCCCTCTGCCAGCACGTGTCACCCGATCCTCCACAGTTTTAACCTGAGAGCGCCAAAAGATCAAACTTTAACGCCTGACGTTGCGTCGTCACCAGGTGACGGAGATCAACTTACGCCGTGACCTCCCATTGTGTCAGCGGCGATGGATTGCCTCCCCTTGACGCATCCTGCGTAAACAAGTTTGTCTCCCTTTTCTTTGAGGATAAACATTGGGGCCAAAGAACTTTGTCTTTATCTCCACCAATGCGGAAATACATTTTCAATTTTAAATATTTGGCAAGGAAATTGAAATTATTGTTTTACAAAAAAAAAAAACTTTTAAAAAACTGAAATAGTATGAGCATATTTAACCCTATTCCCTTCGTAATTTTAAAACCGTGTATGGACTGTAATTAGTAATATCTATACTATAGTGATAGCCGTAGCGAATTAACACAAATGCTGCTATCTGTTAGATGAGTGAATGCTAGAAGTAAGTGTTGGATGTGTGAATGTAAGAGTTTTAGACGTGGGAGCATTATATTAATAAATATATGATGATGGAACGTACACACTTATTCCATTGGTTATAGTTATGCTGTAATAAAAATTTAAAAAAAAACAACAACGTGCACGTTTCCCTCCTCTTTCCACAAAGACAAAAACCTTGGTAGATAATACATAGGATGCCCCCTACAACAACAACAACAACAAAACCGGTTAAAAGTGCGTCATGGGAGGACCGCTTCAGACGCACTCCCACCTTTCTTAGCCCCCTACATGTGACGTCACTCAAGAACATTCCAGACTTGGCAGAGTGACGCTCAGTGACATTTACACGGGGATTTAGGTTTTGACTCAACCCGTGGCTAATAAGCTGTTAAAACGTTAATTCCTCGGATGACTGACTGAATTCAACACAGGAAGCCGAAGCCCGCCCCACCCCCCTCACCGAGCTGCAGTTGTGCTCTGTGTGCTCTTAAACGTCACAGGTCACAGGACACGGTGGCTATTATTAGATCACTTGAAACCTGAAGTGGGCGTGTACTGTTAGACTAAAGTGACGTATCACCCGCTCCACTTACAGGCAGTGTCTCGTTTTAAGGGCACTTTTTACCGTGTGTGAAACTACAACTTGGCGAAACAGGTGCACTGTTACTAAACGTTTCAATTATTGTGATCAGCTGCAAATATGTTACCCCCCCCCCCCCCTTTTCCCCCAATCTTCTTGGCCAACTTTTCAGTAAATAAATCTCCACATTTGTTTATGTCAGAAGAAATTAACAATTTTTTAACTTAAAAAAAAACTTTTAAAAATAAATTGAAATATAATTTTAGGGCAAAACAAAAAATAAATTCGAGTCTATATCGATTTGAATTGTTTTATGGCTCTATGGCGATAACATTCAATAAGTTTTGTCTTAAAGTGCAATAACAATTCAAGATTTTATATATCGCCGATTGCCGATGTGCAGACATTCTGAGACCGGTGTGACCATTTTGCTTTTCCCAATCAGGCTATTCATGCCCTTTGATCTTAGAATTGTGTGTAATTATTTGTATTCATTTGGGAGTGATTACCTGGTTAGCTCTTTTTATGGATTTGCTCCTTACATTAAGACTTAGGTCTCACTCAGACTTAGTTCTCAGACTTAGGTCTTACTCAGACTTAGGTCTTACTCAGACTTAGGTCTCACTCAGACTTAGGTCTTACTCAGACTTAGGTCTCACTCAGACTTAGGTCTTACTCAGACTTAGGTCTCACTCAGACTTAGGTCTCACTCAGACTTAGGTCTCAGACTTAGGTCTCACTCAGACTTAGGTCTCACTCAGACTTAGGTCTCATTCAGACTTAGGTCTCATTCAGACTTAGGTCTCACTCAGACTTAGGTCTCACTCAGACTTAGGTCTTACTCAGACTTAGGTCTCACCCAGACTTAGGTCTCACTCAGACTTAGGTCTTACTCAGACTTAGGTCTTACTCAGACTTAGGTCTTACTCAGACTTAGGTCTCACTCAGACTTAGGTCTCACTCAGACTTAGGTCTCACTCAGACTTAGGTCTCACTCAGACTTAGGTCTCACTCAGACTTAGGACTTACTCAGACTTAGGTCTCACCCAGACTTAGGTCTCAGACTTAGGTCTGTCAAATATTCCAGCATCCCCCCTCCCCACCCCTCAGGGGTCGCAGGGTCCCCACAATGACTCTAATACACTCTATGACAACCACAAGAGAGAATGTGTGCACACTGCCCCGATGTTGATGGCTGTTTGTTGGCATGTGTGTGTATCGTGTTGGCTACTTTTATTATCAGTGACTCATCGGCAGCTGTGAGCAGTCAGTCTTCCCATTTGTCAGCGGCTATTTTTAGTTATCTGGTCACGTAATACGATATCTGAGTTAGACATTTTTATATTTAAAAAAATCTTTTGTTTGTTTCGTAAATAAATGTGGTTAAAAATATATTTTTGGAGCCATGTATAAAAAAAAGAAAAAACCAGACAATTTTTTTTTATTTCTCTCCCCTCGTGTTCTTGAATGAATTATAGAGAGACAATAACTGTTTCAGCAGACTCGATCCTACTTTTTGTTTTCAACCCAATGGTACATCACATCAAACATATTTCGGTTCTAAATGAAGACAGACGCTAATCCTTAAGTGTTTTTTAATAACCACTAAATCGCATCTTAGGACAAGAATCACAAACGAAGTTAGCAGCTAAGCATAAGCTATGGAAAAGTGTGCCGAAATCATCGAAGAAATTTAGAAACAAATAAGAAACATTTAAGAAAAATAAATAGTCTTTTTTTATATTTAATTTAAGAGAGTTAAATTTTATATTATTTTGCTGCCTTCAGACCTCTGAAGTAACGTTTACCATACATTGACAAAATATTATCTAAGGAAGCAGTAATGATTTAAATAACCGAGACGCACACATTTACCATTGATTGTAAATTCTGGCCAAAGCATGAATTATTCACGAAGGAAATATGCGCACTACCGTAATTCACCGGCAGGTTACAGTACGCTGCTACAATTTTTTTTTAAATTTATATCTGCCCCCCCCCNCCCCCCCCCCCCCCCCCAAAAAAAAAATCCCCGTTTACTCCCCGTCGATTTTGAAAACAACGCAGCAGTACAGGTAAACAAACACTAGGTCTGCAGTGCGCTGGATGTGAAACAATTTCAAGCGGTAGAGTAGGTCAGCGCCTTGTCTACATTCTCTCAGCAACTTTTTAACTTTTAAAGAGTTTCATGTCTATAACTATCATCGGTTATTGTGTACGGTTTCCTCTATCTTACTGCTCCAACTTTAATTTTATATATAATATAAAAATATATACATATTTAAAAAATTATCCACTTTTATTTTTAATGGAGCTATGCAGTTTTTTTATTAATGTTATTCAAATAATTAATTGCAAATGAAAATCGCATAGTTGAATTGTCAACTTCTTATAAATAAGGAGTTTTATTTTCCTTTCTTTTAGAATGAGGTAGCGGTATTTTCGCGACTTTCCACGCAGACTCATTTAAAGTACTTAAAATATCGAGTCCATAATGTGGTTAACGTCAGTTGCATCGAAAATAAGAAAGTAATATTTTCAAAGTAACACACAACGGGCTGCCTGTTGTAAACCATTATTTAAACGGAAAGTTCGGAGAGTCAAGAATTTTTCTAAATAAGTTCAAAGTAATCCTCGCAGAGGCAACCTTTTTAACATGATTGGGTCAAAAAAAAATTCGATCTCGCTCTAAACAATCGGCTTGTGGCAAACTTGCCGGCGTGTTTATCGTCAGGTGATAAGCCGAAATCATCTAATCTCAACACCTTAATAGGTGCAGTAGCTTACTACAGTTTTCAGCCACACCCAAAGGCGCTGTAATGACGTCATTGAACAGATATCTCTATCTCCCTCCGCCGTCTTGCTCATTCACTCGTTCTATATATAGAACTTAACCTGCCATGCGCAAACTAACGTTAGAAATAGAAACGTTGAAAAAATCATAAGTTGAATATCTTTTGGAAGGGTGACGAAATGTGAGGGGGGAGGGTAGGTTTATGAGACCTATCGTCGTATGATAATATTAATAATAAAAAGGCATTTCGGATACGAAATCCATCCCTTAGCCACACACACTATAAATATGTTTTTAAAAATAAATAGTATATTTATAAATTTTCTACAAATCCCCTTAATTTTCCTTTACTTTGCGAATTCCCATAAATATTTCGTGGAAGTTCAAGTTCAGGTGTTACAAATTACAATTGTTGCTGCTTTGTTTTTTCTTCTTTGAAAATTGTAATATAATTTTAATGTATTGTAGTATAAGTATAAGTAGATAAGTAGATCTATAGTATAGTATAGTGTAAATAATTTTTAATTATTGTAATTTTAAATAAATCAAGTGAGACTTAAATAAAATCACTCGCATGTCCCATAAGTAATTAGTCTTGTAGCATTTAATTAGAGAAAGTGACATTGAAATCGAAGGATATTTTTTTCATTGCAATAATTCTTCAATTATTTCTTAAATAACATTGCTTTTATCGGAGCGATTACTAATTAGTGATAGACGACATGTACTTACGAATTTTGGTGGCATAATTATTATTTCGCTTTAGATGTCAACTAATCAATAAAGATGATTCAAATAATGTGTAGACCTTCAGTGAGCGTGTGACTTGTAATAAACCAATTAATTGGACACAAACACTTAATGAATTGTAGGAAAAAATTGCGCCCAGTTGTTTCAGGACCTAAGCGAATAGTGAAATGAAATGAAATGAAGGGGAAAATGCCAGTGTGTGTTTTCTTATGAGTATTTTTATCCACTGCGGTCTATTGCACACGACACTAGAGTTTCTGCGTTGAAATTCTTTGCACACGGTTCGATATTTTCGGCCCCACGGCATCATGGTCGTGCTTTTTTAAACGACGCCGCGGTCTTCCATTCATGCAGCCGTGTGAAAAATAGTGGCTCGAACTACGCGGTGTGAGATCGCTGACGTCAGCTGTGTTGGTGTGTTTATCAAAATGACGACTACGACTGGTACTCATCTCCAAATACACACATTAAAATCACGTCACCTCGGGTTGCTTCTGATAAAATGTACACTATTTACTTAAATTTGAATTGGTTCTCTGCTGTGCATGATTGGAACCAGAGATCATGGTAATGGTAACGATGATTCACTTGACTTGATTATCAGTCAGAGGCGTAGCTGGATATTTTGCGCCCGGGGGAGGGGCAAACTTTAAAATTTTGCTCCATGCCCACGCCCCAATTTATCACTCTTACTCTTGTTAACTTAAAATATAACGTCGCGATCCTCATTCTTTGTCGCTCCCTGTGGTCATCTGTTTCCCAACCCCTACTCGTCACGCATCTGTTATCGCTTCTGGCATCTGAGGACAGAAATGGACCTTTCGATGACGTCAGCCTCAAACTTACTGATAAAATAAATTATATTTTTAAAAACTATTAACCTGCAGGACATTTTTTTTAAATCTAGGAGGTCACGCGTCCCAAAATGTAGGCCTTCATATCGCTGAGTCTGCTTTCTGGAACTTCCGATTTGTTTATCTTTAAGTCTTTGCCGTCGAGTTGAAAACAAGTCTAATTAATGGGTTATCTTTGTTACTGTGGCTTGTTGGTTACATCCCTAAACCTACAGAGTCGACATCAAATTATTATCGTCATCGCCTATCATCTTCAGCAGTTCAGCTTTTCCTGATTTACATCCCTAAACCTACAGAGTCGACATCAAATTATTATCGTCATCGCCTATCATCTTCAGCAGTTAAGTTTTTACTGATTTAGTTTATTTTATTATAACGCCTCAGACTAGGGGAGGCGATGCTATACCATAGTCTCAAATGGTTTTAAGAAGAAAATGGTGCAGACATTTTTACCCCCCCCCCCTCTTTAAATATATTACTACCTGCAGTACCATCCTCGCAATAAGAATTCTTAAGTTGGTCGAAGATGATTCTCTCCATTTTAACGGTATATAAAACAAAGGTACACACCCGGGGTGCACCGCCCATTTTTCCTACTCTAGACTAGGAAGTATAGGACTTTGAAATTATCTGAAGTTAGAGACGAACAGTCGCCTCTAGTCATTATAGTTATTAATATTACTATTAGCTTTTAGAATCATCCCCACCCCCGTCCAACTCCTACATTTATTTGTGTGCCATGGTAAGTTCAATTTTTTTTTTTTTTTTAGAAAAAAAAAGTTTGAGTTACTTCCATAGCTCCATGAAGCGCAGTGGACATACAAAACTCTCTCTTCCCACCCACCCCCTTTTCCCACTGAGTGCTATGAGATTACACACTCCCTCCGCCGTCTTGCTC
>MUZC01000350.1:32445-46669 GCA_002072015.1 Radix auricularia | reverse complement strand
TGTCTTTCCGGGGCAAAAATTGAATTCCTTTTTTGAACCACTTCTGATCATCCAATTTTGATGAAATTTTGCATGCATACTTGATTCACATGACAATTTAATATTTCATTAATTATAGTACTCAATTCTACTTAAATGAAAACTAAAAAGTATAAAATAAAAATATTTTTAAAAAAGTTTTAAAGATACCACGTTTTGTGAACTAAAAAGAAGAAAATAAACTAAAAACGTGGGGCGCATTCGGCTGAAATTAAATGAAGTATCATATATAGACTGTGGAGGAATTTGAAACTGAAAAGTTTAATGTAATAGCATTAATAGACCAAATTTCAGCCGAATGCGCCTGACGTTTTTAGTTTATTTTCTTCTTTTTAGTTCACAAAACGTGGTATCTTTAAAACTTTTTTAAAAATATTTTTATTAAATTATTATTTTTGTTGTTGTTGTTGTTTTGTTGTTGTTTTTATTTTATTTTTTTTTGGGGGGGGGGGTAGGAGGGTTTCCACGTAAATTACATAAATTATTATCTGTGACATATATACTTTCATTCTAAGACTTATGCTTGATGGACTAGTTCAGAGGTCGGAAAAGTATGGCTCGCGTGCCAGATGTAGGTAGCTCTATAGATGGCTGCATTTGACTCTGAGACAATCATTTTTTAAAAAGTTTATTGAGACTCCTTTATCTACATATTATTTGCATATAAAAATAGCATAACAATGTTATTAATTATTGCACTTTAAGAGTCGAAATAACACAAAATGTACTTAATTACTAAAATTTTTAATCTGAAACATAATGTATGAGTATGGCTCTCACAGGATTACTTTTCAAAATATGTGGGGTTTATGGCTGGCTCTCTCAGACAAAAAGTTTCCCGACCCCTGGACTAGTTTGATTCTTACTAGAGCGGTGGGTTCGATACATGATGGGTTTGTCTGTTTATAGAAAAGGTTTATTTCTGGGTTATATCACATGGAATTAGGTGATTAGCCGGAGCTTGTGGAACCGTAGACGTAGAAGTTATTGAATCCTTCACCCACCGACACATACGTGTCTGATCACCAAGATTTTAATTTTTTTAATAAAAAAAATGATGTTTGCCTCATGAAATTGACGATGAACTAAAAAAATTCTATAATTTTCCGATACTTTTCATTTCTTTTCTTTCATTAAAAAAAATTAAACATTATTAAATATCCCTCTCTTTAAATGGCACCTATATTTTTGTCAGTTATATGGCTGCGGACAAGCGGTTTTTTGTTGTTGTTTTTGGGGGAAAAGTGTGTGTGTGTGGGGGGGGGGGCAATTATTCCATTCCAACGTGGAAATCGTGCGCGTACTCTCTTATTTCGCCTGAGATAAGAGAAGAGTTCTGACCTTTGCCAGATAAAGTGTACAGAATTTCCTCCTTTTTGTTCTGCACGGAACAGATCCACACAGCCGACTATCAGCACTATCACTATCATTTCATCAAGAGTTGTCTTTCTTACCTCCTGAGATGGTGCTGCAAGGTTCTCATAGTACTCATACTCATAGATGTAATTAATTGAAAGAGAAATAACATTTCGTATTTTATGTTTAAATGTCATACTGTGTTGTTGTGTATGTTTGGGGTAATGTGCCCTGAAATAAACAAGACCTGGTGATATGATATAGCCATGGTTGACATGGCCAATTACGGCCCTCTTCGACCCCCCCCCCCCAGCAAAAAACCATTGTTTCACATGTTGTTAGCTGTAGGACAGCGGCATATGGTCTCTATTTAAAATGTTCATACAGGTGTGCATGTAGGACGTAGGAGTGGTTAGAACCCATGTGAAGACTGAGTAGTTGAGAGATGGGTTCAAAAATATGGTTGGTCTGAACTAAGTCTTACTTAGCAATCAAATTAATATATCGGCATATACATATATATCAAGTTGTGGAGTAGGACTTTCTTTGGTTGCTTCAATGTATATCATAATCAATGAATCATTTCAAGGATTTGATACACCTTTTTTTAAAAAAAACAACAACAACATAATTATGCTTTAAATGTACATAGAATTATTAACACTACTGTGGAGTGCTTTTCTCAATTATAATTTTTAATTTAGTTCATTTAGGGAGAGTAACGGTACTGTAAGGGAAGTAATTTTTGGCGATCATACTACTACAACTAAGATGCCTATAGTTATCTTTCTTGAATTAAAAAATAAGAAGTGGTGCCTGAGGTCAACACTCCAACGTCTAAAGTCATCATATGTCTGAAGTCAACATCATTCAATGTCTGAAGTCAACATCATTCAATGTCTGAAGTCAACATCATTCAATCTCTGAAGTCAACAGCATTCAATCTCTGAAGTCAACATCATTCAATGTCTGAAGTCATCATCATTCAATGTCTGAAGTCATCATCATTCAATGTCTGAAGTCATCATCATTCAATGTCTGAAGTCCTCATCATTCAATCTCTGAAGTCAACAGCATTAAATCTCTGAAGTCAACATCATTCAATGTCTGAAGTCAACATCATTCAATCTCTGAAGTCAACATCATTCAATCTCTGAAGTCAACATCATTCAATGTCTGAAGTCAACATCATTCAATCTCTGAAGTCAACAGCATTCAATCTCTGAAGTCAACATCATTCAATCTCTGAAGTCAACATCACTCAATGTCTGAAGTCAACATCATTCAATGTCTGAAGTCAACAGCATTCAATCTCTGAAGTCAACATCATTCAATCTCTGAAGTCATCATCATTCAATGTCTGAAGTCAACATCATTCAATGTCTGAAGTCAATATTCAATCTCTGAAGTCCACAGCATTCAATCTCTGAAGTCATCATTATTCAATGTCTGAAGTCAACATCATTCAATCTCTGAAGTCATCATCATTCAATGTCTGAAGTCAACATCATTCAATCTCTGAAGTCATCATCATTCAATCTCTGAAGTCAACATCATTCAATGTCTGAAGTCAACATCAATCAATCTCTGAAGTCATCATCATTCAATGTCTGAAGTCAACATCATTCAATCTCTGAAGTCATCATTATTCAATGTCTGAAGTCAACATCATTCAATCTCTGAAGTCATCATAATTCAATCTCTGAAGTCATCATCATTCAATCTCTGAAGTCAACATCATTCAATCTCTGAAGTCATCATCATTCAATGTCTGAAGTCAACATCACTCAATGTCTGAAGTCAACATCACTCAATGTCTGAAGTCAACATAACTCAATGTCTGAAGTCAACATCATTCAATGTCTGAAGTCAACATCATTCAATGTCTGAAGTCAACATCACTCAATGTCTGCCATCATCATTCAACATCTAAAGTCAACACCATTCAATGTCTGAAGTCATAATTCAACATCTGAAGTCAACATCATTCAATGTCTGAAGTCAACATCATTCAATGTCTGAAGTCAACATCATTCAATGTCTGCCATCATCATTCAACATCTGAAGTCAACACCCCAATGTCTGAAGTCAACATCATTCAATCTCTGAAGTCAACATCATTCAATGTCTGAAGTCAACATCACTCAATGTCTGCCTCATCATTCAACATCTAAAGTCAACATTATTCAATGTCTGAAGTCAACATCACTCAATGTCTGCCATCATCATTCAACATCTGAAGTCAACACCCCAATGTCTGAAGTCAACATCATTCAATGTATGAAGTCAAGGATATATAAAATAAATTATTTAGTCTACCTCTAAGAAAATGTATTAAGTCTTCAAATTCTGAACATAAAAATCTGTTTTAAAAAAATAACCATGAACATGATGAACATAAAACAGCTGTCACTTAGCTCACATTATACAGAGCAAATTTATTAAACAACAAATGTATTTTACAAACCTGCTGAGAATGAGTTATAAAAAGTCTTTTGACAAAAATGCCAGTTGAAAAACTTGATGAAAATAATGAGGAGACTAAGTAAAATAATTGTGATTTGATCTGTTTGATTTATTCAACATACTGTCTCCTGTGACCAATTTGAATAAATAATTAAAACTGTGTTTACAAAATGGCATCAGATTAAATAACGAATACTCTCCTAAAAAAACTGACAAGGTCATAAGTCAAACTAATGACATCACAGTCACACATAGGACACTGATTTTTTTTTCACCACAATCTTACCACAAAAATGGATAAACCGATATGGTCAGTCATTCTGTCATTCTTATCATAAAATATGAATGGAAGCAAGACATAAATTGTTGTTGAGTCTGTTACAAGGATGTGTGGTTAAAAACAAATATTTACATCAAATTTGAACACCTTTAGTTTGTTCCTTAGCCACCCTCTAGATTTGCCAAAATGTTTTGAGATCCTATGTCAATAAATGTAAACTGAGGGTTATCCTCTTATTGACTCTTATTATAATTTTAACACTTTGTCCTAAAGTAAGAAAAGTATGAGGGAAATTGTGTGTGTGTTTTGCCTCGTGATGAAACAAGGGGTGGACTAGAAAATGATATTGAATAATAACACGCTAAAATTTTTAAATGTGCCAGTATGATTTGGTGCATACAAAAAATAATTCAAAATGGTCATATAGTTGATGTTCATTTTAACTGTACTGGCATTTTAACTGTACTGGTATCCATACATAAGCAAAAAAAAAAAAGGAAGAATAACATGATGGAAATGAAGACAGAGGGAGAGAAAGGGATTTTAAGAGAACATTAATAACAGATAACAAGTCAACACTGTACAATAGGTATGTAAAAATAAGCAAACATAATTTTTTATTTTCCAGTAACTGCACGACCAGCAGTGTACACCAGAATCTATTTTTATTTTAATTTACAGTATATGTTGTTATAGAGTAAAACAATTAAATTATACTTTGGAATCCCTGTGGCAACGAAAAGAATAGTCAGAAAAAACAGGAGGTAGGGGCAGGGTGTGGGGGGGGGCAATGTTGCCTTTGAGCTGCGCAGATATCTGAGAAATGCTGTGCAGAAGTTTAGAGTTACTGCGCAGCAAGTTTTGTAAAATATTGCAAAAAATGGAAGCTGTGCAGCTTTTCACACCAAGTTTTTAATCTTTGCACACTGACCAATGAACCTTAGAGGGAACATTGGTGGGGGGAGGGGATGATTTTGAATCAACCGTAGCAAGAGGCTTAAAGATCAAATGAACTTTTCTATTAAATAAATGGGAAAAAAGGTGTATTCTCCCTTTTTAGGGACGCAGCCCACACATGTATATAAAAAAAAAAAAGTACTACTCTTGAAAAATTAAGGACAAATAACTTACAACAAATGTCTTTCAATAAATTTTTGATTTCTAGACAAAAATGAATTTGAATTATTCAAAATTTATAGCCATTTTAAAACAGCTTTAAAAACTCATTAAAGTGATCCTGTGAAAATGATACAGAAATGTTGTTTTTCCTTGGTCAATACTTACACTTCTGAATCTATAAAGAAGAGCTGACCAGTTACAATAGTTTTAGTGGACCTGTGCCTTATAGCCTCAAGGTTGCTGACCACAAGATGAAATTCCACTAAAGCCCAAGCTCCAGCTTGAGATGTGAACCTGTTCCTGGTGGTGTCACCAGGACTGGCCGTACGTGTGGCCCATCCAAAAATGGGGTAATATGTTCCATTCGGTCATGATGATAACACAAAACAGAAAAAGATAGGGGCATGAGGAGAATGTTTAAATATCAAGGTGACAAGTTCACAAGATGATTGTTGGCATTGAATTTAGGAGTAAAATCTTAGGCCTGGTGAGGCCAATCATGTTGCATTAAAAGAGTAATAAGTGTGCACATAACATTTCACAAAGTTTGTTACTTAAGTGTCATTCATCAGTACGTGGTTGAAATAGTTATGACCACTGGATTTTTAAAATCTTTTTTTTTCATTGTGAGGAATTAAAAGAGATGTCAGCATGATTCACAACTAGGGCTGTTATCATTTAATTTAAATTTAATAGTTAACTTGTGAAAAATTACCAAATAATTATTAGATAATTTTGACTGGAGCTGAAAATAATGTTATGATGTCATTAAGCTGAAAATTTCATAAAATCCACATATCCTAAGTATTTAATTTTAACAATATTTTTAGTAGATATAGTTATAAAAATATATGTAGTTCATTTTAATGTCAATGAATTTAAATTTTGTTATTGTTCATTGTTAATTAAGTAAAAACAATGTGTTTTTTAATATCATTTTCTTTATAAAAACTGCTTATTTTAAAGTTTACACTTGAAATTTTTTTTTAATTGGAGAAGTTTGTAAGTAGAGAAAAAAATATTATTAATTAAAAAATTGTTTAAAATATTTTATTTAATTTTAATCGCTATTTTATTGATTAAAATAATTTTAATCTATAAAAAAAATTACAGATCAATCGAGAAATTTAATCGTTAATTTTCGCAGCCTTATTCACAACAAAAAAAATTGAATTTTATATTAAAAAATTAAACTATTGGGTAACAGTTAAAAATCCATGGGAGACAAATGTTGCATATAAAAATGTTCCAATACAAGATAACAGCAACAATAACAATAGTCTGGTCACAAGAAGCAGGCATGAAGGCAGACTCACTGTTTGTAACTTTGTGACAGCGACAAGGAAATCTCTTTAGTCATCGATATATGCACCAAATACACAGCCTAAATATTTACACAAGTTTACGCTTGCTGTATGTCAGTGTGGCACAGGCACAAAATCATCAGCTTATTTTGACCACTGATCTCTCCACAGAGAAGTCGTATGTGTACTGAAATAACAAAAACATATAAATGATCAACAACATCTATTCAATTTAAGGAAATAAAAAATTATAGATGATCAACGTTTTCCAATGAACAAAAGAAAAAAAATAAATGATTGAGAGTATCTATTGAAAGTTAGAAAATGCTAGAAAAAGTTAGAAATATCAAACTAATCACATAAGGCAATTATTTAGTGAAAAATATGGTTTAATCTGTTAAAAAAATTTTTTAAATGGATGTTGCTTTAAAAGTAAATGTTCCTAAAATCTGTGTTGTGGTATTTTTACATGGCTCCAGTGAGGGAGGATAACTAGTGAATAGATCAGGGAATAAGGGGAAGACTACTCACAACACAAGTGAGTTTGTGACTTTCAAAGTAAAAATGAAGGGCTGTTGGATACTCAAATGAACATACTATAAAATTATACACTACACACAGCTTGCTGTGTCCGTATAGTGCTTATCCCACTGATGGGACTTATGCATGCCATACAATGATCTTCTTAGTGGTAATAATTAGACAGAGCGACATATTTATTTTCAGCTATTATGAGATGACAGTTAACTTTAAACGTTCTACCAACCCTGTCTCATATCAATTATATTGTAACTCAAAATTAAAGCACTTAGGTTTTTCATAAGAACAGCTTCAAGCAACATAGAGGCGTTCTTAGTTTTGAGTCTTATTAACTCTAATGTCAAAGCGCGATAATGCGCGATTTACCTTTTTTTTTATCAAAGCGCGATAATCCGCGACTCGATAGAACTCTCTTTAGAAAAAAAATTACAGAAAATAAAAACTCTTCAGTGCGTGAAAAATGATGTTTTCAACTTCCAGCAATGGCGGCTGTTTCCCTTGCTAGTGTTATCGTTAGATTAGCGAAGTTTTTTGGTAGTTTTTACTGGTTTTTTTGAAGATACGCTTTTGTTATACTTTATTACTAAAATAATAGTACTAAACTACAGGTAAAAATAGTTTTAAACTCAATATGGTCTTTTGGATACATAAAATAACCGTTCTTATCCTAAAAGATGAAGTCAGTATGACAATAATAATATAAATGGATTTTACGCAATTTTTAATATTTCATAACCGGTTGATCGCAATTCGGGAAATTCTTACGACACTGAGGCGGAAGTTTTCCGAAAACCTTATGGCACAAGAAGAGTTAAATCTAACCAAGCTTCATCAGACATCCAGAACCTTGTACTTACATGTACACTGATGTATCTACTGATTGTACACACACAAAAATTTTAATAGTTTAGTAGCAACAAACCTGTTTCTCCAACTCTGCTATTGATTTCTCTGGCACATCTGGAATTTTGACCTGTAAAAGGTGGGAATTGGAATTGTTCAAATTAAGAAACTTTTATCTGGGAGTGAGTGAGCTGAAAAATAGAAAGTGAGCTTGGCAAATATCAGGCTGAATTGGTTAGAAATATATTTGTCACTGGTATGTCCAGTAATAGAGGTGTCATTGCCATGGTCAGTTGTGTAGTTTTCATTGACTAGGTCAGTAGTGTGGTTGTGATTGACTGGGTCAGTAGTGTAGTTGTCATCGACTAAGTCAGTAGTGTAGTTGTCATCAACTAGGTCAGCTGTGTAGTTGTCATCGACTAAGTCAGTAGTGTAGTTGTCATCAACTAGGTCAGCTGTGTAGTTGTCATGGACTCGATCAGTAGTGTAGTTGTCATCGAGTAGGTCAGTAGTGTAGTTGTCATCGACTAGGTCAGTAGTGTGGTTGTCATTGACTAGGTCAGTAGTGTAGTTGTCATCGACTAAGTCAGTAGTGTAGTTGTCATCGACTAGGTCAGTAGTGTAGTTTTCATTGACTAGGTCAGCTGTGTAGCTGTCATCAACTAGGTCTGTAGTGTAGTATTCTCTAACTTTGTCAGTAGCGTTATTGTCATCAACTAGGTCAGCATGTCACTGACAAATGAAATCAGTGACTTAGAATGAAAAAAAAACTTATAATCCAGCATTGCCAGCCACCATTACTTTCAACTTGTTTCAAGTCTTATACATAGGACAAGTGGGAAGCTGGGTGACTTACCTTCTGAAGATCTAAAATCATTTTGTATTTTTGATTCATTTTCCACTCAATCCCTGAAATAGCTGTAATGAGAGTAAATAATTGAACATGATAATTTTTTTTACAATTTAAAATATAAAAAAAATAGGTCACACTCTTGTGGTGCAGAGTTTAAAATATTTTAGCTTTCATTAATTCTTAGAATTAATTATTTCTATTACATACCAATTCTCAAAAAACATCACTCAAAAACTGCTACATATATTCAAAAAGAACACCATGAGAAATTAGCTTCTCAAATGACTTAAGTGATTACAGAGTTCTGCAAACAAACAATGTGGTAAAAAAAATACTTACGATTGACACTGCTGGTAGCAAGGTTGTTTGAAGACTGTTCTGGGGGCCCTGATCTGGTGGTGGTTCCATATCCTGTCATCACTGTTCTGACTGGCACAGGGGGGGCGTAAGAGTAGGGCAAACTGGAGGCTTCCACAGGTGGGCTGGACAATGTCAAATAAGAGATTGACAATTTTTTATTTTAAAAAAGTTTTGAATAATTAGCTTCCCATCAGCACAGGGGTGTCTAAAACTTGTGCAAAGAGGGCTAGTATTCCATGAAATAAAAAATATGTGGGGGCGGGATTAAGATAGTTACCTAAAATGCCACACTTATAAGCTTTTCAATTAAGTTTTTTTTAACTTTTCCATTTTGTTTTTTAAGGAGTAATATTTTGTGGGTAAAAAATGGGTGCAACACTATCACAGTTTTTAATACGCTATACATTTCTTAATCCATCATTAGAAATCACTATAATTGAATTAATAATTGTAAAGTTATAGCATAAAGATGTTTCTTTTATATGAGTGACTTGAAATTAATAGAAAGTGCTAACAAATAACTAGAGACAAAAAGATTGCATCAAAAATTGTGGTCTAAATTTATATTTTTTATAAATAAAATTATTATTTATTTCTTGCCATCGGATATCATTGAAATTTGTACACATAAAACCATATAACTTAAACATTTTTTCAATTCAATATCCATTTTTGTAAACACAAAAAGACATAAATATTAGCCAATATTGTACTAAAAATATAACAACAAAATAACTACTGTCATCGGCCCCTACAGGGACCTTCTCGCCTCAATCAAGAAGAAGATACTAGAATGGTATGGACACGAGGCAAGATGTGGAGGTCTCGCAAAGACTATAATGTAAGGCACAGTCAAAGGAGGAAGAAAAAGAGGCAGACAAAAGAGATATGGGAAGATGACATCAAAGAGTGGACCATCCTATCATTCATTGACTCCAAAAAGGCAGCACAGGACCGTGACAAATGGCGTGAGATAGTGAACAGTTCACGATGGGCCCCAACGACTCACCGACGGGTTAAAGGATAGTCTACGTCTAGGTACTCAAAAACAGCAATAATGTGACCTTTTCTTATAAATTTAATGTTTTCATAACAGGAAAAATTCGCGCTTCAGTTAATTATTTAACAATGGTCTACAGGCCAGTAAAAACTTAATATGGACACCCCTGCATAAGTAAAACAGACATTTTTGTTAAGTAGTTCTGTAGGAGAAACTAACACTTCAAGGATCTTGATATGTACAGTTACAAGTCCCTACATAATAATAATAATAATAAAATGATAATTTATATAGCGCTGTATCCCAGCAAGGAGCCAGGCTCACAGCGCTTTACATGGAAATAACAATACATATATTAATAAAAGAAACATTCATATCATACTAACTACATAAATGACAATACGTTATACTCAATACCTCAGCTATGTTAATCATTTAAAGAAATGTTGTTTTATTAATTTTGAAAATAAATTTTAAAAAGATGTGTCTTAAGTGCAGTCTTGAATGACTTAGCAGTTGAAATACTACGGATGTGTAATGGAAGAGATTTCCATTGTTTGGCTGCACAAAAAGAGAATGACCTTTCGCCAAATGTTTTAGTTCTTGTCTTAGGAACACAGAGAATGCGTGTATCTGCAGAAGAGCGTAGCTGATGACTTGGTGAGTAGACTGACAAAAGTTCAGTAAGATATGAAGGGCATGAGTCAGAAAAGAAGTTGTGACACAGAACGGCCAGTTTGTAATCAATTCGGGCTTGTATGGGTAGCCAATGAAGTGAGTAAAGTAGCGGAGTAACATGGTCATGTTTTTTTGCCTTTAGAACTAATCTGGCAGCTGAATTTTGAACTCTCTGTAGTTTTTCAATGCATAGTTTTGGCGCACCTGACAGAAGAGAATTGCAGTAATCAATACGAGCTAGAACAAGAGCACAGACTAGAGTTTTTGTTGCACTATCTGTTAAGTAATGACGGATTGAACTGATCTGACGAATGGCAGTATAGGCAGAGCGACAGATGTGATTGATGAAGTTGTTGGTAAACATGTTGTCAGAAATAATGTAGCCAAGATTCCTAGTCGATGTTGTGAACAGTATATCAGAACTAGCCACCTGAAGATATTCGGAAGAGTCAAAGTACTGCGTGATTTATTGTTACAGAATAGCAGTGCTTCTGTCTTATTATCATTCAGTTTGAGCTTGCTTAAAGTCATCCAAGACTTTACCTCACCAATGCACTACATAATGTAAAGCTAAGCTGGCTTTCAAATATCTGACCTTAATAATGTAAAGGTGTGCTGGTTTACAGACAATTTTACCACCTGTCTTGGCTTCAACACTTAAACTTAACCAGTTATTGTAAAACTGTTTTGGGTGACAGCTATTGTATTTTCAATATGGAAAGATTAATTATTATCTATGCTATTGAAGTACCCACACATTGTAAGCCTGCGTTGGTTTTGAGTAGCTTGGAGCAGTTTGAACAGCTGGCTGTATCGGTGGCAGGCGACCCATTTTGTAGCAAAGGCCAAGGCCGTTGATGTCACTGAAAATAATTAGATCATTTTCTATTCTCAAAAAAAAAATTATAATAAAAAAAAAGGAAATACAATTATTCTTTTTTTAAATTTAAAAAAAAATTAATATCGTCCACTTGTGCGGCCTTCCAATGCCCTACTCTGTTTCTAGGAAAAGAAATTAAGTTTTGGCATGGCAAGAAACAATCTATAACAATAAAAACCATCAAAGTATGACAAATTTTTGTAAGAACAGCTTTCAATACTTGGCTTATGGGTGAAGCAAGGCAGAAAACTTCTGAAAAGTTGCACACAGCTCCCATGGCATCAGTCAATCACTACTTGGTTAATGAATGAACAATGATTAAACTTATTTATTTATTTTTAATTTTAACATTTACCATCAAAAGGTCTGTTAATAAATTACAAGGACTTTATCTCATACATGTTGTAAAATGTAATCAAGATTTAAACCATTTCTAATGCACGCAGACTCAAACAGGAAGTATTGTATGCCTTGTTTTTTCTAATGATATGTATAAAATGATAAGCTGAAATTATTGTGCTATTCATCATACTTCTTGCACAGAATCAACAGTGTCTCATAACAGGGCATATACTTGATTTGATATCTGGAGCAAGTGGATGAACTTCTCAACTGTCACCACAAACCTTGATGAAATGGATATATGTAAATACTATCCGAGGGTAACAGATAGGATATAAACCTTAGTGAAGAGGGTCTTGTTTATCCTAGTGTGCCCCTGTAATCCCCAAGTTATCCTGGTGGATCATATCACATCATATCGTAATCCCAGTATGTGGTTGTCACATTATACCATAATCCCAGTATTTGGTTGTCACATTATACCCTAATCCCAGTATGTGGTTGTCACATTATACCCTAATCCCAGTATTTGGTTGTCACATTATACCCTAATCCCAGTATTTGGTTGTCACATTACCCCTTAATCCCAGTATTTGGCTGTCACATTATACCCTAGTGCCAGTAATTGCCTGTCACATTATACCCTAGTGCCAGTTATTGCCTGTCACATTATACCCTAGTGCCAGTTATTGCCTGTCACATTATACCCTAGTGCCAGTTATTGCCTGTCACATTATACCATAGTGCCAGTAATTGCCTGTCACATTATACCCTAGTTCCAGTATTTGCATATGACAACTTACCCAGGTACTAACGTGTATCCCTGAGGTGGTTTCTTCTGCCCTTTATTAAGAAAGATGAGATCTGTAATGGCATCTTGTGTCATGTTTGGGACCATCCACCTCACACAAAGTAACTTCTTTTGAAGAGCTTTTTCACCTATCAAGAGGGCATTAATTAGAGCTGTATTGACTTTTTTATCATTTCTTTAAATTTAAGTGTACTCTTAAAATCAGCTTGAATTCATATATATGTCCAGGGTTATACAAGTATGATTTTTTGCCGAGTACTGAGTAGTGGTGGCCATGTTTTGCCGATACCGAGTACCAATACTGAGTACTTAAAGGGGCCGTCCATAAATGACGTCACGCACCTAGGGGGGGAGGGGGGTCTCACTTTTGTGACGATGCGTGATGTGGGGGAGGGAGGGGGGTTGAAGAAATGTGACGTCACATCGAAAGGGTAACTTTAAATAAAACTTCCACTGAAATATTTGGTCACTTAAAATCTATTTAATGACTTTTTTAAAATTCAGTGCTTTTCAAAGTGCCGGTTGATAGCCCAACAGACGCCAGTTGGCGTAAGTTATCAAGACAAGAAAATTAAATATAATTATAATTCTTAAGTTTGAAAACCCACAAGAGAACATACGAAATTGTTATCCTACGTCATTTGATGTTATCATCAAAACGTTTGTGATATAACCGCAGCGTTTTTTCGTTCACTCACGGCAGTAGTCTGCTAACTTTTTTGTCGGTTACCCCCCTTCCCCCGAAACTGCAACTGGAGAGTTTTACAAACAGGACAAGTGTCTAAAAAACGATCTGAATAGAATTATATGTAGATATTTTAAGTCAAAACGACACGGAATATCCATTTGGGGGAGGGGAATCTATTTGATACAATTATAAACGTTTTAAGTTTGATATAATTTTTCGATTGGTTTTGGTCAAACGCCTCTGGCCATTCTAAATATAATGATAAATGTGTTGAATTTAAAATTAGTCAAAAGTATTCATTAACTTTATTGAATGCATCAAATTCTCGACATCGCAATTCGAGAGGAGCACAAAACAACTTTCTTCTGAACTCATGTTGATTAAGATTATTGTCACTTGTGTCAATATAATTAATATAAATGAAAGTAGGCTGGATTTAGGTGTCTTCGTATAGTACGTAAATAAGAAATCTACATAGATGATAAATTTAACTAATGTATTTCTGGACGGAACCGGTTCAATAGTGGGCATATGTTCCAAGCGTACACGTACACATGACGTATTTGAATATATCTAGTGGTGTGTGTAGTGGATGTTATACGTCCCAAATGAGTCTGCATTACCCCCCCCCCCATTCCCTTTTGACCTCAGATGAGGTAATTTAC
>MUZC01000350.1:19775-31195 GCA_002072015.1 Radix auricularia | reverse complement strand
AAGTTTTGTGACGTACTTTTGGAGGGGGGGTCTACGATTTTGTGACGACGCGTGACGTAGGGGGGGAGGGGGTAAAAATCGGCCAAAATCGCGTGACGTCATTTATGGACGGCCCCAAAGTAGTATTAACCTGCTATTAACTATTAACCTACATTTTGTGAGCCCTATGCCACTGTCTGTGTCACACAATTGTTCTCGCGATTTAATAATAATTGTATTTTCAGGCTCTATGCTATAAATAAAATTATAAAATTTTTATTACTTTACTTTGTTTTTAAAATGTACTTTATTAATAACTCATTTAAATATGTATAAACAGTAAAATTTATCTTTAAACTGATGTGTTCCAGTTTGAACATTATCATGACCTACATATGACTCATGACATAGCAAACTCTCCACTGTAAGAATGTAAAATACAATTAAGAACTCCTATTGAACCTTCAACCTTAACTCATAGTTAATTCTAACCAATAGTTAAATGGCTTTTGCACACAGCCACTTTTTATGAATGAAACAATGAGTACAAATCAATAGTAATAGAGTCAAAATTATGTTGAAGGATGAATGGTTGTCAATGACAACAAGTCTGCACATGGTAGATTTTGTTATTCCATATGAAACTAAATGTTTTAGACATGCCAATCTGCGTGCATCTTTGCTATTGCAGCTATTACGTAATACTCGTCATCGGCATCACTAACCATTGCGGAGTATATCCGAGTCTATGAAAATCGGCCGATACCAACTAGCCTAACCCAGTCTCGGTTCAGACCTATGTATGTCATAAGATTTTGTTTTTTTTAGAAAGGTTATTTCAAGCATAAAATTTTATTTACTGCATCCAGTACATTTAAATTGTTTAATAATGGTTATGTTAACTACTCATTTTTAACAGACTTGAATTCAAATTCAATTCATATAGGCTTTATTTCAAATTTTACTTCTATCCTTTTATTTTACTATGGCTTTACATATATAATAGAAAATAATTATTTTATGAAGCAAGAAATCCTTTTGACATTTCAATTGAATTATTGCATTTAACTCTCAAGGTCCTAGCTTAACCTAAAAGAGGAAGTCAGTATGACAATAATCCATTTTCAGCAACTTTTTGAAATTCATAACCAATTGATTGTAATATACGTGAAATCTTTATGGGACTTAGGTGTAAGTTTAAAGAAAACCTCATAGGACATTAAGAGTTAAGCTAATCAGAAAACCAAAAGGAAATCCTGTATTTTATTTTATTTTTGCTACAGCACAGAACAAGTTAAAATTATTTTGACTCATCTCATCACTACTCACTAGTATCTTTGGTGTGTTCAATAGTGGAGAACCCTGGTGAGAGTGAGTCCTTCTCATTCATCAGCTGCACATCAACAAGCACATCACGATTCTGTGAAAACAGTGCAGTGGAAAATTTAAACAAAAATCCTAATCTAATGTATCTGTTACAGATGCTTTTTCTATGCAGAAGATTATTGCATCCTACGCTTATCTATGGTTTGTGTTTAGTCCTGCATTCTTATTAGAGTTTTAAATGTTGATAAAGTGTTTGCTTTCCTGGTTTCTCATGCCACGCCCAAATTCTGGACGGGAAGAACGAAAACTTGAATGTGTTCGTTCTTGCATACGGAATAAGAAAAGTGTTTTTATCCTTATGTCAATCTGAGGGTTGTATTAAGTTATCTTTGTGTAGTATTTCTAAATTAGAATTAATTGCTTTATGTGTAATTACTAATTTACTCTTGGTTCTTATATCTTCTAGTGTTTCAATGTTTAATGATTTAACTAATGGTGTTATTCCTAGAAAGAGCTATAGATACATTTTGGAGGCTTGGCATATACGCTTGACAAGTTCATTGAACCGCAACATCCAGTTTCATTGGACGTTGCCACAAAAAATTCCTTATCAATAATTATCTTGGTAATTCATCTGTTGACGTTCTGAGGCTCTAGAGTATTTTCCGGTCGTCATCTTTGTTGCTATGCCACATGACAGACGGGACACAGTGGTCGAGTGGCAAGCGCGCTCGACTGGCATACCGATGGTCACAAGTTGAAATCCATGCGAAGGCAAGGATTTGTTCCTGTGGCCTAAGAAGTCCCTGAGTCACCCAGCTCCGAATGGGTACCTAACAATGGTTAGTCGGCTGGGTAATGCGTGGAACCCTCAAAGCCGCGGCCTGTGACCGCTGCATCATTTGCCAACAGATCATCTGTCATGGTCTGTGGACGCAATTATCTTCTACATCGAAGGGTTGTCTGTATATCTAAGATAAGATAAGAAAAGGCAGAAGGGACAAAAAGGTAGTCCAACATGTGGGCTGGTTAAATGGAGAAGAGACCTTTGTTTTTTTAAAAATAGGGTGTTGGATTAATTTGATCAGTTAGAGAATCAGTTACTTTTTTAATCCCAAGGTAGTGAAATAGTACCATCTTTTAAAAAGTGCTGGGGGTAACCACTCCCCAAACCCCAACCTATATTTTTATTTTATTTAGTATTTTCTGTAATTATTATATAAGCTTATTTAATATGTATGAGTATATTAAAACAAAGGGATCTCACTCTATCCCATTAAAAAAAAAAAAGAATTTACATACTATTTTTGGATGCTGCCTTTCAATACATAGGTATCGCATATTTTTACGTGTGGTGAAATAACCATCCTTCCACAAATCAGCATCTTCTTGAAAATCCCATGTTTTGTCAATCTGTTTAATAAAAGATACAATGAAATTATAGAAGAGGCTTACAATATTAAAGAAAAGAAACTAAGAACATTAGAACCCCAATTTATACTTGATATCTGCATAAAATAGATAGAAAAGGAATAAATGGGAGGGGAGACACTACTTTAAAAAAGTCTATATGGAAAGAATATAGCAATAATTTAAATCTCCTAATTTTTGCTTATCTAAAAATGGAGTTATACACACTCATCTCTGGTCTCAAATCTACAGTCTACATTAGAAAGGCATGAATGATCATAAGAATAATTTTTTTAGTGGGTTAAATAACAAGCATTTCATTTAAAAAAACAGAACACAGACTTTGATTTTCTACCGTATTTCAAAAGGCTTTTGACAACTTTGGCTTTTAAATCCCTTATAATAACTTCACTGCCTTGTCTGTCTTAGACGGGCGGAAAAACAAAAGTAAAAATGACCCACTTCCCGTGATCCTATCGAACTGAAACTTTGTCACCTAACAATGCATTGCATCTGAATTTCAGATCACTCAATTGAACCCTAATTAAATTAATTACTTTTAGTTTATCTCCATGTATATCTATGTAGCATCTTCTATTGTTTACATCCACAGGTCACTGGAGTTCACTCAAGCCATTGATGACCACATCATCATCTTTTACAGCAAGGGCAGTTCAGTCACAATCAGTCTGTAAATGTTTGTCGCTCGGTGCATATTATATTGAACATAATCAATACTTTTAGTTCTGTCTCATATATAAGGGATTTATAGTCAAAAATTTTGTTTTTATGGTTTGTTTAATTTCTTGTGCTCTTTTAACACTTGTAAATATTCTCAAATTCTAGACTGTCTGAGGGGGAATTGTTATTCATGTAAGAGCTTTATGAAACATGTTTAACAATGTAACTTCACATTATATAATGCAATAAATTTAAATTTTCAAAGGATAATCTTAATATACATGAGGAAGATGAGGAAGTTGAGTTGGAACTTGAAAGGATTTGCCATAACTACACTGATGATATTGAAATTAAATATTACATGACAAATGCCAGTTTTCTCATAGATTGGAACTCTCAGGATAGTAACAGAAATGAGAAAGAAAAGCAGTGATGAAATTTAAGGAACTGCAACAATCAACACTGAGTTAACAGAGGCTTAGTATAATCAAGCAATGAAGAAATGACTGAATGGCTTAACTTGGTGCATTTTACATAATAAAAGAATAGAACAGACTCTTTCAGTAATCAAATTAATTTTTAAAAAGTTTTTGTCATTTCTTTAGCCTTAGTCCTTATTAAAATTATTTTAGCTATCTACTACTAAGTCTTATTCATTATTAATTTACTAGTGAAAATTTTTTCTACAAAGTTTTCAAAATGAATATAATTCAGCTAAAATCTCTTAAATTTGAAAAAATACACATCAGAATAAAAAATTATATAATGCAAAACATTCATTTATTTTTATTTTATTCATTTACTTCCATGTTCATATTGAACAATTTTATGTGAATGTTCAAAAATCATTTTTCTTGCAGTAATTTTTTTCTCAAGGCTTTTGTTTTAAAGAATTGTGCTGCTTTCTAAAACTAGTAGCTTTACGAAACGGACAGACAGATAATAGAAAATTATGTTTGTTATGATGATGAGGAAGACTAATGAAGAGTTAGTCTTAGTCTACATCAGTGGTTCCCAAAGCGTCCCTACGGACCCCCAGGGGTCTGCGGAATCGTTTAGGGAGTCCTTGGAAACTTAAATTAAAAAATTGATTGAGGGGTCCCTGACCAACATCAGGGGGTCCGCGGAAGGTTTAGTATGATAATAATAAAATTATGTGTTTTTTAAAATTATTACAGAAATCAAAATAAAGAAAAATGAATACTGTAATCGCGGTTTTTAGGTCCTGAGTAAAATAAAGTTGTTTGACCTAGAAAAAGAAAAAAACTTTGATATTTCCACAGCTGTAACCAATCAAAATGCTTGGTTAATTGAAAAGTATGTCAAGTTTGGTGCGTGAGAAAGGCGGAGACCCAATATGTAGATCATAAAAATGCTCTTTTAACGGAAATTACAATTATTGCAGGGTTGGGTAAATTTTGACGTGTGGGTAAGTCATGTTCGTCTAAGGCAGGAAGAATCAAGCTTTCTATTGATACCACACTTGATATGATTGGACGATTCCAAATACTTGAATGGAGTCAACAAAAATACTTTTTTAAATTCAAAATTAGACACATTTTTAGAATATAATAATATTTAAAAATATTTTCTAATATATTATAATAAACTTTTAAAAATATAACTAACATTTAAAAATGGCCTTAGAATCCTATCCTAATTAATTGACACATAGAAATCTCACCCGATGCCCCCCCTTTTTTTTCCAAAATTTAAGAGTTGCCCCCTTTTTTTTTCCAAAGTTTAAGATGGCGCAGTGTGAGAAATACTACCGAAAATAGTTTTATACAGCATTGCAATTAAGCTGCTACTTGCATAATTTGCTTACAATATAAGGTCTAAAAGAGTCATATATGTAATCAAAAATTTATTGTTATGCATGCTGATAGGAAATGCATAAACAAAGTTCCTGATCTAAGGCTAAAAGAAGTTAACTCTTAATGTGTCAAAGCGCGATAATGCGCGATTTAAAGTTTTTTACCAAAGCTATGACACAAAAGGAATTCCACTTTGCAATAATTCAGTCCAAAGAAGGATTGACGAAATGGCTCAGTGTGTTGAAAATTTTTAATGTGAGTACTTAAAAGCATCTGAATTTTCTCTACAGCTTGACGAGTCCACTTTACCAGGAAACAAGGCTTTACTTTTAACTTATGTATGATTTGTAAAAGAACAAATTTGCCAAGAATCGTTGTTTGCTAAATGTTTGGAAACAGATACGAAAGGTGGAATGTTATTTACTGAATTAAAAGGATTTTACTATAAAAAAGCTAAACTCTTGACTACTATCATTTCTGTTGCTACTGACAGTGCTCCGGCAATGGTAGGAAGATACCTCATCGACATCATTTATTTGCAAAAATCTTAGTGAACGTTTACATAGATCACTAGATTATGTCATTAGAGCAGTTAATAAAATTAAAAGGAATGCCCTCAATGAGAGATTATTTGCTAAACTTCGATGGAAAATGATAAAGACTTTAATTGTTTATAACTTCACAGAAAAGTAGGTTGGTTATCTAAAAGTGCATGTTTAAATCAATTTTATGCTCTCTTTGATTCAGTGCTGGAATTCCTGGAAGGCAAAGACAAAATTTAATTAACTCAAAAAATGATATAGCCTATGTGACAGAACTGTTTGCCAAATTTAACTAAACTTATTTAAAACTACAAGGTGACCAATTAAATTTAATCAAAACTAAAAGCATGATATCTGTGTTTGTTTCAAAACATTTTCTGTATAAACAAAACTTGGGAAGAGGAGAATGTGCTCAGATTCAAAATCTCTCGAAATTGCAAAATAGTAATGAAGACTTGCTTGCCTACTATCAACACTTAACGGGCTCTTCATGCAGACCTAAACCAAAGATTAGAAGACATTCTTCACTTGAATATTTCCGACTGGGTGTTGAAACCTTTTGCTCGGGTACAAACTCAGATATCAGATAGATGAATCCATACTAATCCAGGTGCAACTTATTGATACTGATACTGAATTATCCACAAATGAGGAACTTAAACCAATGATTTAACAAGGATACCACAAAGTCTGGTTAGAAAAAAAAGATTCCAATTTATATCTTGCATTATTGGTTATTGTACACAAGTTGTTGACTGCTTTCCCATCTTCCTGTTCGGTACAACGTGGATTCAGTGTCACTATGAACCTCATCACAAACAAAAGAAACCGGCTTAAAACACCCACATGAAATTTAAATTATGCAATTTATGTACATACTGATCAATAAGAATATAATCATTCAACGCTCGAATACACAACTTGCGTAAAATTGATACCAGTGTCATCGATAAAATTTACCCTCTTCATTTCTGATGACAAAGTACATAAATATTCAAAAACTGTGATGTAAAGCCACCGTGATCGCTTACGCACGAACAGAAAGACTGATATTGTATACAGTAGTATACGCTATTTTTTCGACATGCACAGAACAATGCACGAAGGACTATCTAAATACCTACTACTTAGTCATAAACTTTTTTAGACTTTGACTTAGATCTACTGTTTTAGTTTTAGTAGGCTAGTAGGTTTTAATATACCTGAGACTACTATTACTATTAACTTAGTCTAACACTAACAGTAACTGAAGACATATAATATCAGTGATCAGGTATGAACAAATACAAATATTATTATATACGGAGTGTCTACTGCTACGACAAAGTAACGGCAGACAACCCGCGCGGATGTGGCTGCTGCTACGACATGTCGTAACGCCAGCAACATCCGCGCGGGTTGTCTGTCGTAAACAATTTTCTGTATTTCAATTATGCTATTACTAATACTTAAATACTAAACTATAGTTCTCATAATGAAATATCATGATCACTAGATAAGCTTATTAATGAAATTTAAAGGTTTTTTTTTAAATCTAGGTTGAGCCATTAAATGAAAAACAGTTATAAATTTTAAAAATTACACTTTCTCATCAGCTTCGCTAGATCAAGTGATAGTCCGGTTGGTTCGAAAATGATATGACCATGACACTGATGATAGCGGGATCAAATCTTGTTTTTTTAAATTTCATTTATTATTATTCTTTTTTTTTTAAAGTCCTAATGAGTATGGGGGCGCGGTGGTCAAAGTGTTAGTGCGCTGCGGTACAAAAACAATTCTAAAATAAAAATCGGTCACGGGTTCAAACCCCGGTTCTGGCACCCCTACGGGTAGATGATGCTCGTTAAAACCTTGGCTGGTAGTTCATCTAGGAGAAGGAAACTCCGACTACAAATCCTCCGCTGCCTTGCGGCTATACCTGCCTTGCGGGAAAGGCTAAGGGAGTAAACCCTGAAAGAAAATCAGGAATTGGAGCACCTACAGGCGGTCTATACATAAGACTTATGTACATACCGGCAGCTCCTGCGACGCCAATGGCAGCCAAGCTGCATCGACGCAAGTCGTTCCCTTGGTTACACCATTGACGTGGAGAGGGGGGATATGCTGTATGGGCAGCAGCTAATTCTCCATAATACCCGCCCAGGCTTGCATCACCTCTGGAGAGGACACTCCAGCGTCGCCGCAAGGTGTCGACAAAACACGGGAAGCAGCAGTTACCGGTTATAAGCCAAAGCTCAATTGACGTAGAGCTAGGCGCCAGGGGCTGCTTCCGACGGTGGGAGAGACTACCAATGTCTCACTGGACAGCTACCGCCCGCCTCAAACTGGGCAGCCCCCAGTCAAATAGGTGCTATCCCGTCATGGCCTGCCTTCTCCACTGGGTGCGTGGAGATTAGAGTACCACTCAACAAGTGGGCCACTAAGCCCTGCACCAAGAAATACAAAAAAGAAAAAGAAGACCCCAGCTCTTCGAATCGCTAGCTGGAACGTGAGGACTATGTGTCCCGGCATCACTGATGATCTGCAGTCCATAAACGACACACGGAAGACAGGAATAATCGATAGAGAACTTAAAAGGCTAAAGATTGACATAGCATGCCTTCAGGAGACCAGGCTCCCAGACAACGGTTCACTCAAAGAGGCCAATTACACCTTCTTCTGGCAAGGCAGACCGAAAGACGAACCTAGACAGCATGGTGTGGGTTTCGCTGTTAAAAACACTCTTCTACCATCCATTGAACCACCGTCATCAGGCACGGAGAGGATCCTCACTCTAAGACTCAGAACAACTGCGGGCCCAGCAAACATTCTTAGTGTGTATGCCCCAACACTCTATTCAACTCCGGAAGAGAAGGACCAGTTCTATGGAGCGTTAGACCAGGCAATAGCCGGCATCCACAAAGACGAGGCAATCTATCTCCTAGGAGATTTCAATGCTAGAGTGGGGAGCGACCACGAAGCCTGGCCCACCTGCCTTGGACTATTTGGAAGAGGAAAGTTAAATGAAAATGGACAAAGGCTTCTGGAATTGTGCTGCTCACGAGGCTTGTGTGTGACCAACACTTTCTTCAAGTGCAAGGATATACATCAAGTATCTTGGAGACACCCTCGATCCCACCAATGGCACCAGCTGGACCTCATTATCACCAGGCGTGCACAACTAGCTAGCGTCCTACTCACTCGCAGCTATCACAGTGCCGACTGTGACACGGATCATTCCCTTGTCGCCAGCAAAGTACGAATAATGAGGAAAAACTCGTACCACACAAAGAAAAAGGGAAGTCCACGCATCAATACCTCCTGCATGAAAGACCCTGCGATAGCGCAGCTGTTCAAAGACAAGGTGAAGGAAAGTCTCTCAAAGATGTCCCCATGCGTCACCATTGACTCCAAATGGACGCAACTGAGAGACACAATCTATACATCCGCAATACAAGCCTTTGGCAAAAAATCTCACAAAAACACGGACTGGTTTGATGAACATTGGGACGAGATGAAACCCGTCACTGAAGCAAAAAGGAAAGCTCTTATGGCTTACAAGGAAAAGCCTACACCTGACAATTTGCATGCTTTAAAAACAGCTAAGTCACTTGCCCAAAAGGTTGCACGTAAATGTGTCAATACCTACTGGCTTAAGCTCTGTTCCAGTATACAATCAGCTGCAGACATGGGCAATGCAAAAGTCATGTACGAAAACATCAAAAAGGCAACGGGCCCCTTGACGTCAAAAGCTGCTCCCCTAAAGTCCAAAAATGGAGAAATTATTCAAGACCAGGCAGCACAGCTAAAACGGTGGGTTGAGCATTATCTGGAATTGTATTCAACAGTTACCACAGTCTCCAGCACCGCTCTAGATGACATCCCAGATATGCCACTCATGGAAGAACTTGATGTCGTGCCCACACAGGAAGAGCTGAGCAAAGCAATTGACAGTCTAGCTTGTGGAAAAGCGCCTGGGAATGATGGAATACCACCAGAGGTTCTAAAGAGTGGCAAGACAGCTTTACTCCAACCATTGCACGAGATTCTGTCCCTCTGCTGGGAACAGGGCTACATCCCCCAAGACCTAAAGGATGCAAATATAGTGACACTATATAAAAACAAAGGTGATAGGAGTGATTGCAATAATTATCGCGGCATTTCACTCCTTAGTATTGTAGGAAAGACCTTTGCCCGCGTTATACTAAAACGTTTACAAAGCCTAGCATCCCGCGTCTATCCAGAATCTCAGTGTGGTTTCCGGTCCGGTCGGTCTACCATAGACATGGTGTTCTCCATACGACAGCTCCAGGAAAAATGCAGAGAGCAGCAGATGCCACTATACATTGCATTTGTGGACCTTACAAAAGCCTTCGACTTAGTCAGTCGCAACGGGCTATTCCAAATACTGGCAAAAATTGGATGTCCCCCTCACCTACTTGCCATCATCAGACAGTTCCATGAAAATATGCTTGGCACAGTACAGTTCGATGGAGCTAAGTCAGAGGCCTTCCCTGTCAGCAGCGGAGTTAAACAAGGTTGTGTACTCGCACCAACACTCTTCGCAATATTCTTCTCTGTACTTCTTCGATACGCATTCAAGGATAGCAGTGAGGGAATCTGGTTACATACCAGAGCTGATGGAGGACTTTTCAACACTGCCCGCCTCCGAGCCAAGACCAAAACGACGGATGTCCTAATTCGAGAGCTACTATTTGCGGATGATGCGGCACTAACAGCACATACAGAATCTGGTTTGCAACAACTCGTGTCAAGCTTCTCCAATGCCTGCAAAGAATTTGGTCTGCAAATCAGCTTGAAAAAGACAAACATCATGGCCCAAGACACTCGACCTCCTCCTACCATAAATATCGATAATGAAAACTTGGAGGTTGTGGACAGCTTCACCTACTTGGGATCCAAGGTCTCCAATACACTGTCCATTGAAGAAGAAATAAACAGCAGAATTGGCAAGGCAGCCGCAACAATGGCTAAACTAAATAAGCGGGTCTGGCAAAACACCAAGCTAACGGAGAAAACCAAACTGTGCGTCTATCGAGCCTGTGTCATCAGTACACTACTATATGGGAGCGAGACATGGACCACTTATACATCACAAGAGCGTAAGCTTAACAGCTTCCATTTGAGATGCTTGCGCCGCATCCTTGGTATTAAATGGCAAGAAAAAGTGCCTAATAGTGAGGTATTAACGCGTGCCAATACCCAAAGCATGTTCTCAATTCTTAGTGAAAGACGCCTGAGGTGGCTAGGACATGTCAAAAGAATGAGCCCCGGCCGCATCCCGAAGGACCTCCTATATGGTGAACTTGCTTCAGGAAAGAGGAAAACAGGTCGCCCACGCTTGCGATTTAAAGATGTCTGTCAAAGGGACATGAAAGCAGCCAAAATACATACAAGTGACTGGGAGTGTAAGGCAGAAGACCGATCTACGTGGCGCACAGTTGTCAAAGAGGGCGTCATAGTAGCCGAGGAGCGAAGAATGGAGGAGGCTGCAGACAGAAGAGCTAGGAGAAAGGCCAAAACATTTGGAAGCACAGAACTCGTGTGTAAAAACTGTGGCAAAGACTGTCACTCAAGGATAGGACTGCACAGTCACTCGAGGAAATGCAACCCAACCCAACGGTGATGCACCATCGTCTCGCGAGACGGAAGGATGCCGGATATA
>MUZC01000350.1:0-15448 GCA_002072015.1 Radix auricularia | reverse complement strand
GGGGGGGGGGGGGGATATCGAGCTTATGTTTCAGGGCGGGATTGATTAAGTAAACCTACTTAGGAGCCGTTAATAAATGACGTCACGCACCTTAAAGTGGGGAGAGCCAGTGGCGGATTTAGCTTTGTCTGCGTGGGGGGGCCAGGAGAATTTCAGGGGGGCGCCGCAAAATTTTACTAATATCAGAGCATTGGGTATATACTAGGGCTGTTAACCATTAATTTAAATTTAATTGATAACTTTTGAAAAAAAANTTCCTTTTAACCAACTACGCAAAAAGACAAGTGTGTTGACATTATTAGGTTCATGTGATGAGCGGATCTAATTGACAATATAACCAGCCGAGTTGAACAATCATTGACATGGAACTGAGGAAACTCAAACTGGTATGCTCAAAACGGTCTTGACAAGGAATGATATTATCGGATATCGGTGTTCATTATTTTTCCACTATTGTACAGGATTAATGGATTCAATAACTTTCATCTCCATTTTGTAACGCAGTAATTCACCAGAAGAGCTGTCATCATTTCTGTCTCAGAGTCAAACTCCATTTCTGCCATTAGCTCAATACGCTTTTCATTTGGTTTGATAAGTAGGCGAAATTTATCAACATTTTGAACATGCCGTCAGTCAATATTTTAAAACCAAAATGTTCGTGTAATCTTCAGGAGATTTATTATTTATCAGCCGCTATTTATTTAATTTTTTTTTTTTACTTTTTGACTTCCAATTACTTTTAAGTTATGGGTCGATTAATGGTTAAAAATATTTTAATCCTTAAACTTTTTAAGGATTAGTCGAGAAATTATTCGTTCATTTCCGCAGCCCTTGTCAATACTAATTATTAGCCTACTAATTTAGTAAATTTTCCAAATTAACAAACAAGTCAAACAGAAGAAATAAATATAAACAGATATGTTTTCAACATAGTAATGTTTATTTATTTCAATAGTTTATTTATTGATCTAAGAAAGAAACTTAGTTTATACGAATTTATATAGGCCCCTGAGCCTTATTTAAATTCCTTTCTACGTGAAGCGAAACGATTTATCGTTGATTAAAAGTCAACGTTCTCACCTAGATCACGTTCATTTGAAATTATTGCTAATCCAGACAGACGTTCGTCTGTCATTGTTGAGCGCAAATAATTTTTGATGATTTTCAATCATTGCTAACAGGAAGATTCAAATAAATTTTTATAGAATATTGACAAACTATAGAGACCTGATGCCATTTATTTTTCAATCAAGAATGGTAGAAACTCTGGAAGTCGTAGCTCACTAGATAGTGATTGACGTTGTGATGCATGCAAATTTTTGATGGTATAATATTCAATGATTGCTTCTTCAAGGTTAATGTGTTTGTAAATTTTGCATAAACTTCGAAGATGATCTTTATTTTCTTCCAACATTTGTGATGGATCAATACAATAGAAATAAATAGCTGCGCCCCTAAAGTCATTAAATCGATCATCTATTTATTTTAGAAGTGTATCCAAGATAGTGAAGTACGTTTCAGATTTAAAACTGTTAGTTGGATCATTAGCTCTTTCATCTCTACTAAGTTCACCTGCCCTACTTTTATTTTCTGCAATTCGCGTTTCTTTAAATTTTGTTTTTAACATCTAGTTTCGAACAATTTTCGTTAATAAATGATTAGATATCTACTTTCCGAATTTTAAAAAGCTTGATCGCTTCTCATTTCAACAAACTTATTTCTTCCAACATCGATCAATCGTTTTGCAATTGCAATGTCAATACTCTTGAGCTGCAAGTGGTTTGATAACATGAAAATATCAACCATCTTTTGTACAAATAGCATAAAAAACAAAAGAATATTTTGTTATTAAAGCAGATTGTCTAATGGCTTCTGCTCTGACACTTCCTTTATGTTATGTTGATGGCCTTGAATTTACATCTTCTAGGGTGGCTAGAAAAGCAGAGAATGATCCAATAACTGCATCAACTGAAGCTTACTTACGGCCTACGGCTTGCCTATCTTGTATCAGAAAGTCATTTCAGTTCAGAGTATCTATTGTTGATTCATATTGAGAGTTATGATGTTTTTTAAGAGTATGTAGACGTGGTAAACTAGACGTAAATAATACATACAACCTTTCAGCTATGCCAAAAACAGCTGTATACAACACTGTTTACAGACATTGCTTCGATGATGACCAAAATTAAAACATGGGCACAGCCATGAAAATAGATGGCATTGTGTGAAAGTTTGAAGGCCACTCTTAATTCCAGACATCTCAGATGCACCATCATATGCCTTTCCTCCTCAGATTGTGATATCACTGTTTCGCTTTTGTAATGTGTAGTTCCGGTAGAATCTTCTCAGCAAATGCGGATGCAGCATTGCTGATTACAAAAGTATAAAAGCCTATAAATCTTTCCACAACATTTCCTGATTTTAAAACTGAACGTAAAGTGACATCTTATCAATTTTAGATATATCAATGGTTTAATCGATAATTACAGAAAAGAAATGTGAAGACTTAACTTTATCATCAATTACTGCCAATAATTCAGATGCAAATTAAATCAATGTGCACATCATGACTTAAATAAATTTCATTTTTCTTTTAAACTCTAGATGACTGTCCACATTGGAATCATAGTTGGCTAATAAACTTAAGATTTATCAAATATTTCAAGTATTTCTACAACTACCATCAGTTAAGTCTCAAGCAAGAATTTTCTCTGTGTACTCTGAATGGCAAACCTTGTTTTGCTAAGAATCAAGAAAAACGTCACGTCTATCATTAGTTTCAATATTTTTCTATTCTTTTCCACTTAGCGACGCTCCTGACTGACCAAACCAGATATTACAGTTTGGAATACGATATTTAGCAAGCCAATGTAGTCGTGTTGGAGTTTAGTGTTGATTAAAAATTTTCATGTTTAGCAATCTTTTTTCTGCTCTAGCTACACCTTTTTAGTATTCATGAGGGCGTCTCAGGGGGGGGGGCATTTTAGACCCAACTGGGGCGTGGGGGGGCGACCCGCCCCCCCTGCCCTATAGCTAAATCCGCCACTGGGGAGAGCGGGTCACGCATTTGTGACGATGTGAGGGGGATGGGATGTGTAAGGTATGTGACGTCATGTTGAATAAAAGTCTCACTAGTGAATATTCATTCTCTTTGGGGTCAAGCCGTTAGGCTCTTAAGACCCGGTTCAATCTATCGCAAGCGAGCTTCATCAAGTGGACATCGCCATTGAGGTAGTCATCTGCAGGTACTGCAACCTCACCTTGTAAAACCCCGTCCAGTTCGGGGAAAAGTTCTAGTACGTGAGGCACCGTCTCCTCGGGGTAGCCACACAAACGACAGGCCAGTTCCCTTCTGTTGTCAAACTTATACTTATACTTATACAGGTAGCTTCGTATTGGACAAAGATCAGTCCTCATCCCTGTTATGAGTGTCTACTACGTTCAAGTTTCCACCAGAGGTCGCTCTTACTCGGTCGCAGCATTCTCTGGTATACCTTCCTGGCCGTATTCCCCTTTGCCCAGCCCCCAAGCAATTTCTCTCGGAAATGGTCTTTAAAAGTCAACTTAAATATTTGATTGTTTGCAATTTATTTAATGACATTTTCAATGGCTTCCCACATGTTACGATATTAGAGTGCAAAATTTTACTACCAAAAATATTTTGGAATATGCTAATTTTCAATTAGAAAATATGGCTTTTAGGGAGGGGGGTGTCAAAGCTTTGTGAAGTCATAAGGGAGAGGGGACAAAGGTTTTTTAAATTTTGAATAAGAGCATATTTCAAATCCCTTTTTTGTCATTTTCATTTAAGTATGTATTTAGTTTTGGTGTAAACTTACACTCTTATGCCGTAATACGCGTGAAGCCATGTTAAACGTCATAAAATAAATTGTTTGGACGTGACGTTACATTTCTCCACACAAAAATCCTCCCCTCGTCACAAATGAGTAGACCCCCTGCCCCATAGGTGCGTCACGCCATTTATGGACGACCTTTTGTTGGAAAGTTTATCCGGAAAGTATTGGCCTTTACTTGGCTCGGGAGACCAGTAAGGTGTGAAGCTGACCACAGCCAAAAACCAACAATCCTGGGGACTGGCAACGCCAAAAAACCAAAAAAACGACCAGAACCTCCAGGGGAAGGGCTCAACCCTCAGAGAGAGGTCGGGTGTGAGGCAGACGGGAGAGTTGAACTGCCAAAACCTAACAGAGCCCGGCTCGGCAAGCCGAAAGGTCCTCTGGACAAGGGGCGGCGTGCCAATGCGATGTCCCGCATGGAATAAGGTAGGGTTTCGGAAATTAACGATTAAATTAAATAAAAGATTAATCATTATAAATTTTAATCGATTAAATTATCATCACCCCAAAGTACTTCTATCCTGAAGTTCTCATCACCCCCAAAGAACTTCTATCCTGAAGTTCTCATCACCCTGAATTACTTCTGTCCTGAATTTCTCACCACCCCAAAGAACTTCTATCATGAAGTTCTCATCACCCCAAAGAACTGTCATGAATTTCTCATCACCCCAGAGAACTTCTATCATGAAGTTCTCATCACCCCAAAGAACTGTAATGAATTTCTCATCACCCCAAAGAACTTCTATCATGAAGTACTCATCACCCCAAAGAACTTCTATCATGAAGTTCTCATCACCCCAAAGAACTTCTATCATGAATTTCTCATCACCCCAAAGAACTGTCATGAAGTTCTCATCACCCCAAAGAACTTCATGAATTTCTCATCACCCCAAAGAACTTCTATCATGAATTTCTCATCACCCCAAAGAACTTCTATCATGAAGTTCTCATCACCCCAAAGAACTGTCATGAAGTTCTCATCACCCCAAAGAACTGTCATGAAGTTCTCATCACCCCAAAGAACTTCTGTCATGAAGTTCTCATCACCCCAAAGAACTTCTATCCTGAAGTTCTCATCACCCTAAATTACTTTTGTTCTGAAGTTCTTTTAACCCTGAGGTATTGTGTTCAAATTTGTTAGAAATATTTTAAAAGCAACATTAGTTGCATTTTTACTAATTTTATTTTAAAAAAAGGCTGGTTTACCAGTATCAGTATTATATTTATGAATCACCATAATTCAACAACATTAAAAGATATAACCCAAATAGAAACACATGCATGGCTATTGGTCAATATTTTATTTCCAACAATCAGTTTTAACCAGATTTCCACACAAAAAATACATTATTTTCAAGCAAGAATAAGCATTTAAGACTGAATTCTGAAAGACAGTATGGAATTCTCCACTCAATCGCATGTTTCAACAAGGTGAGGAAAGAAAAAAGTAAACAAAGCAATATGTTTGTTATCATTAACGGTTTAATAAAGTATTTCTTAGGCAATACCGTAATATTACAATAATATTCCCTTTTTCAGTCCATGGCAGACTCTAGGGCAAGTGAAGTAGCCGTTACAAGTTTATTAAGCTACCACTAACCAGCACGGGATTGTGTGGCTAGCACAATGCGCTGGGGACCTTGTAAGTACTGAGGCTTGGACCCATGACTCGAGGTCTTGCCACGGTTTGGCAGTCTAGCGCGATACCACTCAGACCATTAGGCAAATTTGCCAATTTCATGGTACACTGCAGGCAATAAAATCTTGACAATTGTGCCCAGATTGTACAATTTATTTTTAAAAATACTGCACCTTATTATTAGCCTTAATGCAGTCCCATAACTTTCTTTTATCATTTTAAAATATATTGGCCTGCAAGTTTTTCCCACACAGGATATTAGTTCCCCAAAAATTTCTTCAAACAAAATATGGGACCTAGGATTTTTCAAATATAAAATATATTTCCAAAAAGAAAACAATTTTTTCACACTTTTTAAATGTTACATTACAAAAACAAGCTCTTCACCCTTACTCACTTACTCTCACATAAAAATTTATCACTCCTCATTAATGTGAAAGTTGTTAAATAAGGATGGTAACGCTTTACAACCTCATAAAGGTGAGATTGGCAAAGGGCCTTTTCCACCTGGCTCATATCAACAAATATCCAACAAGGTCACATCAACCAAACATGCCACTTGGCTCATGTAAGCAAATATCCAACGAGGTAGGTCACATCAACCAAACATGCCGCCTGGGTCATATCAGCAAATATCCAACAAGGTCACATCAACCAAACATGCCACCTGGGTCGTGATAGACAAATATCCAACAAGGCCACATCAACCAAACATGCCACCTGGGTCATGACAGACAAACTATAAGCAGCTTGAGGATTTATTTTTACTCAACAAGCAAAATATTACTTCATGCACTGAGTACAAATAATAAATCAAATGGAAAAATATAGCCAGCAAAAACATATAACCCCAAACATATATTTTTATTACAAACATTAGCATAGGCTGATTACATAATATTAAATGAATTGAACCAATAACAGCCAAAAAAAATTTTGTAATCATGAAAATCATTTCTAGAGTATAAATGTCACAAACTTGAGGCATAAAAGTGATACAAAGGAGACAAATAATTAAAATTAGCAAAATTATGGAATAATATTGATGGAAAGGCAAGTTTGTTGAAATTGCATTAATGTAGTAATAAAGAAAAAAGATATGGTATGTTAATAAAAAAAGTACACATTTTTCTTGCACTTCTTTCTTTCTTCCAAATTGACGCAGAACATCTATAAAATAACAACTACATTTTTATGAAGACAGTATTACTCTTATAATTTTCATACACACAAAAAGAAATGAATAACAGAAGACAAGTGCTAATTTAAGTTCCATTGAAATTAAGGTTGAATATTTCTGACTATTTTTGCATATACAAAAATGTAATTTGAAATCTTCTCAATGCCCACCAAAAGGTTAAAACATGATGCATGTTTGCAATGCTTCATCGATCTTGAAGTTCGAACTTTGAAATAAAAGTTGCAAACAATAATTAATTTTTGAAATAGCTCACAACTTTACAAAAACATTGAATGCCTTAAATTATCTTAAAATTATGTTCTTAAATTAATTATTTCAAACTTAAATGATTTAAAGTAATTCAAAGACATTCCCACTAAATCAAAGCAGAACAAATTTCACAATGTTAAAAAATGTGCATGCATTCAGTCAGGGTAAGATCATTAATAGGCATTTATCAACACAATATTTAACAAATAGGGCGTAACTAATGTGACTTTCAGAGCTGAAGACTGGCACAAGCTTCGCTCACTTTGTCCTCATCCTCTGCCTTTATGACAACAATGTTGTTGGCCACCCGACTAAGCAGCGCTGCAACTTTGTCTTCATGCAGTCCTTGGGTCCACAAACCTTGAAGATACTTCTCAACACTGTTTGTGTGGTCAGGATCCAGTTTCAACTGATTGGGATCCACATGTAATATGAGAACCATCATGACATCTTTGTATGGGGCATTGTCGTTGTCACAGTAACCGTGCAACAACAGAGCAGCCTCAGGAGATAAAGACTGAAGATTGTCCAAGATAACTGACTTGTGCTGGCCAAAGGTTTCTGTTAACTTTTCATCCAGTTTTTTCTTCTGTTCACCAGAGCTCAATGATTTCAACGTACCAATGTCAACAACGGAGAAATCTGGAAGCTTACTTAGTGAGACAGATTCAAACTTGCGGGTGATGAGCTTAGCTATGCAAGATGCAATATGGCTGTTGTACGTCTGTGAGGCCATCAGAATCACACTGGGATACTCAGAATTTGGGTCATCCAAGATGTGACGGGATGATGCCTTAAATGTGTTCCAAAAACGTTTGTTCTGATTAGGAAACATTTTTTCTAATGTGTCAATGTCATTAATAAAAGACTTATAGGTTGACACATGGGTGTGTGCACTTGTTGTTGATGTATTTGATGATGTAAGAATGTAAAATAAAATTGTAAGAACAAGCACGAATATAATCAATAATTTACTATTAGATGAAAACGTGTCATCATTGTTATTGGCATTTTCTTTTGGATTTATAGTATTTTCCCTCCTCCATTC
The DNA here is from genome assembly GCA_002072015.1 of Radix auricularia. Lineage (NCBI taxonomy): Eukaryota > Metazoa > Mollusca > Gastropoda > Lymnaeidae > Radix > Radix auricularia. The sequence continues at coordinate 7,454 of MUZC01000350.1, read as the reverse complement.
ACCACTAGCGTTATTGCAATTTACGTTTCGTTTCCGCAATTTCTCTTGGGAATCACTAGAATCATCTCTGGGTCCATTTAAAGTCTCTAAGTTTTTTGATGATATGTTTGGTGAATCATTTAGGTCTGGGTATAATTTGGATCTGTTATTTGCTTTTGGGACATTGTTAGGTTCAGTTGGCAAATCAGGATACATACGACCTGGACTTCCTGTATAAGGCGAGTTTCTATTTGGAGAGTTGTAGCCATCAGATGAGCTCCTGGATCCTCTGCTAGAGTTTGGACTCTTGTCATACTCACTCAAAATAGAAGACTCTGATTGCACGCTGGTGTTTCTGGCAGAGCTGGAAACTGGAGATTGATGTTTTAATAATGGACTTGATGGCTTTTCACGTTTGCGAAGGTTATATTCACTTGCAATCTCTTCATTTGTATTTTCATCCCTTTCAGTTTCATCTTGGTGCTTGGTATTTTTTCCTGGCATCTTGAATTCATTAAAACTGTTTTAAAAAAAAAAAAAAATGTAGATATTAGAGCACAGTTAAATAAATAATAGTTACATAATTATGGGTATTTTGCCAGAAAAGAAAGATGAGACTTCAACAACTATATTTATTGAAATAAATATTTGTTCCAGTAAAAAGCATTTCATAACAGCAAGGTAATGTATGTTTTTTGTGCAATGAATGAGTGGGCATTATTTTTTAAATCATCATACTTACTATCTGAATTTTAAAGTAAACAGAAGTCATTTGTTACATTTTATGGAACCCTTGAAAGTATGTATTTGTGTTGCTCTTAATAAACTATTTACTGGAGTGAGTTTTAAAAAAGCTTTGTAAGGTAAGGCGGAAGTCCGAAACACGCTAAAGTGTACGATCAGAAGCTGTTACATCTTTCAATAAAATACAAGACTGGATGAACAAATAGAACTGCAATAAAAAACTACTGGAAAGACTGAAATAATATGACTGAAACCAAAAGAGATGCATAATAGTTAAGGGCATGCACATTTTCTTAAAAATTGATAGTTTCATTACACACCTAGAATGTCATGCTTGAAAAAATAGATCATGAACAGAAACACTTAGGACAAGAGCCCTTTTATTATTAGTATTATAAATTTCAAGGAAAGTGCAAATACTGAATCTCTGAAGAAATAATTTTTTAAGCTTTGTGATTGACAGAAGAATTACACATCACCGGAATATGACTGGGCCTGGAGTTGAGTCATCTTATCTGTTACTTACAGACGCTACTTCTATACAGAAGATGATTGCGTCGTATGCTTTTACATGGTTTATGTTAGCATTGCATTTTTATTAGAGTTTTAAATATTGATAGAGTTTGGTTTCCTCAGGCAACTCATTGCACATCCAAATTTCTGGAGGGAAGGATGGACTAAGATAAGAATTTGTATGTGTTTGTTCTTGCAAACGGGGGCCGCGGTGGTAGAGTGGCAAGCGTGCTCGACTGGCGTTCCAATGGTCATGGGTTCAAATCCATGGGAAGCCAAGGACTTGTTCCCAGGGCGTCCCCGAGTTCCACCCAGCTGCAAATGGGTAAAAAGCGGCGGGGTAATGCGTGGAACCCTTAGCCGTGGCATGTGAACGCTGCATCACTTGCCAAAAAAAACAACAACTGCTGCCTTGCAGATGGTCTTGGCTGACCAAAGGCTATGGAAGCAAATCCAGAAAATACAGCAGGCTGAAGTCGGAGACCACGGGCCAAATGGCGCAAAACTCGTGGCACGCAAAACTCAATATTCAGAACGAAGAAGAACGTTCTTGCAAACGGAATGAGAAAAGTGTTTTTATCCCTATGTCTATGTGAGGGTTGTATTATGAGCCAGGTGGCATGTTTGGTTGATGTGACCTTGTTGGTTATTTGCTGTTGATGTGACCAAAGTCTCGACTCTTGTCAATAATATATGATTCTTTATTGTTGCAAGATTACACGTACAGACACTGCTTCAATAATACATTAAAGTCGATGACAGCCATCAAGTACTTCCAATCACAGGCTAATTCCTCACAAGTCTCTCTTCTCCTAATTGTCCCTACATTCGAGCACACCTCGATACATGTTTGACAATCGCTCGGCCTAGGACCAAGCCTCAACAATCCACCGACCTAGGGCTATCGCAGTCCCTGAAACCTGACACACACTACACACTGCGGATACTGACCTCTACTGCCCTTTTGCACTGCCCCGTCTCACACTATATATAGCCCTGAACGAACTCTGCAAAGTTATGGCGGTGAACACTCATTAAGTGTTCTGTTTTCCGAGCAATTCGAACATCGCTCACAACATCTCACAACAAACTCAGTGACAGTGATTCTCATACCTTGACATACATGTAACCACTCTTAAATTATTGTTTTAAAAGAATCATGTAGTGTTTATTATGTTAATGTTAAATGAACACAAAAAAAAAGAAAAATGCTGATTCCATATATAGTCTATATTTGCTTTTGATCTTGAATCGTTGAAATAATATAAGATTTCATATTTTAAAAGCGAGACAATGGCATCATCAGCTTCAAATAAAAGGCCATGCTCCATTTAGTCATCGTAAAATATTTTATAATTATTATTTTATCTTAATTAAAACAATTTTTCTACATAAGAAAAGAGTTTAATTTCTCTGACAGAGCTAAAACATGAAGAGAAAGTCTAATAAGTCATTCATCAATTTTTACTATCAATCCCCATGTTGTCAAAGGGGTATATTCTGGCCTGGTGGGGTATATTCTGGCCTAGGCCAGTTTAACCCCGGGGGTATATTCTGGCCTAGGCCAGATTATACCGGGTATATTCTGGTCAGGGGTTTAATTTGGCCTGTTACCGGCCTTGAAGTCGAAACCCGCTCCCGTCCAGTTTTAAAATACAGAATGGGACTGCATAAAGCTTTTAATTTAAAAAAAACATCGTACACAAACTATTTGTTTAGGAAGACAATAAATTTAAGCTTTATTTATGAACTAATACTAATAACAGTAGACGTTTCGGCTAATGGCTAATGCCTTCATCCCTACAATAACATGAAATATAAATAATTACTTACATAAATCTTAAAACATAATAAATGATAAAAAATGAAAAGAAAGGAAAAAGAAACACTCTGTGTCCATGTTTGCTTTTGTTTTTCAAAATTATAGGTTAATTATTCAGTAATTTTTCAAAAGTTAACAATTCAATTTAAATTAATGGATAACAGCCAAACTGTATTAAATCTCAGTGCTGTATTTCTATATTACTAGACTCTTGGTTCTTCTATCCTTTAAGTAATTTACAGGTAATATTAGGACTAGTATGTTAAGACTGGTCTATAATTACCTGGTTTTAATTTATCATTATTACCTTTTTAAAAGAGGCTAATTTCCAATCCTGGGACCGGGGCACTTTACCCTCATTTAGAAAAGCTTGAAAAAGTACTATAAGGCCTGGGGACAGTCCATTGTTTAGTGGAGTTGTCAGTAAGACAGAGATGCTAAGCTTTCATTACTTTCAGTTAAGTTAAAAGCAAAAGAAGATAGTGAATTGTGCTGTTATGACTATGATTGCAAATAAGTATAAGTACACCGTGTTAACCCTACCGAGGCGAGTTTCCGAACATTAGGTAATTAATTTAATTTCTATGTGAAGAGTTACAAAAGTCGTGGTATTTTGGTAAGCATGCCAAAAACTTTGAGGAAGTACTAAAAATAACTAACCAATTGGCGTGTAAAGTGTAATCTAAATAAAAGATATTAAAAATGGCTGCCTTCATGTTTTGAATTTTATTTGTGTGTGTTTATGTGAAATCTTTTTGAAAATTCAATGTAAGACGAGAATGTGATGAACCAACCACTTGACAGAAAAGTGGGGCTTTGTTTAAGTGTTTTATTCTTTTGATTTTTTCAGTATCTAAGTCATAATTTTATCAAGACTACGTTTCTAGGTCAAGTAACATGCTATGTTAGAGCAGATCCTAGTCATGTTGTGTGTATGAAATATGTAGTGTGTATAGAAAAACATTCCAGACAGATCATAGAACAAGCGAAATCCTAGAATCTCTTATGTTTGTAATAATATGTATAGACGATCCTAGTGTTGTGAAAAAATATTTGATCTGCTAAGTGGATCTGCGCACAAAGGTACAAATTTGGCACTTAATTAACTTACTAAAAGTTAAAAGTTTTAAATTATAAAATTATAGGTAAATTCAGAGTTGACGTACTCATATTACATGGCCGCCATCTTGGTTGCTATGCAGCGTTACAAAGTTATTGAAAAATTCAACTACTTAAATTCTAAAACTAAACCTAACCCTAAATTCACAATTATAAATAAATCTAACTCAAACTCCAACCCTAAATTAACTCATTCGCTACTAATGCGACATACCCCCCTCACTACTAATGCGCCCGAATGCGACATGACGCCTAGCAACGCTCATACATCCCGCGACCTCACGAGAAGCATCGTTACCGTGCGAATAGCCTTCAATAGCTCTCCGCTTTTTGAAAAGTAGAAACCTCGCTGATTTCGTTTTTAAAAAATGGATGTTTGTATCATTCACGGTTCGAAAGTTGTGTGGCTTAGAAGTCGGACTATATTCGGTGAAATTTGAACTTGTGGTTTCTGAATATTTTTATGCAATGGCCTTTCATTTTCTTGACTATTTAATTGCCGCTGCAACATCTAATTATGCAGCAGTTAATAACTCAAACAATTAGGAGGAATAGACTTTGATAGTGATACTGATATTTAAGCTTGTTAACGGTTAACCGGTCCTCAGACCAGGACCGGTCATCTTTAATCAGGACCGTAGGACAGTGAAACCAAAAAGAAAAGAACAAAAAAAAAAAAAAAAAAAAAAAAAAAAAACCCACACAACTAGCGATAACGTAGTGAAAAAAACAACAAGTGGTAACGCGCCCCTCCCTCTCGCTTTGTCACAGTGAGTAAAAGCGATACCAAGATCCAGCTGGTTAGTTGACGAGGCACTGTGACTGTACGAGAGCCAACACATTGCGCGTTTGATGTCAACAACGGTCAAGGCCGAGGCTGTTTCTATTTATATTAATTATAGTCTGTTTCTTATAAAGACAAAGAAAGCTATAAAAGCATATGACCCCGTGACCTCTCCGCATTTTCTGATAACCGGTTTATAGTCTGTTTCAGGCATTCAAAAACTTATAGGCGCACGCCGCTTAGTGAAGTACATGTACCTATATTACGAGAGGTATTTAAAAGACGTAGCAAAGATACCGGGCGATTAATCGAGTTCGGTCTTTTAGTGACAGTTTTCCTGCTAGTCAAAGGCATTTGATTACCACATTAATAGTACGCCGAGTGTAGCTTAAACCCTATTTGAACAGAAGAAAAAAACGGGGAGGGGGAACGTGTGCGTAGCAAAATTCAATTATTCTGGCGAGTAGCTTTATAATTTTATTATATTATTAATTTTAATACGCGAGTTGATCGGCATCACACACAAGAGAGGTAAACATGACGTCACAACGGACGGGGCGAGGCGTTGGTTTTTTAAACTAATGAAAAATACCTCGTTAACTTTAACGAACGATTGAACCTGTCTTCTTATATAGACCGGTGAACTACGAGTCCCCAAAATAAAATATAAAAAAGACAATTAACCATCACTGTTTAGTTAATTTTTTTGGATTAAAAAAAATGCTTTGAATTGAGGGCAATGCGGAAAGAGCTGAACGCAAGCGGGGGAAGCAGGCTTTGATGCCATCAGACGACGCCAGGCGACAACATTCTCTTGTTAGTTCTCAAATGGGTCTCAAAACATTAGGGATATAACGACGAGCAGTTAACCGGTCTTTTTTTGAACGGTTAGTCGGTTCTCAAAAACGAGCGGTCTTAACAACCTTACTGATATTACTGATAATAATAATAATAATAACTGATCCGAATCGAGCTAACGAGAGTGATGGAGACACTAACACTGTCTCTGAATCTTGGTCAGACAATGTGATCAGTTTTACAGACAAGCTATATATAATTTTAATGAAATAATAGGGGAAATCATTTTCTCCCTATTGACAGCAGTCCCATAGACTACTTCAAGCTTTTCTTGAACTCTGCCATGATAGAGTTTTTAATTGCTGAAACAAACAATACGCGGAGCCGCAGCAAACAGCCAGAAAGACACCTTGTGGAAGGAGGTTACTAATGAGGACATATATAAATTCCTCTACATCAATATCATGATTAGAATCAAGTAACTAATTATAAAATTTAATTTGCGGTAAAAGCGAAGTATGTCGACCGAGATGTCACGGTCATGGCGGCCTTCTTTGTTGTTATAGCACGATTGTCAAAAGGCTTTAAAATTACAATTATATAGCTATTAGGCTATACCTAACCCAAACCCTAAAACCTTTAATTTTTCGAAATTTCTCAAGCTATACCTAACCCTAACCCTAAAACTTTGAATTTTCTATAATCCTTTTAGAATTTATATAACTTTCTCTTCCAGCAACCGGTAGCGTCGTGACGTCATGGTCGACATACTTCGTTTCCGCCTAATTTGCCAGTGGATAAGATGCTTTTTCAAAGTTTCATGAGACAATAAAACAATTTAAAAAAACAAACAACTGAGGTCGATGCCCAAAAACAGTGATCTAAATTTTCAAAAAAAAACACACACTTATCCAGATTTATATAAAATATATTTGTGAATAAAAGTGCATCAACCTATACATTTTATAAAATTTAATAAAAGCTCATCCAATTTTCTTTCTTTTGGTGCATGTTTTGTTATTTTAAATTTTCATTTAGATGTTTAAAAATATTTTTATTTAACTTTGGGGTGCATGTTCTTGAGAGAAATCTCCCTTTGCTTAGTAAGGGGGTGTTTTGGTTTTCGTGCTTAGTAGTCATAGTAATAGTAGCGAATGAGTTAAATAAAAATTCTAAAGCTAAGCCTATATTATATAATAATATTATATTGTTAATATAAATTATATATATTAACTTACTATATAATATATAATTTAAATATAATAAGAAGAAAGGGAATGCAGTATTAATTAATTAATTGCTATATAACTCATTTGTGAACGTATAATCTGATTTACCTAGTTAAAGTATATCAATTTCTCTAGTCAGTAATAGTAGTAGTAGTTGTGTCTTCTAATTCTATGTCCAAGAAAAAATTACAGAGTTAATATCAGTTAACCAAGACCAAGTCAACAAAGTACAAAGCCTATCGTACGGTACAAAGTCGTCGTACGCCGTAGATAATTGAATTCAATGACTAACAACAAACAATTTCGATTGCGAATAGGTTTGAACCCTATTCGCAATCGGCGCGTGCTATAAATAGCCTAGGCAATCGTTCACTTCCGGTTATTGCTATTCTTGGTAACATTTGTGTGGTCATATTGATAGTTAGGCGTTTTTCAAAAATTTTACATTTTTAGCACAATGAAATTT
>MUZC01000349.1:257480-269703 GCA_002072015.1 Radix auricularia | reverse complement strand
ACTGGCACAATGGGCGTTGCCCAATCGGAATAGTCTACCTTCTTTATGATGCCCTTAGATTCCAATCTATTTAGTTCATTTTCAATTTTATCCCTCATTGCATAAGGTGGAACTCTAGCTTTGCAGTATCTTGGATTTGTATCTTTAATGCTTATCTTCACTGTCCTATCATTTAGTAATCCTGAACTACCAAAAACACCTTCATTTTCAGATAAAACTTTATCTAGTGAAGTAAAACTAGGTTCTCTTGCTTTGTTCACTGAAAATATACTTTCCCAGTCTAACTTAAGATCAACTAACCAGTTCCTACCTAGTAATGGTGGTCCATTTCCTTCAACTACAAGAAGAGGAAGTTTAACACTTTGACCATTGTAGCTTATATGAACTATACACTCTCCTATCACTGGAACATTGTCACCTGTGTATGTTGTTAGGCACTTGTGACATGGTTGTAGAGGCACTGATCCTCCTGTGACAGCGTCAAAGTCCTTCTTTGCGATGACGGTTAGAGATGCTCCGGTGTCAAGCTGGAAGATGATGCTCTTACCGTTGATACAAAATGGTACGTTGATGGGAGCATGACTTGTTGATTTCACAGAGAACAGGTTGAACTCCGGCTGCGGATCAGTTTGAGCATTTTCATTGGTAGAGTGGTTCATTGGTTGGGTTAGGCTGTCTTGGTGACAGTTAACATAGTGCTGCCTTTGGTTGTGGTACTGTCTAGACTGGCTAGATCTAGCAACAGACGAAGACTTTGCAAAGCATGCCTTGGCAATGTGACCTTGCTTACTGCACTTATAGCAAGTTGCTGACTTGAATTTGCACAGATGAGATGCATGGGGACCGTTGCATCGATGACTTTTTGGATAATTATTATTAGATTTAGATCTAGGTTTAGAACTTGCAGGCTGTTTAGCATAAGTTGAACTGCTCTGATGGGGTTGGTGTTTGTTGACTGACCTGCTGTTTACTGCATGGATCCCTGAAGGCACCAGAGATCTGGCCGCATCGGATGACTGCTGGAATGAAGTTGCAAGTTGTATTGCTTTTTTTAATGTTAGATCTGTCTCGAGAAGCAACTTTCTCTGCACATCCGGGCTGTTCAGACCGATGACAAACTTTTCACATAGTCTGTCGGACAGGGTGTCACCAAATTCACAGAATTCACTTAGACGACGTAGTGCTGCAACATATTCTGATATAGACACGTTTGGTTGACGAGACCTACCGTCAAATCTGGCTCGACACCGGAACTTGGTGCAGGCGCATGATGATCTGTGAGGAGTTTGCTCAGCTCGTTAAAGCTCTTGGTAGCTGGACTAGATGGTGCACATAAGTCCTTTAATAGCCTAAATTGTTGAGGCCCTTTGACTGTTAACAACAAAGGTCTCTTTTTGGCTTCTATCGTCACGTCGATAGCTTCCAGATAAAAACTTAACATATCTAGATAATCATGAATGGTTTCATCATTCGAATTAAATTCTTTTATCTGGCCATACAGAGCCATCATTTTATAAATACTTAGCAAATATGCTCAGCAAGCTTCTTCTTAAGCAAGCATGTGCTCTTTTTAGTGGATAATTAATCCTCGTCGCCAATGAAGTGGATTGGAGTGGTATTATTTTAGGTATACAACGGACGATGAAGCCATTGCGTGTTTCGCCTTGTTTTTTATTCTATCTTACTAACTGAAGAACATAAACATAAAGGGACATCACTCCAACAATATAAAACTACAGTAATACAATAGTGAGTTCCTCTAAGAATAATCCCAGTATATTACAGGCCCTATGACATTGTCAATCAATGACTCTTATAACTCACGAGTATAAAAAAAGAATTCAACATCAGTTGATTTATTCAAGATTATTTAAATATTTAGGCTCGATGTTATCATGTCTAAAATAAACTATTATTAATTGGTACTTTGTTTACAACTGTCTATAAAATAAAGTTCATGAAAAACTAATAACGATCAAATATATTGTCTAATGTACAGCTATTTTTGCTAATGAGCATGGCATGGCTGACAAAAATGCTACATGAAAGTTTGGGGCCGTCCATAAATGACGTCACGCGATTTTGGCCGATTTTTAATCCCCTACCCCTTACGTCACGCGTCGTCACAAAGTCGTAGATTCCCCCTCCAAAAGTACGTCACAAAACTTTGCCCCCCCCCCAAAAAAAAAAAACAAACAAAAAAACAACAACAACAAACAAACACGCACACAAACACTTTATTTTATATTTGAAAATAAGTATGTTTTAAATCTGTTTTTTGTCATTTAAGTACTTATTTAGTGTAGGTCTACATTGTAATATTGTAACACGCGTGAAGCTATTTAAAAGATATTAAATAAATTGTAAGCCAGTGCTTCTCAAACTTTTTCGTATCAGACGACCGGAAAGAATTTTTCCATTTCACCAGGTACCATTGCATTCTTTTCCCGTTTTAACATGATTTTCTCTGTACTAATTTGATAGCAAAATGAGGCCCTACAAAACTTAAAACCCTATAAGATTAAGTATGAATTCAGATTGTATTATTTATTATATTTTTTAAATAAATGTTAAGTTTCCAAGGCATTGCAAGACAGCTAATGAACAATGCAGCGGTAATGTCAAAAACCATTCGATGTGATTAACCTTCATGATTAAGCTCGTGAATATAACTGTTGATGTTACAAGAATCATTGCATTGTTGACCGACCTAGAAATATATAGATACAAGTAAGACAATTCCTCCAATTGATTTCAATCAGTTTTCCTACTAAGTAGATCTATATGCACATCAAAGGCATTTGACCTAAAATTATCACATTGGTATCACGTCTCATGTTTTCTAAAAAAATGTATTAGGTATGCGCTGGAAGAGGAAATCGGAAAATAGCAAATACTGTACGAATCCCACATTTGTGCAGGAAGTAGAGTGCCATCTTGTAAATACAGTAATTCCTGCAAGTTGAGGACTGAAAAATTACTATTACATTATTAAAATATCCAATCTTATCATAACTTTTTACTCCGAAGCTCACAAGTTTTTTTTTTTTTTTTCACTTCTTTTCTCTTCAGGATTTCACGTACGTCACACAAGAGTTGTAAATGTAATGTCACCAATGGACGAGGAGTGTTTAAATTGTTGCATCCTCTTGTGGAATTTATAAACTAATGAAAAATACATGGCTATCGCTATCGGACTGTCTAACCAAGGGGTCGGTTAACAGCGATGAATTATCTCATTTGGGGTAAAAAGGGAACTCTTGGGGGTAATGCTGAATCATAATCATTGTGGGGATAAACGGCAGTGAAAAAAACGAAATTTGTTAACATCATTAGATTATATTTTATTTTAATTAATACAAATTAAACATTGACTATAAATCATTACTGTTAACTTCTTTGTTTAAAAAAAATATTTAAAAATAATATTTTTAAAATGTATTTTTTTTTTTAATCGCTCAATTGACTGACGGGCATCCCTTAAGTGACTGACGGGCATCCCTTAAGAAAGAGGTCGGCTAACAGGAGTAAATTACCTCATCTTGGGTAATGCAGACTCAATTAGGACATATAAAATCCACTCCACTCCACTAGATATTTTCAAATACGTCATGTGTTCGTTTACGCTTGTAAAATATGCCCACTATTGAACCGGTTCTTTCCAGAAAATGCATTTGTTAAATTTGTTATCTATGTAGATTTCTTATTTACGTACTATACGAAGACATCTAAATCCAACCTACTTTCATTTATGTTGACACAAGTGACAATAATCTTAATCAACATGACTGGACTGTATCAAGTATCCTTTCTGTCATATTTAGAATTAATGGCTTAACAATTGAGTTCAGAAGAGAGTAATTTTGTGCTCCTCTTGAATTGCGATGTCAAGAATTTGATGCATTCAATAAAGTTAATGAATACTTTTGACTAATTTTAAATGAACACATTAATCATTATATTTAGAATGGTCAGAGGCGTTTGACCAAAAACCAATAGAAAATTTTTATCAAACTTAAAACATTTATGATTGTATCAAATAGATTCCCCTCCACCACCCACAAAATGGATATTCCGTGTTGTTTTGACTTAAAATATCTACATATAATCCTATCAAGATTTTTTTTAGACACGTGTCCTGTTTGTTAAACTATACAGTTGAAGTTGAGGGGGGATAACGAACCAAAAAAAAGTTCGCAGACTCCTGCCGTGAGAGAACTAAAAAGAAGCTGGTGACATCACAAACGCTTTGATGTCAACGTCAAACGTCGCAGCGTAACAATTTGGTATGTTCTCTTGTGGGTTCTCAAACTTATAATTATATTTAATTTTCGTGTCTTGATAACTTAAACTAACCGGCGGCTGATGGCCTATCGACCGGTACTTTGAGAAGCACTGAATAAAAAAAGTCATTAAATTTAAATAAATTTTAAGAGACCAAATATTTCAGTGGAATGAGTGAAAGTTTTATTTAAAGTTACTGTTTGGATGTGACCAGGGGCGGATTAAGACTGCACGGGGCCCCTGGCTGCAATTAAACGGGGGCCCTATCCAGCCAGCGTCCCTGAAAATATGATTGCTAACAGCTAATATAAGACTGTAACTAAATATTAATAATGAAAAAAGAAACGAACACGAAGAAATAACTGTTTAAAATGTTCGCCAGTGTGTTAAAAATTGAGTGTGAAAAGAAAAACTTTTACATTCCACCGCTGGAAATCGAACCCGACACCATTTGCATCACAAGCCTATGCCCTTTCCACACGACCAGCGGAGCTTGTCTAAATTGATAAATTTTAAAAATATAAACTATATTTTATACTATATTCTCTAAGTGAGCCAAGTTTTATAGATTATTAAGACTGTCAGGTCTGAATCGCGCAGTGTTAAGAAGTCGTAAGAAATTTCCGAATCGTGTTTTTTTTAGCCAAACTTTTTAAAATGGGAATTTTGGCATTTATAAGGATTTTGCCTAACTTATGGGAAATTTTGAGATTGACAATTTAAAAGAAAATAATTACATTCTTGGATGAAAATAAAATAAAATAATTTGAAACATGCTCCTTTTCAAATAAGAAATACTTTTTTTGTGTTGGTGTGAGGCTCTTTGACGTCATATTTGTTTATTTTAAGTAAACAAAATAGTGGTAGGACTGCAATCAGGCTTATTACTTATAAAAAATTAAATGGAAAAGACGTAATCAAGGTAAGGGTTAACCTGACCGGACGTAACAAAACAGCGAACGTTTCAGAAAAGAGCCTTTTTCAACGAACATACAATACACAAATAAAACGAAAATAAAAATAAAAAATAAAATGAAGAAACTTAGCTGCGCTGGAATCCTAAGTATCCTAAGTCACTAAAATGAATGCGAAAGCATTTAATTGAAATTGCCACTTTTCAGATTTTTCCCCAAATTTATAATGCATTTCGGAATTTTTAGCCCCATTTGGGAATTTTTTTACCCCTGGCTGAGAAAATCTGGCACTTAAGACTTCGCAACTCTGGAATCACAATCAGTTTAATAGATAATGTTTATAAATTTATTTAATTGATTATATTTTCAAGGGTTTGTGCAAACATTTGCACACTTTTATTATAATATATAAAAAGTTTGGGGGCCCCAAATCGTCGGGGGCCCGTGGCTTTAGCCCGCTCAGCCCCCCCCCCCCNCCCTTAATCCGCCATAGGATGTGACGTCACATTTCTTCAACCCCCTCCCTCCCCCACGTCAAGCATCGTCACAAAAGTGAGACCCCCCTCCCCCCTAGATGCGTGACGTCATTTATGGACGGCCCCTAAGGGATCCTAGAGGGTACTATTATTAACTATGATAAGGTAAGGTACCACACCTGCGCTTGTCTTGTCGCCTGCGTATTTACTATTGTCAATTGAAATTGATAATGAATTGACAATGGCATTAGAAAAAGAAATAAAAAGACTCCTAAATTAGCGCCGTAATAGCTGAGATACAACATATAATATTATAATGATAATTATTAGATTAAGGAATCATTACTTAATCTTATCATTATAATATTATATGTTGCATTTCAGCTGTAACGGCGCTAATTTAGGAGTCTTTTCATTTCTAAGGCATTTTTCACCTCTATGTAAAACATTATAAGTCACAAAACGCCCATTAGTATATAACATTTCATTGAGTCATTCATTCATTCATTAAATTAATAACATTAAAGATGTAAATGTGTTTGAGTCAACAAAGAGATTTATGGAGATGTTTTTTAAAAAAGTGTAATGGGAAATAGGGGACCGTCCATAAATGACTAGCGTATTCGTTGTTTAAGGGCATCTAGGTCCTCCCTTTGCCACAGATATCGACCAGTGTCGGCAACTCCGAAAGAGTCTTAGCTGGTTAATGTAAACACAAAGTACAACATTGGACGGTGGAAGTATTCCCCAACACTCGATTCATTTCAAACAAATTTAATCTCATAATCTCAATATAGGATAATGATATATTTATATCCTCCATGACCATAAAGTTTACAAAGTTTTAATAACTTTCGCCTGTTCAAACGTCCCTCACGACCCAGTCAGTCCTTATTCTCCATGTGTATTCTGCTCAGCTTTCCCTTTAACCCCACACCGCACTCTTTATAGCCATTCTACCTTCATGAATTCATGACTGACTAAAATTCCCACTATAACTCTTATCTTAACTCACTTGCTACTAATGCGACTGAACGCGCCATATCCCCCTCGCTACTAATGCGCCCAAAACCGCCATGGCGTCTAGCAACGCTGATGCATCACGCGACCTCGTGAGAAGCATCGTTACCGTGCGAATAGCCTTCAATAGCTCTCCGCTTTTTGAAAAGTAGAAACATCGCTGATTTTGTTAAAAAAAAGCAGATGTTTATATTTTATATCATTTACAGTTTGTAAGTTATGTGGCTTAGAAGTCGGACTATGTTTGGTGAAATTTGGACGCGTGGTTTCTGAATATTTTGATTTTTCTTGACTATTTAATTGCTGCTGCAACGTCTAATTATGCAGCAGTTAATAACTCAAACAATTAGGAAGAATAGACTTTGATAGTGATACTACTGATATTACTGATACTGATAATAATAATAACTGATCCGAATCAAGCTCACGGTCTTCTAACGAGAGTGATGGAGACAGTGACACTGTCTCTGAATCTTGGTCACACAAGTTGATCAGTTTTACAGACAAGCTATATAATTTTAATGAAATAATAGGGGAAATCATTTTCTCCCTACTGACAGCAGTCCCATAGATAGGCACTTCGATACTCGTTCGCGCATCCGTTCTGCGCATATCGAAAATTTACGCAAAAACTGTCATGGCGACAGTGACTCAACTGTTACGGTTCTATCCGTTTTCTGCGTTTTTCGTCACTTTTATGCAAATAAAAGTGTGCTTCGTGATCAGTGTCGTGTGCAACGGACTTTACCGAGCACACCGGTATCCAATGTGAAGGGATTACTTCTGTGTTATCGGCAGGAATTTAATTCTTTTCACAGATATGTTAGAAAAATAGAATTTAAAAAATAACCTTCAGGGGTAAAAGTTTGATATTAAAAACGTATTTAGGTTATTTTTTTTCCAATCGGAATAACTTTATTTCATCAAAAATGGACCAATCCCAAAAAAGTTTCAATTTTCCCAAATTTTTAATNATTCATTTTAAGCAATGTAACCACTATACGATGTTGAAATTTCAGGACCAAAGCAGATTTAATATATTTTTAATGTTAATTTTAATGTTACTTACCCAACGTTCACTTGAAAATGACCGTCTCAGCGTGGTCGGATTTCCACTTAATTTATATCCTCGTGACCGGCATTCACCGCGGATTTAAATTAAAGGAAGGAAGTTCATTTATTGCTAGAAATGACGCAAAACAACGAAAAAACCCGACGTGTACCGAAAATGACCAGCGCGAAGTGATCACCGCAATCGCCGCTGTGCAGCCCGCGTCTTTTTTCGGCCCGCGGCGCGAGTATTGGAGTGCCTTAACTTAAGGTCACCCTTAAAAAATTACCAAACTAAAAAAATGGTCTGGCACGAACATGTAAGAAACCCCTGAAACCCCCTGGCAGGGAAAGAGTTAATACATAGTACATGTATTAACTTATTGTGCCTTGTTCACTAATCAGTTTTGTAAGCTTTAGGCTTAGGCCTACTATCCTTAAGCCTTAAGAGTTATGCAGTATACATTATGATTTAGTTAGAAATATTTTTAGAAATAAAATATTTTTACATTTCATAAAACTAGAAACTAAAAAGGCACTTACCTTTAATAATGAAATTTCCAGTATTTTACTCACGTATCACAATAATCCTCAAAATTCACTTGTCATAAACACTTTCTTGCACATTAATTTAATCCATTAATTACACAAGATATTACTAAACTAACTAAGAACGAGCATATACATTCGTTGTATAATTATTACTTACCTCATGTGAATTTCAAAAAACATTTATGTTTTACAGTTTCTTAACAGTAAAGTAAGAAGTCACATTAAAGGCACAGTGGAGTAATTAACTGTTGCTGTTAAAAACTTATTAATAGTTAAAAATATGATTTTTCTATATTTAAAAATAATTTTGAAGTGGAATATTATTGCCTTCATAGAAATGAGTAAATTAAAAAGTTTGATCCCCAATTATCAATAAGTTAATGGCAAGCGTTATTCGCACGGTTTTGACGTCATAACCGTGCCGATAATTTTGAAAATTATTCGCACGGTTCGACCGTGCCGATAATAATTCGCACTTTTTTGAAATGCTAATCTACACTGTCTACACTTACTAACTACAAAGTGTAATAATTAAGATAATGTTAAGTATTAGTATAGTTGATATTTAAGTTTTAGGACACTAAATTGAGTCAAATAAATAATATTAGACCTAATAGCCTGCACAAATAAAACAAATATAAATTACGACAATATTTAGTTACTGACCCACTGACAGACAGTGTCACTGTGACTGTGACTCAATGAGTCAAATGACCAATGGCTACAAATTATGAAGATGACAATGATTATGAGATTTTGAACAAAAAATATCAAACATTATCATTCTTTGCACGGTAAACTAATTTTGCTGTCACTGATATTGATAGTAATAGTATTTGAGCAAGAATCTGAGTCTGAGCGGACCTGCATACCGCCGTTCGCTAATTAATTATTAATGATTTATAATTAATCATTTTATTAATTAAAGTGAAAGACTTTATGATGGTAAAGCATCATTAAAAAAAATTAAAAAGTGAGAGTCCGTACTCTATAAGTTTAAGTAAGACTGAACTGAGTATGAGTATGAGTATAAGCATAACAGTGAACATTAACTAGTAACTACAGTTAAGTAGTAACACTTGTAGTAACAGTGACTCACTCATGGGATATAAAAACATTGTCCCTGGAAAAAAAGCCTGTTTGAGTGTTTGCAAGCATCGTCACTATGGTTGTAAAACAAAAACCAACACAAAAAAAAAAAAAAAAGACTGCATCAGGATTCGAACCGCTAACCAATAATAACACTCACTATCTCTAGCTGACTATCCATTAGTCTAAAGAAACTTGAAATTTTATGCGATTATTCAAAGTTATATCCAATTATCATTTATTAGACATCAATTATTAAATTGTAAGTAGTATTACTACTATAAACATATAAATATTAGTACTATTAACATATAACTGCACAATTTAGCCTAAATCGAGTGAAATAGGCTATTATTTTGTTATCAGCCGCTGGGAGTACGCATGCGCGACGACCAGACCCGACCCGTGCTAATAATTTTAAAAATTATACGCACGGGAAAACCGTGCGAATAATCACTTCGTAAGTTAATCTTTGTATTATAAGTTTAAATGGTTTTTTTTTTTTACCCAATGCTTCTAAAAAATATTAACTTAATTTGTTAAAATATTTGCTTAATTATGATAAATTTAATAGCCATAAAAAACCTACATTTTAAAAGAAAAAGATTTTTTAAAGTGTAAACTTTAAAATCAGCTGTTTTATAAGGAAAATATATAAAAAATTAATTTTTTTTTTTAACTTACTTAACAATAACAAAGTTTAAATTCATTGACTTCATTTTGGACTCCTTATATCCAAATATATCTCCTACAACAATTATATTTTTATCTTATTAAATACTAAAGTTATGAGCATTATAAAAATGGCCCAAAAAAGGGCACAAAATGTGGAGGAAAACTTCATAGTAAAATAAGTGATTATGAGGCCTTAGAAAAATTTCATAATTTTTGAACCACTTGAGCTACAAGGTTGATCTTTATGTTTTTGTTTATCATTTACAAGGCTCTATACAGCTGTATTACTTTTATATTTTTAAAATTAATTTGAAATTTTCACCCAAGTGCTTAGGTATAGCTATAGAAGACATGTGAGGTGATTGTTTTGATAAATAAAAAGAAAATTTGGGGGAGGTTGGGGGGGATGGGACTTTATCAATTCTTGTAGATATTTGGATGCTGAAAACAGTAGTTAGCATTAAAATCGCGAGTGGTGGCGAATTTAAAAGATATTTATATTATTTTATATAGTTTATTTACTGTAACTCAAATAATTACATTTTACTAATGAAATTCAGCAAAAAAAATTTGATAGCATAGTTAGTAATGTTCAGCGTCCAATTATCTTTAAAATGATATATCCCACATCCAATTTCATCAAGAAATTACACAGAAAAATGCAATTATTTACACACATGCACATTGTTTACATTTTTAAGTGGACAAAAAGTTGAACAAGGGGCGTATAACTCAGCAAAGATTTTTCACAAATTTATCCAAGCACCTAGCATTATCATTATAATACTAGATTGTGCCAGGCGCCGTGGCGCCTGCGGCGCCCCCGTTTTTTGGGCGCCTACGGCGCCAACCTTTTTTTTAAAGACCAACTAACTTGTCCTTTTTTGATAAATACGAATTATTAAACTTTATGAAATGTACGCAAAGTATTTATTTAATAATAATAATAGGGGTTGTATTTTGCGCACCGATGCACACCAAACAATGACGTCATCATATTAAATATTTTTACAGCGCTCATCAAAACACGATTTTTCAACTAAACTAACTGCTGTAGACTGTCGTACATCGCTCCTCAGCGTTTCAACTAAACTAACTGCTGTAGACTGTCGTACATCTCTTGCGTTATGCTTTACGTTACAAACAAACATACAGAACCACACCACTGGGCTTTTATATATATAATTATATGATGTATTTCAGCTATTACAGCGCTAATTTAGGAGTCTTTTTAATTTCTAAGGCTTTTTTTTCACCTCTATATAATATATAACCAGGACTTGATACAATTAGCAACGGATCGTCAAAAATGGAAATCCATGACCTCTGCCCTATGTGCCGTCTTCGGCCCGAGAGGAAATAACTAACTAACTAACTAATAATATATAATACATAATAGGTCACAAAACGTCCATTTTGTTTATCTAGCAAACTGCTACCCAGATTTATTTACCTGGGTCGACCCATACTAAAATACAATTTTTGACTGAAAATGTTTTATAAAAAGCACTTATTAAAAAAATTGACGAAACAATAAATTTTAGTATATAACATTTCATTGAGTCATTCATTCATTTATTAAATTAATAACATTAAAGATGCAACTGTGTTTGAGTCAACGAAGAAATTTATGGAGATGTTTTTTAAAAAAAAGTGTAATGGGAAATAGGGGCCGTCCATAAATGACTTGCGTATTTGTTGTTTAAGGGTATCTAGGTCCTCCCTTGGCCACAGATATCGACCAGCGTCGGCAACTCCGAAAGAGTCTTAGCTGGTTAATGGAAACACAAAGTACAACACTGGACGTTGGAAGTGGAAGTATTCACCAACACTCGATTCATTTCAAACAAGTTTAATCTCATCATCTCGATATATGATATTTGATATATCCTCCAAGACCATAAAGTTTACAAAGTTTTAATAACTTTCACCTGTTCAAATGTCCCTCACGACCCAAGTCAGTCCCTATTCTCCATGTGTATTCTGCCCAGCTTTCCCTTTCACCCCACACCCCACTATTTATAGCCTTTCTACCTTCATGAATTCATGACTGACTAAAATTCCCACTATTACTCTTATCTTAAGTCACTATCTGACTAGAGCTCCATGGGGCCGTCCATAAATGAGGTCACGCACCTAAAAAAAAAGTGGGGGGGGGGGGGG
>MUZC01000349.1:229766-241892 GCA_002072015.1 Radix auricularia | reverse complement strand
TATATATATATATATATATATAATTAGTGAGGCTTTGAAACTAAAATGATGTTTTTTAATATATTTTTCGTTTGGCAACCATTCGCTACATGACGCCTTAAATTTGCTTTAATTTACGACCCGGCGATAATGAATCGTTTCTGTTTTAAATACAACGGTCTAAAGCGTGACGGGAGTGGGAGCCAGCAATTAAAATTAAAGTAAAAAGAAGTAAATCAACATCTTACTTTCAAACTTTCGATATTTCCAATGTGTGGATATTTTGTTGCAGCCTCTTTCAAAATATATAATAATACATCAATCTATATATTTTTTTAAAAATCTGCTAGCATATTTTCTTATTACTGCAGTATGTGTGGTTGTCCAACGCATATGAATGTGTAGTGAAGATATGGAGAGGTCAAAAGTCAAAGTTCATATTTTGACAATGGAGATATGAAAAAGTAGGTCAATAGATTCTAAATGGGCAAATGCCTCTGAGGGAGCTGCGTTAATAATCAATTAAAATTGTACTATCTTATCTCTTCAACCGGGCTCTAACTAATGGAGCTGTCTTGGTGGCTGCGAGCATATATATATATATATATATATATATTAAAGACTGATGTCAACCTAGTCAAAGCAACCCGAGGTCTAGACCAGGGGTCTCCAAATAGCCCCAAGCATTAAGTTTTGTGGTAACCTACAGGTAGAAATGTAATCTTTTTTAGATATTAAAAGGTCTCCAAGGGCCAAGTGAGAGGGCCGCATCTGGGCCGTGGGCCGTAGTTTGGAGACCCCTGGTCTAGACAATGGGGTACTAGAATATGCATTCTCTGTATGGGACCCACCCACTAAATGAAACATTGATAAACTAGAACAAATTTTTAAAAAGAGCTGTCAGATTCATCCTGGAGAATATTCAAAACTGAGAAGAATAACACCCTTAGTTAAACCTTGAAACACTAGAGGATAGAAGAACCAAGAGTAAGGTAGTAATTATACATAAGGCCATTCATTCTAATTTAGAAATACAGCACAAAGATAACTTAATACAACCCTCAGATGGACATATGGATAAAATCACCTCTCTTATTCCTCTTATTCTACATGCAAGAACAAACACATACAAATTTTCGTTCATCCCTTCCGGAATTCGAGAGTGGAATTGGGTCCCGGTTGGGAAGCTAAGTCAATAGTGCGCTCGCCTCACAAGCAGAGGGGCGTGGGATCGAGGCCACGAAAAGCCACCATAAAAACGGCGAGAAATGACTAACGCTAAAAAAGTCCTCCGCTGACCTGGAGAGGGATGGGCGCCGCCAGTGTCTATAAAGCCCGAGAATACTCTAATGGAAAAATTAGAATCCCCTACGACCTCGAAAAAAAAGAGGTTATGGGACTAAAAAAATCAGGAAAGCCAAATCTTTAAACTCTATTAAGAATGCAGGACAAAACACAAACCATAGATAAGCGTAGGCTGCAATAATCTTCAACACAGAAGTAGCATCTGTAAAAGAGGAGATAAGATAAGGGTTTCATACACGCATGCCGTCCACCAATTGTATTTCTGTGGCCCACCTGTGAGGTCACCAAATAATGTCCTATTCGTGAAATTCAGGCAGCTAGTAGCGATGCATATAATAATTTAAAGTTAATTTTACAGACGTAAAATGCTTAAAGCTTAAATGGGCGAAAAGCGGGGCAATGCGTGGAACCCTTAGCCGTGGTATGTGAACGCTGCATCACTTGCCAAAAAAAACAAAACAAAACAACTGCTGCCTTGCAGATGGTCTTGGCTGACCAAAGGCTATGGAAGCAAATCCAGAAAATACAGCTGGCTGAAGTCGGAGACCACGGGCCAATTGTCGCAAAACTCGTGGCACGCAAAACTCAAGAGAAAGAGGAAGAAGAAAAGAAAATGTGATATAACAAAGTACATACAGCTGTAGTTAATAAACCATTATAGTGATAAGCAGTGGGTTTTTTTAGGTTAGAAAAAGGAAGGTTCCAGAACGCATAAAAAAGGGTACCGGAACGCAGTATGAAAAAAAATCATGTTAAGCCTGGTCCCTTTTGGAACTCAGGACGTGTTAGCGCATTTTCGTATTATGTATCAGTACTTATGTTAGATATCAGCATTATGTAGTTATCTGTAATTGTGTTTAGATTTTAGACATATTTTTATGAATTTTCTTGTGTAATGAATATACTTGACATTTTTTTTAAATTTAAAAGTCATTTCTTTACATTTTAAAAAAAATTATTTTCTTTTTAATCTAACTACAAGTCCCCACAAATGATGACGTAAAACTCTCTAAACTTTTACACATATTCTAATGACGTCAAAAAAAAACAAAAAAAACTAATTCTTTTGCACGTTTTCGTACCACTCTTTAATGCTTGAAAAATGATGTTTTCGACTTCCGGCAATGGCGGCCGTTCCCTGCGCCAGTGTTACCTCTCGATTCGCAAAGTTTTTTGGTAGTTTTAACGGTTTTTTTTAAAACGGATCGAGTAACTGAGTGTTGATGCACAAATGGGAGGTTAGGACATACAAAAAACATATATACATCATGGGTCTAGGACTTATGGATGCTGTGATCAAGGGTGATGACGGACGGACAAAACGGGTGCAATAGCGCATTCGACATCTCGAAAATGCGCTAAAAAACACAATTCCAGACAGCACTAAAATATGTATGTGGGAAAAGGTGCCAGAACGCCGCTTCGTTGCGTTCCGCCAGAAAAAAAGGCACTGTTAAAATGAGTTAGGATATATCAAACGTTTTTTGTTTGTTTTCTAGGGTCGTGTTGTATGGGATGCGGCCCCTTTATATATATATATAAAGGGGCCGCATATATATATATATATTATTTTCTTTTAAAAATTATATTTAAATTTTGAATATAAAAATGTTATATTATAAGACTCACCTGAATTTTTTAGGTATTTTTTTAAAAGAAGAAAATTGGGTCTCATTTTTCTTAAAATAGGGTAGTTCATAAAGAGTGTAAAGTTTCATTTGCTTTTTAAAAAATGATTATGATTTTTATTCATATCAGGGGTGTCATTTACGTTGCTATCACTCAGTACGGAAACTCATAGTGTATACCCCAAACGACTTACCCAATAGACGTCCTCCAAGCCTACAAGTGCCAGATGATTGAAGCATGCATAATTTTACATCTTGTTGTGATGACGTCACCCGGTGCGGTCTGCATCACTTACTCCCCTCATCGTGACGCTCCTGTAATTCTAAGTGGGCCCCAACCTGAACAACCCCCATGGTGATGCTTCTGTAATTCTTACTTGGACCCCTACCTGAACAACGCCCACCGTGACGCTTCTGTAATTCTTACTTGGACCCCTACCTGAACAACCCCCACCCCTACCCCCACAGCATTCCCTTTCCGTAAACCTCATACGTCACAATCCAATAACCATGTTCCTCAAGGAAATTAAAGTAAGAATAATAATAATGATCAGCTTAGTTAATGTGACATGGGAGAGTCATGTATAATTTAAATGTTTGAAGGACCTTATCAAGGGAAGAAACTGCCAAGAGACATTTTTGAATTTTTGTTGTTATCCCTTGAATCATATAAAGGATTTTTTTTTAAAATAGCATCTGTTAAATAAAGTTTTTTAAAAAAAATATGTATCTGACCCAATTAAAAAAATCAAATCTATATAAGTTAATTTATAAGAAATCTGCATAATTTTGAATTTTAGAACGTGAACATTTCAAAAGTACAAAATTGTCACACATTCGTTTCTTCCCCCGAGCTCTACAACATATTGTATGTAAACCCGTCCTCAGTTCTAAGTTTTGACATGCGTGGGGGGGGGGGGTGCGGTGGTTGAGTGGCAAGCGCGCTCGACTGTCGTTCCGATGGTCACGAGCTCGAATCCATGGGAAGCCAGGGTCCCGCTCTCTGGGCCCAGGGCACCCCCGAGCCCTACCCACCCCCAAATGCATGGCCCTGGCTGACCAAAGGCTAAGGAAGCAAATCCAGAAAACACAGCAGGCTGAAGTCGGAGACCACGGGCCAATTGGCGCAAAACTCGTGGCACGCAAAACTCAATATTCAATATTGAGAACGAAGAAAAAAGAAGAAGAAGACATGCCTGGTTGGAGACCCTCTCCTGTGTGTTGGCATAGTCAGACAAATATTATTAAATAGCTTCTGTGTGTGTGTTTGTTTTTGTTTTTTGTTGTTTTTTTTTATCTTCACATTTTTAATTTATAATATAAGTAGTTATATTCTCGCTTTTGGTTTAATTTTCAAGGGGGGCAATCAGATTATTTTGTTTTATTTTAACGTATCTTCTACAGACGCCGCTCTCTTCTTTTTTACAGAAGTTTATCGCGCGTCTCATCCTTATCCATAGTTTATTTATATTTATATTCTGCATCATTATTATTGTTGTTGTTGTTGAGCCTTCTCGTCCATGAGGGACATCCACCGATCATCGCCGGCGTCTGCACTTCCTCCTAGGACATATGCCACCTAAAAGAGCTCTCCAGGCATCTCTATCCTGGGCAAGCTTCTCCAGGATCTTCCATTCATGACCAAATCTCTTGATGTCTGCCTCCAATTCTCGGCGCCAGGTGTTTCTTGGGCGGCCTCTTTTCCGTTTACCCTGTGGGTTCCATTTCAGGGCTTGCCTTGTTGCTTCTAATACAACAAGGCAAGCACCATTATTAGAGTATAATAAATGTTGTTAGCGTATTTGCTTCCCTGGTTTGAATAAGAACCCATTTCAAGTCGAAATTCCGGACGGGAAGCACGAGAATTTATATGCGTTCATTCTGGCATAGGGAATAAGAAACGTGTTTGTAATCACAGCTACCTCCCAGCATTGTATGACATAATCAAGCTGGAATTAATTGCCTTATTTAATACTGAATTATTTATATTATACTTTCCTCATTGTCAAATTTGAATATTCTCCAGTGATGAATCTTGCAGCTCATTGTTGAATTTCTTCTAGTTTATCTATGTTTTCTCTTTCGGGTGACCCTTGTGGGACGTGGTGGTCGAGAGGTAGTGCTCTCGACCGTCATACCGATGGTCACGAGTTCGAATCCACACGAAGGTGAGGATTTGTTCTCGGAGCCTGAGGAGTCCCCGAGTCACCCAGCTCCGAATGGGTACCTAACTAGACAATAGTTAGGCGGCTGGGGTAATAATAATAATAATAATAAAATGATAATTTATATAGCGCTGTATCCCAGCAAGGAGCCAGGCTCACAGCGCTTTACATGGAAACAAAAATCATGTTAAGCCTGGTCCCTATTGGAATTCAGGACGTGTTAGCGCATTTTCGTATTATGTATCAGTACTTATGTTAGATATCAGAATTATGTAGTTATCAGTTATTGTGTTTAGATTTTAGACATATTTTTATGAATTTTCTTGTGTAATGAATATACCTGACATTTTTTTTTTATTTAAAAGTCATTTCTTTACATTTTAAAAAAAATTATTTTCTCTTTAATCTAACTACAAGTCACCACAAATGATGACGTAAAACTCTCTAAACTTTTACACATATTCTAATGACGTCAACTAAAAAAAACAACTAATTCTTTTGCACCCTTTCGCACCACTCTTCAATGCNATTCGACTTCCGGCAATGGCGGCCGTTCCCTGCGCTAGTGTTACCTCTCGATTCGAAATATTTTTTGGTAGTTTTAACGGGGTTTTTTAACGGATCGAGTAACTGAGTGTTGATGCACAAATGGCAGGTCAGGACATACAAAAAACATATATACCTCATGGGTCTAGGACTTATGGATGCTGAGATCAAGGGTGATGACGGACGGACGGACGGACGGACAAAACGGGTGCAATAGCGCATTCGACTTCTCGAAAATGCGCTAACAATACATATATAAATAAAAAGAAACATTCATAGCATATTAACTACATAAATGACAATACGGTATTCTCAATACATCAGCTACGTTAATCAATTAAAGAAATGTGGTTTTATTATTTTTGAAATTAAATTTTAAAAAGATGTGTCTTAAGTGCAGTCTTAAATGACTTAGCAGTTGAAATGCTACGGATGTGTAATGGAAGAGAATTCCATTGTTTGGCTGCACAAAAGGAGAATGACCTTTCACCAAATGTTTTAGTTCTTATCTTAGGAACACAGAGAATGCGTGGAACCCCTATAGCCGTGACCTGTGACCGCTACATCACTTGACAACAGATCATCTCTCATGGTCTGTGGACGCAATTATCTTCTGCATAGAAGGAGCGTCTGTATATCTAAGATAAGATAAGAGCCCCATACACAAGATGCATCATCCATTACTGGTCTCACTAAATTAAGGCATCGTTTTGTTGTATAGTCTAACTTCTGTAAAATTGCTCTGTATGACGCCAAAGGTTTTGACGGATAAAAAAATTACTTTATGGATATTAGGATTCCATGATAAAATCTCATTTATTTGTAGTAGTGTGCACACCCACACCGCGCCGCACCATGTGCATCGCACCGAGATGCACTGGGTATGAAAGGAAAGGAGAGAGAGAGTGACGTTGAGTGTGCCATGGCATGTTTCCATTAGTGTTACAATAAAAGTTGTTTAAATTTAAAACCACTGCTTTAGTCCCACATTATTAAACCTGATTTACTTAGCCACCACTCGGCTACAGTTTTTGGCGCTGCGAGCAGGGTCTCATAAAGGTGAGGATAGCGGTTTTAGAAAATAAACAACAGAAATTAAAAACAGTATGGAACAACAAGCTGAGCAAGTACAATCTGCTCGTTTGCTGAAGCTGCCGAGGTTTACGGGAGACAGCGGGGCGGAGCTATTCGTAAAGGAGGTCCGACTCGTTTTACAATTTCAGCCCATGCCCCCGGCTGTGGCGGTGACATGGATCCTGGAAGCATTAGAGGGACGTGCTCGTCTGGATGTACTGGATCGTACACCTGATGAGATCAACACCCCAGATAAACTATTACAGCTAATAGTAAAGAATTGGGGAGATCAGCGAGATGGCACCACCCTGGCCTCTAACTTTTACAAACGGCAACAGGGCCTGGGTGAAAGCGTAGAGCACTATGCGGCCAACCTTCACAGTCTTTTTACCCTAGCTAACAACGCACGGCCCGGCACCCTTGATGATGACATGTTGAGGAGTACATTTGTTCAAGGCCTACAGCCGGCAGCGCTACGACGGGACATCAGGGCCTACGCCAGGCTACACCCAGACAGCACCTTCAACAACGTTCGTAGGGAAGCCCAAAGGTGGATGCGAGAAGATTTCGCTGATGTTGCCGCCACTGCACAGCTCTCAGTGGCGCCTCTCCTGGACTGGACACAGATGACACAGCAACTGATGGCTCACATAGACCAGCAGGTAGCTGCTGTGGCTGAAAGACTCCAGCAATCAATACAGCAGCACCGAACGGACATGGACGCTAACGGTGTCCACTGTCCACCAGCACCCAGACATCCCAAATCCAACAAGCGGAGATCCCGTCACCGACAACAGGTATGTCTGTGGTGCGACAGAAAGGGTCATGTTGAGGTTGAGTGCCGTGCTAAGAGGAAATACCTCGCTCACCAAAACGACTAACCTCCATTCCTGACAACCCCAGGTCGACCTGGCCACCAGGAAACAGTGGCCCAGACAGCGTCAACTTGTTCGACTCACAAAGACGGCAAGGACCTGTCGACTAGGCTCAACACACATAACTGGCAGCACCCAACATGGAAGCCACATTGTGTGAGGCGCAACCGGTCACCTAATACACATAGGCGCCGTGAGGACACGCACTGGGACGCGGCCTACTACGGCGAGATCAAAGAACGGCCAACAAAGCACCGTAACCCCTCGACTCAGTGTGGATTCAACAGTGGATCTCAAACTCAAGAGATACCACGGCATACTAAGACAATCCAGCGGATAGATGACCCTCAGCGACCATTCCCCACAGGGGAGTGCTTCAACTGCAAGGCAAAGCATGTGCGGGTGCCACCAGCTGGCAACAGTAAAGTAGGCACAAGGGATTCTCACATATGCTCTATTCCGCCCAGGAGACAGGGATACCGGCCTAGGAAGAAGACCACGACTGCAAATAACACCAACAGCTATACACCAGCTAGCACGGTGTTGAGACTATCTGTCACGGCCGAACGGGCTCAAGGCAGGGATGACCTGGGTCGCGGATCCAAAGGTCAAACGGTTGTGATAATACACCATGACAACGCGCCCAAGCACACACTAACTCAGCAGGTTAGCAACAAGCCACAGGGCACTACGCCACCAGAAAACCTTGGCTATATAACTGACCAATCAATAGATGTGAAACAACCTCCCCAACCTAAGCCGCGAAGATCACTCATGATGCAGAGGTAGCGGGCACTATGAAGTACCACATTAACAGTGAGACTTGGGGACCCTCGGCCCGACGCAGGAGTGGACCTAACGCCACCCGGGGCACCACGCAGGTCAGCTGGTATCGCCAGTCGGGTACAAGAGGAGCGCCGACGTCACTGAATGAGAACTTAGAAACACTATGACTTACCACATGATTAACGACTTAGGGACAACCAAGCGTGATCAAGTCATTGACATTTAGATTTTTTTTCCTGTTTTTAGATACATAATTTATTTTTAATTTTATTTCACCATTATTTATTATTGTTCAGTTAATAGTAATAGATCACAAATTTTAGTTGTAGTTTACGCCAGCGAGGGCGCTGGGATTCAATGGCCGGGGGTGAATGTAGTAGTGTGCACACCCACACCACGCCGCACCATGTGCATCGCACCGAGATGCACTGGGTATGAAAGGAAAGGAGAGAGGGAGTGACGGTTGAGTGTGCCATGGCATGTTTCCATTAGTGTTACAATAAAAGTTGTTTAAATTTAAAACCACTGCTTTAGTCCCACATTATTAAACCTGATTTACTTAGCCACCACTCGGCTACACATTATTCCTTCGTCTTTTGAATCTTTAGTTCTGAATAGTTTTTTTCCTTATGTGTATGAAATAGTTTACATTTAGACATCTATTAGTTTTTTTTCCCCCTTTTTTTTTTGTTTTGTTACACTACACTTGATGCATTGACAAATTCCAATTAACTTCGCATCTTATTAATTCATATAGATCTTTTTTGTTTTGTTTTGGTATCTCGTTCTGATTTAATTAATCAATAGATCTTTTTTTTTTGGTGGTCCAGAATCTCGTGGTCGAAGAGTTTCTAATGTTTCCATTAAAACTTTCTCGGGCCATGGAAGACTTGGTGGCGCCCAGCTCCCCCCCCCCAAGTCAGAGAAGACGTGATGCAAGATTGCAAGTTAGCAATGGTATTTCATTATCATTTTGTGCCATAATATTTTCATAGGCAAATAAATTAATTTTGTCTCCTATGATAAGCGGAGTTGTGTGATCGCCTCACAAGCTAATGGGCGTGGGATCGTGCCCACGTTAAAGCCACAATAAAAATATTGATAAATGACTATCGCTTTAAAAAAAAAAATAGTCCTCCGCTGACCTGTAGAGAAAATGGGCGCCGGCTAAGGTCTACCAAGCCCCGAGAAAGTTGTAATGGAAACATTATAGTATTTATAGCCCCCTACAATCACGAGGTTATGGGACACAAAACAAATCATATTTAAAAAATCGTTCATATAAATTGTGAAAAGTACTTTAAATTACACTGGTTAATATGGGCTTTAGAAATAAATTTAAGGATTGGAGACGATTTTATCTCTATATACAGTGCCAGAGATAAATTTAGATTTACAGATAAGGTTAGGTTAGATGTTCAGGTTAGGTTTAATGTTAAGTAGCATGAGTCTGTAGGTAGACATTGTTAAAAAAAAAAAAAAAAGAATTATAATTTATTATGCATATTTCTCTATAGTGTATACTGCTAAAAATTAATTGAACCGAAAGATTTATCACGGTATGGATTTTGTTAGTAAGCTATATAAGATAGAGATAATTTTGGGATCTAAAGTTTTTTGCTCAACTTAAGTTTTAAAAGAGATAAGCTCTTAGCACACACTTCAAGAAGCCAGGATATAGCCAGCATCCGGTTTTTCAAGTGTCGGTTGTGTGTCTGCCATCAGCATATCTAACTGCAGCGCAGACCAGATTTGTTTATGTAGTGTGTCAAAATACCATATTACAACACATGTACCCCTTAGTCAAGTTAGTGTGAGTGTGTCAAATTACAATATTAAAACACATGTACCCCTTAGTCAAATAAACGTGAGTGTGTCAAATTTACCATATTACAACACATGTACCCCTTAGTCAAATTAGTGTGAGTGTGTCAAATTTACCATATTACAACACATGTACCCCTTAGTCAAATTAGTGTGAGTGTGTCAAATTACCATATTACAACACATGTACCCCTTAGTCAAATTAGTGTGAGTGTGTCAAATTACCATATTACAATACATGTACCCCTTAGTCAAATTAGTGTGAGTGTGTCAAATTACCATATTACAACACTTGTACCCCTTAGTCAAATTAGTGTGAGTGTGTCAAATTACTATATTACAACACATGTACCCCTTAGTCAAACTAGTGTGAGTGTGTCAAATTACAATATTACAACACATGTACCCCTTAGTCAAACTAGTGTGAGTGTGTCAAATTACAATATTACAACACATGTACCCCTTAGTCAAATTAGTTCGTCGAAATCAGGTATTCCGACACATGTGAAACATTTAACACCTGCCTCAATAAAAAAATAAGTGGCATGATACACTTCGCCAAAACAACAATAACAATAACAACAAAAACAACAACAACAAAAACAAAAACAAAAAACGCAACTGTCTTGTCATATCTAGACTATACAGACGCCACTTCTACTTCTATGCCTAGATCATCGCGTTCTAGGTTCTTGTGAGAACGTATTGGCAAGTGATGCAGCGTTAGAAGGCCACAGGTATGAGGAACTACGCTATTCTAAGCCACATTTGTTTCCCTAGCTAGTGTCAGGTACCCATTTGGAGATGGGTGAACTCAGGGACACCCTTGTTCCCGGGAACAAATCCATGGTTTCACTGAGATTCGGCTGCTATAAATAGCTCGAATAGAATTCCACGTAGGTGCGTTTAAGCAGCACAAACGATTTTGATGAGTTATTTTTTCTCTGTTTCGTGGAGATGTAAATGTAATGATTGGTTAACACGCAATGTTATTAAGTCAACATGTTAATGTTATTATAGTTCAGGGGCGTTAAATAAGTTTGCGGTGGCGTACTTAAGAGATAAGTGGGGGTAAGGGGTGCTGGGCCAGCAGGAATGATAATTCTGATAAAGTTTTGCTTGCGTGTTGATTCTACTTGGAAAGTACAGCTGACCATGAAAGCCCAGCCTTGGCTGACAGACAACCGATCACTTCCGGTGGTGACAACAAACTCGGTTGTTCCCTGTCAACCTGCGCAACTCGTTTAAGTTGGTGGAAATGTCCAATTTGAACTGTTCTAAGTTGTCTCCTGTTTTAAAAACATAAATAGAACCAGTGGCGTCGCGACGGGGATGCGTTGGGGGTGGGCCGCCCCGGGTGACACCATCAGGGGGTGACACCAAATTGTAAAATTCTGTATATTCCCGTTATTTTGCACCGGAAACCTCGGATGAGTTCTATGGGCTAGGTCGTGAGCTACTGCCCCAGGTGACACTAACCATAGTGATGCCTCTGAATAGAACATAAAGTATCAGACAACGCGAGAAATCATCATGGATAAGTTAATTTAGGGACGGGAAAAATATTTTTCAAATAAAAACAGACCATAACTTTTATAAAGGATTATTTCTATGACGGAAATTAAAAATTAAAATAAATATTTAAAAACAACTTTGAAACATACCATTTTTTTATTCTTGCAGTTTTCATCGCTAGGTTCTCGTTACACCTTAATTAATGTATTTTCTCGATATAGTAAGAAGTTCAAAGTTCGGATCGTTATTTTTCTTTTCAAACCTTGCATGAACTTCAGACTATATTGGTGTGGTGGGGGTGTGGGGATGTTTTGTGATTATGTTTTATTGATGTGTGGGGGTGTGGGGATGTTTTGTGATTATGTTTTATTGAAATGTGGGGGTGTGGGGATGTTTTGTGATTATGTTTTATTGATGTGTGGGGGTGTG
>MUZC01000349.1:196658-229337 GCA_002072015.1 Radix auricularia | reverse complement strand
TTATGTTTTATTGATGTGTGGGGGTGTGTGGATGTTTTGTGTTTATGTTTTATTGATGTGTGGGGGTGTGTGGATGTTTTGTGTTTATGTTTTATTGATGTGTGGGGGTGTGTGGATGTTTTGTGTTTATGTTTTATTGATGTGTGGGGGATGTTGATGTTTTGTGTTTATGTATGCTGTTTGCGGAGAAGGGATGCGGTATATTTTTTTTACTTCTGAACGTTTTCAAAGTGACTGGGTCATTACTTTAGATGACCAGGTCATTAAATTTTGTTTTAAAAACTTATGCTGAAAGGGAAAAGGTTGACCACTTTGAATATGTTCATGGTTTTGTCGGAAAGAATCGTCAGGATATCAAGAGAATGTTACAAGTTCAGAGATTTGTTGGATTTCACGAGAATGTTACAAGTTCAGAGATTTGCATGATCCCATGAGAATGTTACAAGTTTAGAGATTTTTTGGATTTCATGAGAGTGTTACAATTTCAGAGATTTGCATGATCCC
Organism: Radix auricularia; assembly: GCA_002072015.1. Lineage (NCBI taxonomy): Eukaryota > Metazoa > Mollusca > Gastropoda > Lymnaeidae > Radix > Radix auricularia. The sequence goes on along the minus strand of MUZC01000349.1, from coordinate 228,833 downwards.
ATGAGAATGTTACAAGTTTAGAGATTTGCTTGATCCCATGAGAATGTTACAAGTTTAGATATTTGCATGATCCCATGAGAATGTTACAAGTTTAGATATTTGCATGATCCCATGAGAATGTTACAAGTTCAGAGATTTGCATGATCCCATGAGAATGTTACAAGTTCAGAGATTTTTTGGATTTCATGAGAATGTTACAAGTTTAGAGATTTGCATGATCCCATGAGAATGTTACAAGTTTAGAGATTTGCATGATCCCATGAGAATGTTACAAGTTTAGATATTTGCATGATCCCATGAGAATGTTACAAGTTTAGATATTTGCATGATCCCATGAGAATGTTACAAGTTTAGATATTTGCATGATCTCATGAGAATGTTACAAGTTTAGATATTTGCATGATCCCATGAAAATGTTACAAGTTTAGAGATTAGCATGATCCCATGAGAATGTTACAAGTTTAGATATTTGCATGATCCCATGAGAATGTTACAAGTTTAGATATTTGCATGATCCCATGAGAATGTTACAATTTTTAGAGATTAGCATGATCCCATGAGAATGTTACAAGTTTAGATATTTGCATGATCCCATGAGAATGTTACAAGTTTAGTTATTTGCATGATCCCATGAGAATGTTACAAGTTCAGACATTTTTTAGGATCCCATAAGAAGACTTCTAAGGACACGATGACTTGTGATCATAATATTACAATAATGTTTGTAAATTTGAAAAGCAAAGTCTCCTTAACTAAGTTCAGTACAATTATACTCGTGATATTTAATGACTGTTGCACAGTGCGTGGGTAAAACTATAACCAGACTACTAAGAAAAGAATCGCAAACAGTGGAGACAATGCAAAGTTCTTCATAAAAGACTCACCAATGCCAGTTTTAAAATCAGTTTATGTAAATTTAAATGTAGTGCTTCAGAGTTCAGTTCATAAATAAGACATTCTAAGGAGACATTATTGACCAATATAGATATCGACACATTGAAGGAGCTTTTAAACAAAATATGTTCCCACCCACAACTACTATGGAAAAAACAAACAGAATTAAATAGCCCGTAAAAACAAAGTTTTTGAGTATAAATCCTTTATATATGAGACGGAACTTGAAATCCTACATGTGGAAGAAAGTCAGCAGTCCCAAGATTGAGCTTTTCATGGGCTTCCCGGAAAGCCCCCTCAGCTCTCTGCCCCCCCCCCAAGGGACGTAAACGCTGAGAAGCCCCCCCCCCTGGAGCGATCGCTTCCAGAAGCGGCCACCTGGGCGTCCTGGACACTAGGTCGAAAACGCCTCCCACAAAGTTGACCTCCCGAGGGAGGTGTGGAATTTTCCCTGCTTCGACTCACTATCACTTCGGCGCCACCCCAGCAAAGCTCACGAGTCTCAATGGTTAGGACCGCCGCAGTGCGAGGGATGATCATTGGCGGAACTAAAAGTAACGATTACATTCAAAACAAACATTTACAGTATTACAGACTGAAAGTGGCTTAGCTCCCAAATGCTCTAAAATGGGGACGGGCGGGGGTGGGGGTGTGGTCACCGATCGTCTGAGTAATCTCAGCAAACTCTTTGATGTAAACAATAACAGACGGGTATTATACATGTATGTAGAAATAAACTAGAAGTTCAATAACTTAATTACGGTACATGCGATCGATCTGAAATTTCGATACAATCATTTTTATGTGACACGTCTCAATGTGCAAGATTTCAGATCGAAAGCAGGATTGAACGTTGGTCAATTTTTACTTTTTTTTCCCGCCGTACGAGAAGACGACGGTGAAGTTAATACAAAGGATTTTAAAAAATTACCGAACACACATTTTGTTTCAAGTAACGGTTTGAGATGTCACGTGCTGCATAAGGCCTGGGACTGACAAATCAACGTTAACACATTTCAAGGAGTTGAAGACCAGTTTTGGTAAACCAGGAATACACAGCTCTGGTTGTTGTCTTAAAATAGCCTGTCAAGGGGGACGATCGTCCTCTTAAAGGGAGGGAAAATCCTGTAACATTCTTTCTCACTCATTGAGACAAAATTGCGATCACTTTTTGACCACTGGGTTTTAATTAAGATCATTAGCCATAGGTTTTTAAAATTCGCAACTCATTCATGTTAGCAAGAATTATTTTTTAACCTCGCAATACATAAAAACATGCATACTTTCAGGATTTTTTTTTTTTGTTTGATTTAATGGGATATTCAACATACAGTGTTCCTTTTTGGAGAGTATTTGAGGAATATTCACATGTGATGACGTCATGTTTGACAAGTTTTTCCCTGCCGAAATGTGCTGTTATAATGCATGAATGTTAGTGCACAGGTAAGGCCTTTAGGAAATAGTGTCAGCATTAAAAATGGCAAAATGTATGCTACACTACATGGAGATAACAAGGGGACATTGTGCAGCTATGTTGTACTCTATGTGTACTAGGAATGTTGATGTTAACATTACTGTGACGAATCTATGTATCGTAATACAGATCTTTAAATTGTAACTTTTTTTTTTTTTTTGGTGGTCTGTAATTGGCAATAGTAAATTGTAATTTGCTTGTTCTGTGCTCTGTAAATGTTCAAAGTACATTGTACCTTGTGTGTTATGTGCTGTGTAAATGAACGATTGTAAAATGTACCTTGAGTGTTCAAAGCTCTGTAAATGTACACAGTACATTGTAATTTAAGTGTTCCATTCTCAGTGAATACACGCTGTAAATCGTAAATTATGTTTTTTGTGCTCTGTAAATGTCCGCTTAACTTTTTAACGTGTGTGTTCTCTGTGCTCTGTAAATGTCAGCTTTACTTTTTAACGAGTGTGTTCTGTGCACTGTAAATGTCCGCTTTACTTTTTAACGTATGTGTTCTATGCACTGTAAATGTACATTGTAAATCTTAACTTGTGTTTTCTCTGATTTACTTTAAATAAAATACTATTAGTAATTTTTAAACAGTATTTTGCTAAATAATATATACAATCATATTTCCTCACCATACTTCATATTGCTGGTAATATGTTATTTTATATGCTGTTTTTTTTTATTTTTTTTTTATTTGGGGGGGGGGGTATTCCTTAGCTTTACCAATTTTTGTAATAATGAATGTACTTTGTATTGTACATGTTTCTTTATAAAACTTACCATCGGCTAATTCTTTGAAAGACACTGCAATGTTTCAGTTCACAGTTTATCTGTTTGTTATGTGTTCTAATTTTCCACAAAAATTGTGCCCTATTAAATGAGTCACAAGAATCAATACACAAATACATAATTTGCTATGTATGTTCGTCCAGTTTGTCCGTTCTTCCGCCACTAATTTTAGAAAGTAGCGCAACAAATTACTGCACCAAAAATAACTCTTTATGAACGTCGGCATAAAATTGTTAAATAAGGAAATAAATAAATCAAATAAAAATTAATAAAATAAATGAAAGTTCTGTATTACATTATGTTTTGTTCTGATGACTCTGATATGTTATTTTTCAAATTAATAGATTTCAGATGAAATATATTTATTTTGAAAACTTCCGTCATTTTTGACGGATAATAAACCAGTATATAGTCTACTCATTTAAGATGTGATCAAAGCAAATGTCTTAAAAATAAGTAAAAGTAGCACCCGCGATATCTCGCTAACACAACTACACATTTAAATACTCTTAGACATTTGTGTGACCGAGCAAGATATTCTTTAAAAAACCCAACAAATTATCATACATAGCTTTAATTAATAAGTAGTCTATATNTATAAATCAAAGTATGTATGACGTATGTATGCAGGCATGTCATGTATGTTTGTCCTTTATAGCTGACTAAACTATTCATTCGATCACGATGAAACTTTAGAAAATTGTTGAGTATGCTTCCGGGATGGATAGTGGGGAAAATATTTGAAAATTGACACTCATGAGGTGGGGGAGGGCTATATAAAAATTACTTTGAGCGTTAGCTTCTTGGAAAATAAATGGATCCTGACCAAATTTAGTACATGCATACTTTATATCCCATACTAAAATACCGAAAGGTCTTGATATCCTAATGTTCATTCCTTTTGGGGCCGGGAGCCCGAATCTGTATTTTCGTAAGCGTTTAAGATTTTATTCCCATTGTGATTTTACACGACGTTGAAATACATTGAAAAATAAATCTATTATTATTTAAACTAGATTGTGCCAGGCGCCGTGGCGCCTGCGGCGCCCCCGTTTTTTGGGCGCCTACGGCGCTGGGCGCCTACGGCGCCAACCATTTTTTAAAAGACCAACTAACTTGTCCTTTTTTGATAGATTGTGCCGGGCGCCGTGGCGCCTGCGGCGCCCCCTTTTTTTGGGCGCCTACGGCGCCAACCTTTTTTTTAAAGACCAACTAACTTGTCCTTTTTTGATAAATACGAATTATTAAACTTTATGAAATGTACGCAAAGTATTTATTTAATAATAATAATAGGGGTTGTATTTTGCGCACCGTATTTTGCGCACCGATGCACACCAAACAATGACGTCATCCTATTAAATATTTTTACAGTGCTCATCAAAACACGATTTTTCAACTAAACTAACTGCTGTAGACTGTGGTACATCTCTTGCGTTACGCGTTACGTTACAAACATACCCACACCACTGGGCTATTATATATATAATTGAAATAAACATGTATTTTAAAGTGAATTTCTTGCACCGGATAGGTTTTGGGCCCTTGATGACGTTTTTTCCTATATAAAATATATACAAATTGTTTACGCGTCAACGACTGGGAAAATGAATGAATCTTAAACAAACTTAATGCATAGTAACTTAATAGCCCATATTAAAATTATACAGGACATTAAATCTCTAATGTTCCTGCCGGGGGATCTGATTCTCTTTTTGTTAACGTTTAAGATTTTGTTCCCCATTCTATGCCATGGTCTCGACAATCCCGACAAATATCGATAATAGATGCAATATAATCCAAATTGCAATGAACCAATGTTTCAAAATTTACATCCTGCACCGATTGGGTCAGGGGGCCCTTAATTTCATGTTTTGCTTATTAATATAAAAATTAAATTGTGTGTGTGTGTGTGTGTGTGTGTGCGTGCGTGCGTACGTGCGTGCGTGCGTGCATGCCCTTTTTATTTATAGCTAACTAAGACATGCAGCCGATCGTCATCAAACTTTTGGAGGAAGTTAAGTACGCTATCGGGATGGTCACCGACAAAATTTATTTCTAAATGTAACCCTCATGGGGCGCCGGGGGCCCATAGTGTCAATTTGTGCTTAAATGCGCTATATAAAAATAAGTTTTATTCGTTAGGTTTTATGAAAATGAACGGATCTTAACCAAAAATTGTATACAAATCATTGGTAGCCCAGAACTAAATGATCATTATTATATAGAGTTTTTTTTTTATAATTTAAATGTATGTTTAAAGAAAGGGGCATTTTGGAAATCACGTATTTCTTTAGTGGTACGTGCATGTTGTTGTGGTTACCGTTGGTTGAGGGCTATGGGAGCCGACTTTGGGTTAGAGAGTAACGGAAACAAAAGTTCTTAAACTCAAGTGCAGCCCAACACCAGCTGACAGATAATCTAGACGACCACCTTCTCGTCAAATGTGTCTTCTCACGAGAGTAAACTGGGGTGAACAAAATAGTCGTGTTACCATAACAATGCACATATAAAGGAGCGATATCTGCAGGATATGTGGTGTATCCAGTGGCGGCGTTAGGTAAGCGCGGGGCCTAGTGCCAGCAATGACCCCGCGGCGCCAGAGTACTAGTAAAGATCGCTAAGCACTAGTATGCTATGGTATTTAAAATTATGAAATATCTTGATTATTGTGTAATTTTAATACCGCGTGTCACCTTTTTATTAATTTATTACAAGTTCATTATTTTCTCTGGTCTATAAACAACGGTTTATTCTTAATGAAAAATGACGTGCCGGTTACGACGTGATTTAAAATGCAATTTATTGGCAGACATATTGCAAAATAATGCGTTTTGCTAATTGAAAGTGAACTGTAGATGTCGACATGCAGGGTACCTTGACCCTAACTTATTACAATAGTGAATCACGTATTATTAGCCATGCGGTAATTAACATTTGACAGACATGCATGTTTTATGACTGTTTTCCACTAATAGATGTCAAGTTCCATAGTTTCTTCTTATGTACAGTTAGTAAACCACTTACCACTCACAGACGAAAGTTCACTTTTCTTGCCTTACTGGCGGAGAATTCGTTGATCAGATTTTTGTAGTCCAAATTTGCCAGACCGCAAAGCCTCTCTTGAGACATGGTTGATCTCAGATAGTTTTTGATTAACTTCAGTTTGGAGAAACTTCTCTCGGCTTTTTCTGCGCCTGAGTCATATTTGCGAAATCTATCGCGATCTCTTCCACTCATGTTGATATTGTACACAGAAATCACTTTGATGACGCTAATTAATGTTTCCGATCGCACCACTACCGAGACACTGCCATTCAGATGACACAGTTTTCTAAAAATAACTATTTTAGTAAATCTATTGTGAATGACGTGTACACAAATAAAAGGGATTGGCTGAATGATATATCTGACCTATTTTCCGCTAACGGTGTAATGCTTTCAAAGATGTCAAGAGCTACGCTACGGAATTTGACCTTCAAAAAGGATTACAAGAGTGCCTCTTTCGTTTCTTTACAATCATTTCCAGCATACGTTCTACCATCTACTCATTGGTTCTACATGTATAGGCTATTAACCAGGACGAGACATGTTCAGGACCAAAACGCGGGGCCTACCTAAGCGCGGGGCCTAGGGCAGTCACCCCAGTTGCCACCCTCAAACGCCGCTCCTGGGTGTATCTGAACCAGTCTGTTTTATTCTTCTGTTCCCGAGGGTACACTTCCTTCGTGATTTGGTGGGGCGAGGTGATTATTTTTTTTTTTTGGGGGGGGGGGGGGCGTTAACATTTCCAACTATAGGGGTCTGCAGCATTGGCGTCTCATACTAGCAACGCATAAATATGTACCCAGTCTGTGTGACATAAATATGTACCCAGTCTGTGTGACATAAATATGTACCCAGTCTGTGTGACATAAATATGTACCCAGTCTGTGCGACATAAATATGTACCCAGTCTGTGTGACATAAATATGTACCCAGTCTGTGCGACATAAATATGTACCCTGTCTGTGTGACATAAATATGTACCCAGTCTGTGTGACATAAATATGTACCCAGTCTGTGTGACATAAATATGTACCCAGTCTGTGTGACATAAATATGTACCCAGTCTGTGCGACATAAATACTCCTGCTACGTCATTGCGTTTCCTAAGTAATGTATTTAGAAATTTGGTGCTAAACAGGCGGAAATTTACAGACTTAGCCTCTAAATAGCCCCGAAATATTAAATAATTTATTAATTGGACTTTAGATATAGATGACGCTATTTTAAAAAAGACATTTCGCCTAAAATATTGTGGCCAATCACAAGTATATAACACAATATGTTGCCATCTACATATTATTATGTAAGTCAGTAATTTATTATGTAATCCACAATATATCGCTATCCACAGATATAAGATCCCAATCTCTGTTGCCATCAACGAGGAATAAAAACACAAACAAAATGAGCTTTGTGCAGAGCATCACGACCCACGCGGACCTCAACCAGTACTTCATGAGAACCGCTCTCTGGCCGGCCATCTTCTACACCACCGTCCTGATGCTGGTTGGCACCGTCGGCAACATCCTCGTGCTTGCCGTCTACCGGCATCAGTACCAACGGAGCGTGACACGGATGTTCATCTTCGCACTGGCGGCCATGGATATCGGCAACTGTGTCTTCACCATGCCAACTGAGCTGATGATTCTCATACGATTTACGTCATTTCCGTCGGCGTTTTGGTGCAAGTTCACGCGCTATCTGACCTACATCTTTAACGGCACAAGCTCCATCATACTGATCACGATAGCTCTCGACAGGTAAATTAAATTAACGATCTGTTATACTGCTATTTTATAAGGTATGACATTTAATTATGCATCTTTTGAAAAGTGAAATGCCAATGTTATATACTGGGTGGTAGGGGGATATGCTAGAGCGAGGAGATGACGGGGTGTATTGGATCTTAATTGGATATTTGGTGGGCTGCGTTGGTAGATATTTAATTTTCGCTATAGTGTATTATAGCAAAAGATTAAGTGACAAGATGTTTATTTTGTATTTCTTAAGATAATTACACAAGATTTTAAAATATGTCGATTCAACATGCAAACCTATTCTTTCGTTTTTAATTAATTGTTTATTTTTGTGGTAATACACGCGCTGCAAGCAGACGTGTTTATTATAAATACATTTATTTAAATGTGCTTGGTCGTCTTTGTCATTATAATGAAACAAGGAAGTATTTCTCTAAGACAAATGACGAAGAAAACCGTGCAATAAAGTTCTCTGGGATTAGCGAAACTTTAAAAAAAAATTTGCTCAACGCTTTTCAAGAAAAGATATATTTAAAATTCTACCCGTACGTGGTATGTGAGAACCACTGCGAAGAACCCTTATATTTTGTACTATTGAAACTGGCTTGCAGGTATTTCAAGGTGTGCAGACCGACCCACGTGGGCATCACTATCAAGCGGGCCAGGATGGTGTGTGTGGGCTCGTTCCTCCTCACGACGGTTCTCACGATCCCCGCCCTGGTCATCTACGGCGATATGGTCTTCCCGATTCTGATCACCGACCACGAGGTGACCATGCTCGCCAAGGGCACCGACCTGGTGGAGCTCGAGAGAAGTTTGGCGGCGTCCAATGTGTCTCACGTTGTCATGAATGGGACATTCTGTTTGGTGAATTCTGGGTAAGCGATCGATAACGTACCGAATATACTCGTTCTATAGCCCGTTCGTTCATAAGCCGACACCCCTCTTTTTGAAGAAAATAGCATAAAAAGTGTGTAACCCGCTTGTAAGCCGAAACTAAAAAAAATAGTAAGACAGTGTAAAAAATATGGTTTACATTTTTTCAAATTATTTGAATGAAAATATGTTAAATTGGTGACTACCAACTCATGGTATAATAATTTTCTTTGTATTTCCTACTACTTTGTACTACCTATATGTGTCTTTGTACTACCTATCTTTGTCTTTGTGCTACCTATCTTTGTCTTTTTGCTACCTAGCTTTGTCTTTGTGCTACCTACCTTTGTTATTGTGCTACCTATCTTTGTCTTTGTGCTACCTATCTTTGTCTTTGTGCTACCTATCATTGTCCTTGTGCTACCTATCTTTGTCTTTGTGCTACCTATCTTTGTCTTTTGTGGTACCTATCTTTATCTATGTGCTACCTATCTTTGTTTTTGTGCTACCTATCTTTTTCTTTGTGCTACCTATCTTTATCTTTGTGCTACCTATCTTCGTCTTTGTGCTACTTATCATTGTCCTTGTGCTACCTATCTTTGTCTTTGTGCTACCTATCTTTGTCTTTTTGCTACCTATCTTTATCTTTGTGCTACCTATCTTTGTCTTTGTGGTACCTATCTTTGTCTTTGTGTTACCTATCTTTATTTTTGTGCTACCTATCTTTGTCTTTGTGCTACCTATCTTTTGTCTTTGTGCTACCTATCTTTGTTTTTGTGCTACCTATATTTGTCTTTGTGCTACCTATCTTTGTCTTTGTGCTACCTGTCTTTGTCTTTGTGCTACCTATCTTTGTCTTTGTGCTACCTATCTTTGTCTTTGTGCTACCTATCTTTGTCTTTGTGCTCTTTGTTAGGCAAGACATACCGCTATTTTTTGCCCTTTTGTAAACAGTTGCGAAAGCTCGTACATTAAAATTCGTTGTTGAAAACAAAAGTTGTCAAACAATTTATTAAAACATTCACAAAAATAAATAGAATAAATATATAGGGTAAACGCAGATTTTTAAAATAATATTTATATAGCTTTTGATAGAGCAGTTGAATCTTGTAGAATGTAGACAAGGACCTTGGTGATTTACAATAACAACTCCAATATTAAATGTACATGCAAAGTCTACGTATGACCCACTCGTTAGCCGACCCCCAACCTTTTCCCCTAGATTTTGTCGAAAAAAGTCGGTTTTAGAACGAATATGTACCGTAAATATCCCTTCATTGTGTACGGCGGTTCAAATTCATGCATAAAAATAAATACTGTGATTACATACTAAGAAAATATAAAGGATAAACAAATAAAAATAACAAAACAATATATAATCCCAATCTTATGAAAAAAAATACAAACAAAGACACAAACGCATAGAAAAATCCAAAGAAAATATCCTTTTGATAAGTTGACACCGACAAAACAAACGCCAGAGTTATTGTATATAAAACAAAGGTTTTTAAAAAAATCAATACCGAAAAATTGAACATACCAATCGCATACTAAATTAGAAGAAACTTCACGAAATAGAGCTTTCCGCGATCTATGAAAATGTTTAACCTGTTTTTACCTGTTCATCTCCAGGTACATCGACAGACACCTGCCAACCGTCTTCTACGTCGGCATGCTGATCCTGTACCTCGTCCTCATCTTCTTCGTCGTCTTCTTCTACAGCCAGGTCGCCCGCGCCATGTTTCAACTGACCCGGAAGCACTCCAAGATGTTTACCTTCTACGGGTCACGTGATCTGTCCACGCCGAACTCTGCCGTTCCGGAGCCGGAGCAGAAGTCCGCCCACTACAACGCTCCCCGGTCTGGCGTCGCGAGGGAGGCTAGTACGTTTGATGAGGACGGACAGATGAGGAACTTTGCAGGTCTGGAGAGGGAGCTCAGGGACGATAACTCTTTTCCTTGTGGTGAGAGGAGGTCGCTGGCGTCCCTTTCGTCAAGAACTTCTGATCGTGGCAATGAGAGGATCCCTGGTGATGAGAAGGAAACAAATAACAAATCTAATGAAATGGTCCATTTGGAAAATTTGGATATCAAGTCTGACAAAACAAATGCCAAGGATATTGGAAGTCAATATTCTAAGGATGGTGGTAAACCTTCTGCAACTTCCAATACAAACGGCTTCCAGGTTTCTCCGAGAAGTAAGAGTGAGATTCTGTTAAGTCCCCAGAGCGGCAACAGATCTCCGCTCAAACTGTTCACCAGGAAGAAATCGTCTCAGAAAATCCCCAAAATTAAGATCCACGATGCCAGTGAGAGCGGCTTTGACCTCGCCCACACCAGCTCCCTCCGCGGCTTCGACGAGTTTCTGTCCTTGTCCAGCAACAGCCTCCTCCTCAGGAGAATCAAGAGCGCCGAGAACATCAACGCCCTGACGCGCCTGTACAAGCTCCAGGTCCCCGAGCACCGCATCAACGCTCCAAAGTTCCCAGACGCGTACGAGGCCAGCCTGCCTAAAGTGTGCCAGCAGAGGCAGAGGCGGCACGACGTGGCCGTTGGGCAGGTGACGAAGAGCTGCACCAACCTTGACTTTGTAGGCGGAGGGGAAGAGGGCGAGAGCGATTCCGACCCCAAATCGGCGTCGGAGAAGACGCTGACGCTCACTAGGAAGACATCGCCGCAGGGTAAAACAAACATCTGCGTGCTGCCCCTGACGGGACTCTGCACCAAAACTGCCCTTCACGCGCAGGAGAAGCAGGGAGTCGGGTTGAAAAGGGGCAAAAACTTGTGCGGCACCAACGATGCCTTAGTTGTCAGCAGCGAGCCGTGTTTGGCCGGGGGAAGAGAAAACGGCGCCTACGTCACTTCACCGGATGACGATTCGAACGTGACGCTGCGCGTGAAGACCCCGGATGAGGCGCCCGCGAAAACGCCGAGCGCCTACAACTCCGTTAAGATCACGAAAATCTCCGAGAGCGTTCGGGGCCAGAAGTCTCCTCGTCAGGAGATAGTAAGCACCGCGGACATCCTGCAGGACAACCACAACCGCTACTCCCTCCACCCGTTCCGGACCAGCAGGATGCTCTTCATTATCTCCCTTGCCTTCGCGTGCAGTTTCCTCCCCTTTTTCATCATCGCGCTGACCAGGTCGGCGATCGGCTCGTCGTTCATGATGTCCCTCAGCGACGTCCAGCTGGGCGTGGTCAGTATTTTCATCCGGTCATCACTGGTCAGCAACGCGGTGAACCCGATCATCTACGGGATACTGAGTACCCACTTTCGACGGGAGTGCACCGGGTTGGTCTTCTGTGTGAAAAAGAAATAATTTCCTTTTCTTTTTCTGTTGTTAATTGTTCAACACGTCATTATGGTAATGTTTGTAAGTATCATAATGACACACACTGGGTCAGTTGCGTCATCAACAGCAGGAGAGATCGTGAGATGCCGTATAAACAGTTTCTTTCAAGAATTATTAACTTGATTACTGCAACAGTTGTGTAAATATGAACTACGAACTTCAGAGATTCCAGAAGGTACAAAGTTATGTGGGATGCATATTATTGTAGATGACTATATCTGATCACATCACACAAACTCCCATGGACCTCCACTGGCTGTCTTAGAATAAACCAGACATACAGATGTATAGACCGACCAGACATACAGATATATAGACCCGGCTAGACATACAGATATATAGACCCGCCAGACATACATATATATAGACCCGGCCAGACATACAGATATATAGACCGACCAGACATACAGATATATAGACCCGGCTAGACGTACAGATATATAGTCGGACCGGACTATCTATCACTGGGAGAAAAATTTAAGAATCAACTGAAGAATTTTTCTTTAAAAGACAGTTTTGAATATCATTGCACGTTCAGAGTGTTGGACCTGGATAAACAAAAGTGTTATTAAACAGCCATCATCATCCTAATGAAATTTTACCAGTTTACAAAATAACAGAAACCCTGTTCTTTTTTTTTAAAAACTTTGTTCCAAAAAAATAAAATCTCTCAACGCCAAGTTCGTCGCACAAAGATAAGTTAAGTCAAGATTGTTGCGGCACAATATTTTAACATAACTTAATGATACTATCTCGAATAGACCCACAAAAAACGTATCTCAGTTTAGTGTATTGCCGATATCCATGTGTAGAAACGAAGTTCACCTAAGAGCCTTTGGGTTCTAGAGTCAACAGAGTTGGAATATTGAAACAAATTCGCCCTTAAATTTATGTCTGCTCTATGTTGGTCTTGTTCCTCCCCCCACCCACCCCCCTTGTCAATGGTAGTAATTTTTATGTTTATATTTTTTGGTGTAAATTACTGAATTTTTTAAAATTAATTTTATTGAACCTTTCGGTAGAGGATTCAATGAATGGACACTTGAATGGCGTTGAGTCATTGGTGACTAGATTTTGTTGTGAGAGATTGGAAACTAGATTTTATTGTAAGTGATTGGAAAATATATAAATTTACTGTAAATGATTGGAAAATTACTTGTTGTAAGTGATTGGAAACTATATTTTGTTGTAAGTAATAATAATTGGAATTTATATTTGGTTGTAATTGATTGGAAACTATATTTTGTTGTAAGTAATAATAATTGGAATTTATATTTGGTTGTAATTGATTGGAAACTATATTTTTTGTAAGTGATTGGAAAATTCCATGCTATAAGTGATTGGAAACTAGATTTTGTTTTAAGTGATTGGAAACTTTCTTGCATGTTTTAAGACATTGGAAACTCGATCTTGTTTTAAATGATTGGAAAGTAGATTTAGTTGTAAGTGATTGGTAAATTGCATGTTGCAAGTGACTGGAGTATATATTTTATAATGTAAGTGACTTGTATCGAGATTTTGTTATAAATAATTGGAAACTATGTTTTGTTATAAGTGATTGGAGGGGGGATAGGTGGTCGGACTTTAATTTTTCTAAAAACATTAAATTGATAGAAAAAAAAGTGTTTTTAATTCTGCCATACTGTGTTTTGTCATAAATTGAAGTTTAATAGTATAATATGAGTTAATGATTAATATAATATTTATTTTTGATACAATTTTTTTAAAAGGCTCATTGCATAAATATTGTGGGGAATTTAGGTCGGGCGAACTTTGAGATGGGTCTGGCTAGCAGCCTTGAGGAGCCCAAATGTCTGGCGAGTTTAGTCCACTGACCAGAGGTGAAAATGTGGCGGGCGGATGTTACCTGTAATCAAGGCTTGGTAGACGGAACGGACCATACGTCTAGCCCAGGTGTCATGTATGGTCAGTCAGAGCGACTCGGATAGGGAATTAGTGACCAGTGATAGATTACGTCAAACCACCCCACACCGTCTTATCTAGGGGAGGTACAAAACATGATTGACCGATTGACCTTCGTACGGTGAGAGTTTAAGGGGGCAGAGTCTGAGAGGTATAAGTGAATGACGGACAGACGAAGGGACACACACGGAGGGACAGAACGAGCAGTTAGGAAGTAGGACGGATAGGGAGATAGACGCAAGTGTTAGAGAGAAGTTAGAATAATATAGTTAACGAAGTAAGGAAATAAAAAAGATTTTAGTTGTTCTTGAGTCGTTGAGTTGGTGTTTAAATATAAGTACCCAACTGTGTGCAGATTTGAGAAATAGAGTGCAAGTATATAGAGACAATTAACCGAAGAGCAACGTAGGATTCCCACAATATTTATAATTTAAAAAAAAAATATATTGTTAGGATAGACATTGTGTTCTTTCAAATCAACATTTATACTTTTTCTATTTTTAATCAAATGTGAATTGATTGTTATGAAAACAAGATTACAGAGTTATATTTTGTTAGATGCTGACAAGGGAAGTTGAGTTCAGAAGCGTGACTGGACCTCCTACGCCCTTGGCTAACTTGTTTTCGGCGCCTTTTAGAAATAGGGAAAATACTTAATTACACAGACAAAAAATTATTGAAGGATTAACCATCGGCGTCCTTGGCAACAGCCCCGATGCCATGTCGCACTATTTACTTCGATATCCAGCCGCTTATTCACGTGCACAATTTTTGCAAAAAACGAGATTATATTATCGTTATCAAATTTTGGTGCCTAGTAAATCTAGAGAGCTGTGCAGTGTTGGTTAGATATCTGCGCAACCGCGTAGCTTAAGAGAAACATTGGTCACAATTACTGTTTAAAAAAACAACTATACTTAAGTAATCCTTTACTTAACGATATTGTATTAGCTGTCCGAGACTAGATAATTCAATTGTGAATACAATAATACATACTTATTGTAAGCGTTCTTCATTTATAAAAAATATTTTAAAAATATTTTAAAAAAAACCACTACCTAAATCAGAGTAGACAAAAGAGAAAGAACTTTTAAAGTTAATAGATGTTTAAAAGTGAATCACACTGATTTAAAGCATTTTAATGAAAGTATTCACGTAAATAATTTTACTGTATGAGTTAAAGGGATAATGGAAAAAATTTCCCATGAAACCATGTGTTGTAATGATCCAAAATTAACCTTGCTCCTGACTGCTCGAACTATATATTATACAAAGCCCTCACTGAACTTATATATATCTTTGTTTTCCTATACATCGGAAACCATATGCAATTAAACATGTTTTATAAGATATTTATTTCACATTAATTATATTGAGTAAATGAGAAAAATGATATTACCTTAAATCGTTTAGTCAGTAGCCTACAGTTTTAACTAAATGAATACCTATGGGTCCATTCAATGACCGAGTGATAAACTAATAGCAGAAAGACAATGCGGAATGATTGTGACTCAATAATGGAGAAATACATGACATCAATAGACAATATTTATAATGTATCTTTAGTTTTTATACGCAGTACTTAATTAACAGCCTAATGTGCCTACATCACTAAACAAACAGCGCTGGGCTGAGGATTATCAGACACTGAAAAAATAAAATTAAACTAACAAAAGGTGATGAGTGTTCAAATTCAAGCCCGTACTCAAGTATCCCACCCCCAATACATCTCCACCAAAAAATTTTACAAAGACCTGTCTAGTTCATAATCATCGACTGTGCACAGATCACAAATTATTTCTCAATTTAACCGTTTGCTGAGGGGGGTGGGGGGGGGGACACCCAACAATTTTCAGTTGATACAGATATTTAAAAGAATCCACACATCACCTTTTTGTAATTCTCCATATGAAGTCTTCACCACATCTGATTCATGGTCATGACGTACTCAAGAAAGGGGCCGTCCATAAAGTACGTCACGCTATTTGTGGCCATTTTTTAACTCCCCTCTCCCCCTAGTCACAAACTGTCAACAATCTCGAACCCACCCCCCCTAAAGTACGTCGTACTTTCGTACAAAAATATATATTATTATTATTAACAAAATAATTAAAATGTAATATAAAACACCGAGACGTCACACTTGGCCGGACACCCCCCTCCCCCCTGTAACAAAATGTCACACTTTTTTTTTACACCCCCTCCCACCTCTGGAGCGTGACGTACTTTATGGACAGCCCTAAACAGCCGAAAACCTTTTTTTTAAAAAATAATTTATTTCAGATTTGGTGACACCCAATGCCGTAGATCACGGTGTCACCCCCTCACGAATTACACCACAGACCTCCTCCGAGTCAGCCAGTTGTTAATAAGGGGAACATACAGATTTTACAGATTGGTGTAAACCCCTTAAAATGGTGTCACCCAGTGTGGACCGCATCACCCCTGAGTGACGCCTCTGGGATGAGTGTCGATTTACTGATGTAGGACACAAATAATAACACAATACCGATATCTAGGAAGGGCTAGATGACGTTGGCTTTGACTTTGAAAAAAGCCGCACATCTTTTTTACCGATTGCGACGCGCCAATTTTTTTATCTACCCCCGCCCCTCCCCCCCCCCCACTCACAGATGTCTCCTATCCTATCTCCAACATACTTTTGCAATAATAAACACCTGCTTTATANATATATATATATATATATTGTGTGTGTGTGTGTTTGTTAAAAAAAAAACATTTTAATAATTGAAAGATTTTCACTATATTACAAAAACAAATGCCGGGGATGGGTCCAATAAGTAGGGGCAAGTCCTGAAAAGTTTTGTTAATTACAGCAGGTGTCAGCTAAGAAATAGAAACATATCTCCTTATCATCATACGATTACCGCCCTTTATCTTTATAATACTGTTTAGCACCGCTCCCAACCCCACCCCCACCAAAAAAGAAATCACTTCAGCATCCCTCTACTCTTTGTTTGAACACCGCAGTACTATAATAGTATTTGGATGTCATCATTTTCACATCGCTGAGTCATTACATCAAAATTTCCTTTTCATAATAATGGTAGTAACAGCGGGCATAATGACGATAATTTTGAACGGGTAACCCCAGTACCCGCTCAGATTTTGGACGGGTACCCGGGCAGCTTTTTCAACAATATTGACGGCCCTAGTCCTCGCCCCTTCATATATCCGTATATCTACGCCACTCCCATAAATAGTATTCCTCTAAAAAAAACTCTGAATATTACAGCAATACAAAAGTAAGTATTCTATATTCTTTTGTTTTTTAATGATCTCTTTGTTTAATATCGAAAGTGTGATGGGGGTTGGATTTATTTTGGGGGAGACATTATTTTACAGGGTAGGGGACGATTTATTTTAATTGGGAGTAAAATATTTTCTTCGGCGGAGAGTTTGTTTTAAAATGGAATCTCCTGAGGGAGACTCTGTATGGGGGAGGATTCATTTTGCAACAACGTGTCTTTCATGCCAAGGATGAATTAATTTAAGATTATGTTCTATAAAAATGTATTTACAACGCTGTCCTCACTCCACAAGCGCTTGGCAGGAAAAGAAATTAACTTTCGTTACATCCGTATTTATTCCCTAAAGGGGTGCTGTAGTCAATTTGTTTCCGATTTGTTTCTAACTGCATGAAATGATCACGAAGCCTGACCTCCATGATTCACCCCGTAGATAAATATATATTCAGTTCCAATCAGCACATGTGTATCTTTTTAGGACGATAAGAGTGATTTCCCGTTGTTTCCACGGCTACGGTGTGGTAGAGAATTAGTCAGTCATAAATTTCATCAGAGTGGTACATAGGTATATTTATAAAAGTTTAACTTAAAACACATTAAAACCTCCCATAATTTCCCCGAAAATCTATGAACTCCCCTAAATTTCCTAACTTCACCAACTTTCCCCCAAATTTCCCCGAACTTCCCTAACTTCGCCGGGGGGGGGGGGGTTGGCTGACAGACCAGGGACCGCCTTTCTATCAAATTCCATATCGCATATTAATAAACACACAATTGAAGATGTGATTGAAAATATTATTAAACTTTTGAAAATTCAACCCATACCATCTACAACTGAAATGTAATAGATTTTTATTTTAAACGGCCGTACTAATATCATGCATACATCAGATGTCTCTATCAGTTCAGCTATTTACAACTCTCAGTCTGTCAATATACAAAAAAAATAAAGAATGAAAATAAAAAAACGGCATCAAACTAATGGGTGACATTAACTGACATTCCAATCACTTCCTTATTGATGAGATGCTCTTTGTTCTGGACACAGCCCCAGGAGGCTATCCCAATGGTGGTGACCCTTCCCTCTGAGGTCAGGCCAAAATCTCTGACGTCTTCACCCACGTGTTTCGTAATACCCGCAATAGTCCCCCCCCCCCGCTCCACCCCGGTCAATCCAGGCCCATAGGGAACTAGAATGGAATATGTCATGTCGTTAAAATAAAAAGCTGATGTCAATTTCAAATATCTTAGATGATTGTTCTTCTCTGGTCTTGCTGATTTAAAATATCAACAATAACTCAAGCTTAATTTTTAGCTAAACCTTGAGCTTGTAGAAATGTGATAGTTGCCGTCTTGTCTGTATGTGAAGTAAAATACAAAAATTCCATCGTGAGCGGAAACATTTGGTCAAGTTTTAAATAAATTTCTTATTTCAACATTAAGGAAATTTTATTATAAGTTAATAGCTAGCATATTCCTTAAACGAATGAATTAAGAGTAAGGTTATTTACATTTGCTCAATGCTCCATCTAATTTTGTTGGTCCATGTAAAAAGGTAAAACAAAAACTCGCGTGCAAAGCGGTATAGCATCTGTGGTGTTGGTCTGATAACTGCGCGGCCGTGCAGCTTAAAGGAAACATTTTATCTGCTTGTAATTTAGAAATTCAAAGCTCAACCATCTCAAAGTCTATAGTAGAATAAAAACATTTGTATTGTAAAAAGGCTTTAAACTTAAAACCAACACACACACAAAAATTTTTAACGAAAAAAAAAGGAAATGGAAAACACTTTATAACAGGTTAGATCTGCTAATTTATAAGCCTCACTCCAATTTAGTATTAAAACAAATGCAAAAAAAAAAAAAAAAAAAAAAAGTTTAACACTTGACATCTAAATTCTTATCTGAAGATTATTGCATCCTACACTCATCATTGGTCAATGTCTAATCTTGCATTTTTGTTGAATTTTTTTTTGAATGTTGTTTAAGTGTTTCTTTTCCTCGATTATTCAGGCAACCCCTTTCAGACGGGAATAACGAGAATTTTTATGTGTTTGTTCTTGTATACGGAATAAGAAAAGTGTTTTATCCTTTCTTCTAGATGAGGGTTGTATTTCCAAGAAAGATTTAATTGCCTTATGTATTGTTACTACTTTGCTCTTCCATCCTCTAGTGTTTAGTTTAATGATTTAACTAAAGTGTTAAATATCCTCCAGTAATAAATTAGGCAGCTCTTATTTAAATATGAGCTACCAAGTTTTCATACACCAAGGTTGGTCAAGATCCATTTATTCAGCTATTAGTTAATGCTATTAAACTATTTTTAAGGATTAAAACAGGAAAAAATCGCTTGAAGGGCTTTGGGCCTAATACTAATATGTTCGAGATATAAATTTCAAAACAATTGTGTGTTTCAATCTGGATAATAATGGATATTTTTGTCAATATTTGTTAAAATTGTTTAAAATTGAATGGGAAATATAATTTCAAACATTTTATACAAAAATTGGGGGCCCTTAATGGACATTAAGTGTTAAGTGGCAACAGTATTTCAATAAAAGCTACGCCCCCTTTTTTTGTTTGTTTGTTTGTTGTTGTTGTTTGTTTGTTTGTTTTTTGTTTTTTTGTTGTTGTTGTTTTTTTTTCTGTTTTTTTTTTATACCAGGTTTGGTAAATTTATAATATAAATCAAATTACCCAGAAGCTAACGTTGGAATTAAATTTTGTATAGCTCATATAAGCAACACAAAATGATTTAAAGAGCACAAGCCTATTTGTTACAGGATTGCAAGTTTAAAATAATTTTTCATTTTAACGAATTTCATAATGATTTACTTTTTATGATTTTTTAAAAAAAATATGGTAAAATAGAATGCAGAATTAAACCTAAAACGTTTACGAAAAAAAGACATTTTGGGAAACGGGCACCAAAGCAATGGACTTTAAGAGTTCAGTGCCCACGGGTATTTTAATATTGGATCTGAAATTTGTATGACCAGTTTTGGTCATGATCCATTTATATTTGTAGTAGCTAACACTTAGACTATTTTTTATATGACTCAAATGAGCAACAACAATCAACAAGCAAAAAATTAATGTATGAAAACAATAGAGTCCGGATCATTAGGTGCAAGATGTTACGTTCGAAACACTTGTTATTTTTAAAAAAAATAATAATTAATTAATTAATCTATTATTCTCAATATCTTATAGAACTGAATAGGAAATAAAATCTTCAACATTTACGAAAGAGGCATTAGGGGCCCCTGGCTCTAAAGGAATGAGCATTGGGAGTTAAGTGGCATACAGTATTTTAAAATGTATTATCAAGTTTTTATGTAACACGATTGATCGAGATCCATTCATTTTCCTTTTAGTTAACGCTTACACTAATTTTTATATAGCTCATATCATATAAGCAAAAAACTACATTGGGGGCCCCCGGACCGATTCTGTGAAAGATAATTATGAAGGCATTTAAGTAATACAAAACAAAATAAATTTGAAAAAAGTCAAAATACATTTATTTTTATTGAAATAAGAACATTCAAGTGATCTTTCCCTATTTGAATTTAAACGTTAAAAATAATTAAAATAAAAAACTAAACAATAAATAATTGAAGACAAAACTTTCAAATAGCAAATATAAATAGAGCAAAAACTAACAAATATAATACTAATTAACAATTATTAGTGATACTTAGATCTAAAACAGTAACAAACTCTTAAAACTATAACAATAAATAAATAATATCTCTTTTTCTCTGTCTCTTTTTTTTATCGCTCCTACCCATTCTCTCTCCATCTCTCTCACCATTATTTTTATGTGTATGTATGTGTTGTGTGGTGTGTGTGTGTGTGTGTACACTCACACACGTAGTTTACCTATACGCCCTTTTTAAAGCTAGGGCAATTAAACTATTCTAAAAATTAATATGTGACTTTAAATCAGTGGTTCCCAAAGAGGTCCCTATGGACCTCCAGGTGTCCGCAGCACAATTTTGGGGATACATGGAAAATTAAAATTGATTCGGGGGTCCCTGAAAAAAGTCAGTTGGTCGCGAAACACTGAACCAAAGATTTTAAGACACTCTTCACTTGTATAACTTGACTTTTGAACTCATTTGCGGATGGACAAACTTAGATCCCAAACACAGATGAATACATACTAATACTAATACAAGAGCAGCTTATTGAAATATCCACAAAATGGGAACTTGACGCAAAATTTGAACAAGGATACAACAAATTATGGTCACGACAAACATGCTCCGATTTTCATGAATTTTGTAGCCTGCATTATGGGTTAGTGCACAGTTGCTGAATTCCTTCCCGTCTTCCTATTTTGTAGAAAAAAGATTCAGTGCCGTTATGAACCTCATCACTAGAGATAGAAAAAATTGAAACCGGCTAGAAATTAGTGCTCCAGAGGATTTGCGGTTGCCACTCAGAAACATTGAGCAGTACATAAATACATTCAAAAAATCTCATCACGTTCATCAAAGTCGTTCATTTTTTAATATGTTAATCTAAACAAAGGTTATAATTTCTTTAAATGCTTCTGTTTTGTTCATTTATTTATTACTAGCCGACCCACGTCGTAGCATACGCCGCTAATGATTTAGAGACGAGTGAAGACTTCCTGAAAAACACAGTTGTCCAAATGAGGTAGGTTTGGGCAAACGACTGTGAGTGAATGAAAAGAATGAACTCTGGAGAGAGCAACATACAAACAGGTTTTGGATGATGCAGACATATATCTTTGAACGTTTGGCCCTGTGCTTTATTTATTGTCATGGCAAAGGCTAATCTAACAAGGAATTGTCTGCGCGTAAAGTTAAAGGGCAAATTTGAATCTGATGGAGTCAGGGATATCCGGGGAATAAGGACAGTTTGTGAGGTAGCAGCTGCGATAGTCAGCACACACAGTTGCGCCTAAAGTATTAATTTTATGAAAGTAATTGTCGAGGAAAATGTGTGACTACTTTTCTGTCACTGAGCACAACGGAGAGCACGAAGTTATTATGCCAATGTCGAGAAATAAAGCTTAAAGCTTGCTTGGTGTCCGGCATGGTTGGACCATGAGGAGAATTTTAGAGAGAGAGATAGAGAGAGGGATGGAGTGAGAGAGAGATTCTTATTTCTTTTTTATGTGTAATTTTTTTACTACGCATTTATGTAGCTTTTTTTCACTTGGCAGTCGGTGTGCAAGTATTGACTAAAAAAGGGATCCCTGTGTCAAACATTTTTGGACCACTGCATTAAATTCTTCTTCTTCTGCGTTCTCAAAATCTTTTTGAAGGAGGATTTAGACCACAAGCTCTATATTTGTGATGAACTTTGCTGTGGTTGTCAACTGGTGCAGTCCACCAAACACTTTATCCTCGAGGGTAGCTTCCAGGGGCCATATGGCTGTTCGGGTGTGGAGGTACAGAAGGCAGTTTTGCAACACATGTTCCGCTTTTTCTGCAGCTGTCCCGCAGGGGCATATTTCGCTTTCTCCTATTCGGAGTTTGCGGAACATGTGCTGTCTGAGTTTGTTGTGGACCGTCCTTAGCCATTAAGCAAAACTTCATTGTTCACAGTAACTTGTTTATCTGTTCAATATTTTAAAACTTATACACAGAAAACACTCCTTCTATAATTCTATAAAGAAGTTCAATGCGTCCTACGCTTGTCCATGGTTTATGTATTAATAATTAGGCTGTAGATTGCTGTTAATGGGAAAATACAACCCATTTAATTCACGAATGCCATACGAGGAGGAGGAGAAATTTTAGATGTTTTGTTCTTGGGAACGGAACAACTGAAATGTTTTCATCTCTATGTCTATCTGAGTGTCTTTATAGATTGTTGTGAAGTTGTATTTCCAAGTTAGATTTTAGTGACATATGTATTTTTACTACTTTGTTCTTATGTCCTCTATTAATTCTATAGACTTCTTATTTTATATAATTTATATCAAACCTTAATGTTCTGTTATGAGGTGCGCATTATATAAACGATCCTTTTTAAAAATATATTCACGATCGGTGCGCATTAATTTAAAGATGTTTTACGAGACATAACTAAAATGTTGTTCGTTCGGATTGTTTTGCCCTGCGTATTATAATGAACATCATTATAGATCTTGTTATGTCTCGTATATTAAAAACGATTTATAGTCTAAAACTTATGTGTTTTTTAAAACGGGTTTTTAAAAAATCCTTCATAACGCTAATGTTTTTTTTAATATTGATTATCTTGTTTTCCCAATATTGTCCCTGATAACTTCAATATTATTTTGATTCTCTATCAGTATCCATTGCAACCGTCCTAGTGGGGCGCCCATAAACGAAGTCTCGACCCCTACCCAACGCCCCCCCCTTTCCCACAAAAAAAAGGTAGAGTCACACTTTTTTGACGATGTGTGACTAGGCCAGTGTTTCTCAAACCGTGTGTCGCGAGATTTAGAAAAAATATTTAAAATTGCTATGGTACAAAGCTCTGAAGTGATTATGACATTTTAAAATAAAGCAAAACAAAATGTTTGTTAAATAAATCTACAACATAATCAGTTATCACTTGTGTTTCGCGTGGGGCAGGACGTTAGATTCGGTTGGCGTCTCGGCACACCATTTTATTTTTTTATCCTTTCTAGCGGTGTAGTTGGCTTGTAAAGTATAGGCTACGCCGGCATTTTAAGCAAGTTAAAATAATGTTTATCTTAACTTGCTTAAAATGCCGGCATAATTAGTTTATCTGATAAAATAAAAAGTAAATTAATTACTGCTTCCCCTTTTAATGTGAACTGTTGCTTTAAGTGTATTTTGATGATGAAAATTACTGAAATAAATACGAATCGTTAGTTAATAAACTTCCCGTGAAAATATCAATTGTAATTAGAATAAAGGTTTAAGTATTAATGTTAAGGTCTAACAGTAACTCTATCAGGTTCATTCACTCCACGTTTCGCCTCCACGTCAACCTCCCCGAGGACCCGCCACAAGGCTACACTATTAAAATTATAAAAGTGATATTTTTTCTACATGCAAGTTTCGTTTGGTCTCGGTTAGAATTTTGAAGTTAGTTAGTAATATTTGCAAACTTTTGATGTTTTTTTTTTCAGAAAAAAAACTTTTCAATTTAGCCATGGACAAGTTTTTAGTTTTAAAAATTCTACTTTAAAAGAAAAAGTCCATCACACTGCTTTATGACAGTAATATACATCATAGTAATATGTTTTTAAAAATGTTATCTTTTTAATGATATAAGTTTAAATTATTTATGTATCTTGAAAATTCTTGAATATTCTTAGTGTGTCGTTACCCAAAAAAGTTTGAGAAACACTGGACTAGCATTTAAGGAGTATGATGTCACACCAAAACGCGCAACTTAAAGTAAAAGTCAATATTTGATTGCTTTCAATTTATTTAATTTCATTTTAAATGCCTTCATGCGCGTTACGATATTAGAGTATAGCCTTACACAAAATACATACTAAAATGACAATAAAGTGATTGGAAACATTACCATTTTCAAATAGAAAAAAGGGGCTTTTTTATTAGGGAAGGGGGGGAGGGGTCATTCTTACGACATTATTTGTACGTGGCTCTAATTTTTTGTGACGACGTATGACGAGGGAAAACAGAAGGGGGTGAAAAATTGGCAAAAATCGCAAGACGTCATTTATGGACGGCCACCTACTGAAAATGTAAGTAAGCCATGTTTATTTCCCTTTAAAAAATGCGCTCTTGTCGACGTTTCTAGATTCTTGGCGGTAATCTCCTTCCACCCCGACCCCCAACCCTGAGTTCAATGTTTGTAATGAACAGTTGAAAACTTCTTTTCTTTTCCTCATCAAATAAAATGCTTTGCTCGCTCTCATTTTAAAAGAAATATTCATGAATGTTTTGTTCATTTGTAAAAAAAAAGAGTCTTCTAAGAAAACATCACAGTACATACAGTGCCCAGTTTTGTTCACTTGAGGTCTGACTCCAAGCTACGATCTGACAAAAAATGACCACCACCGGGACAACGCACGCAACGACAAAGCTTGACCAGCGCGGCCCTGAATTTCTTGACGGCGCAGAAGTACACGAAGAAGTTAACGGCGTGGTTCGTGTCCATCAGAAACATGGCCAGCCAAAAATACTCGGGGCTGTAGTTAAACTGGGCCTCGACCCTGTAGTACCCGTAGCTGACCAGGTACCCGAAGCTCATCGGGAATGTCAAGGCCATACTGATCGAGGCGGCCGTCACCATCATCATCGTCATGGTCCTCTCAGAGCGCTCGGCCTTGCGGACGCACCTGAGGATGACGGCGCACCTGGGGCCCGACGCGTCGTTCACGCACGTGGTGCCACTCACCAGGTGCTGTCGGCGCGCCCTCGCTGCCGTCTTGAGTCCCCTGACCGTGAAGAAGGTCAGTAACGGTACAGAAGTGTGAGGTACGCCAAACGACAGCGTGCCGACCACATAAATCCAGCGCAGAAAGTTATCGGCGGTCGTCATGCACGCCTGCTCAAGGGGGAAGTACTCCACGGGATCCATTGTCATCCGGTACGCGGCGAAAGACAGGGCGAATGCTGCTGCAAGTACGACGATGATGACGCAGCAGCGACGCTTGGTGAAGATTTTCCCCGCGTGCAAGGGGTAGCAGATGGCGACGAACCGCTCGGTGCACATGAGGATGACCACCCAGTTGGACAGCACAACGAAGTAGAAGCCGGTGAGAGGAACCATCACGCAAACGAACCGGCCCAGAAGATTGAAGGAAAAGCCCAAACTGATGACGGTCAGCTTGGTGGTCAGGGCAATGACGTCAATGGCGGCGAGGAAGGCGACGATGATGGTGGCAGACGTGACGACGTCCATTCTAACGATGGTTGCTATGGTGAGTAGGTTGGCAGGGACGCCGAGGGCGAAGAGGACGATAGGGTACGCCCGATTGGTGCTCTTTCCTAGGTACATATGGCAGTCAGAGTTGCTGGTGAAAACAAGAATGAAAAAGAATGGATTAAACCTCATGCTTTTTCTTTCTTTTTTTTTTTTTGCTTGTGGTTTGGATGGGGGAAGAGGGGGCCAACAGGGTGCAAATAGAGTCCAAAAAGTGTGGCTTTTGTAAATCTGTTCTTTTTAGACCTTAGTAATAATAATAAATTGATAATTTATATAGCGCTGTATCCCAGCAAGGAGCTGGGCTCACAGCGCTTTACGGGGAGAT
The DNA here is from genome assembly GCA_002072015.1 of Radix auricularia. Classification (NCBI taxonomy): domain Eukaryota; kingdom Metazoa; phylum Mollusca; class Gastropoda; family Lymnaeidae; genus Radix; species Radix auricularia. The sequence goes on along the minus strand of MUZC01000349.1, from coordinate 202,247 downwards.
AACATATATATTAATTTTAAAAAAATTGATGTCATATTAACTACATCAATGACAATACGTTATACATCAGGTACGTTAATCATTAAAATAAATATTTTTTTCATTATTTTTGAAAATAAATTTGAAAAGATGTGTCTTAAATGAAATCTTGAAGGACTTACTAGTTGAAATACTACGGATGTGTAAAGGTAGAGAATTCTAGTGTTTGGCTGCGGTCCACGAACTTGAAGAATCAGCACAGGGAACGAATGCAACTGGTCCCTGCTCGAGGACCACATGAAAGCCTTGACCCGCCTGAAATAAGTTTGACACTGGCAAATGCCGCGGTGACACGGGCCAGTCCCGTCGAGCTCTTGCGAGACGAGACTCTGCGCACAATCGAGGCCTATGGAGACAGCGTGGTAAAAGTCTTCACTGATGGCTCACGTTTTAGAGATGGCAAAAGTGGATACGGTGTGCTAATTCAATACCCCCAACCAGGACCTGACAGCGCTGAGCTGTCGGGACCGTGTGGATCTACTAACAGTAGTCACGAAGCCGAACTGGACGCGATCCACAGGGGTTTGAAGGAAGTGCGCCGCCGTCTAGCAAAGAGAAAGAGTTTCCCGACTGTCGTGGTCTTCACCGATTCTCGGTTTTCGCTCGAAACCTTGAGTCGAAGCTCTCTGGAGGCCAAGACGGTAAGTGTCATTTTGGAGACAGTAGGTGAACTCCTGGCACGTGGCGGCAAAGTAGTCCTACAGTACATGGCCGGACACTGCGGAACGGCCCAATCAGACAGGGTCGACGCACTGGCCAGGGCAGGCGCAACTCAGCCCCAAACCGACAAGCCCTTGACCCAACTGGGGGTCAAGTCGTGGCTAAAAGACCATTTCCGAGAGAAATGGCTTGAGGGCTGGGCAAATGGGAATACGGCCAGAAAGGTATACCAGAAATTGCCGCGACCGAACAAAAGCGATGCCTGTTGGAAACTTGACCGTAGTAGTCAGACGCTCATAACTAGAATGAGAACCGACCATTGTCCTATACGAAGCTACCTTTACAAGTTTGACAACAGAAGGGAACTGGCCTGTCGACTGTGCGGCTGCCCCGAGGAGACGGTGGCCCACGTGCTAGAGTGTTGCCCCCGAGTTGGACGGGGCTTTAGACAGTGAAGTTGTGGTACCTGCAGAGGACTACCTCTACGGCGATACCCGAATGTTGAGGCTCGCCTGCGAAAAATTGAACCGGGTTTTAAGAGCCTAACGGCTCAACCCAACAGAGAATGTACATTCATTAGTGTTTGGCTGCACAAAAAGAGAATGATCTTTCGCTAAATGTTTTAGTTCGTGTCTTAGGAACACAGAGAATGCATGTATCTGCAGAAGAGCGTAGCTGACGACTTGGTGAGTAGACCTACAAAAGTTCAGTAAGATAGGAAGGACATGAGTCAAATAAGAATTTGTGACACAGAACGGCCAGTTCGTAGTCATTTCGGGATTTCACATTATATCATTGCTTGCCACAATGTTTCAAACCTTAAAAAACCGTCTGTCGGTAAGTGTTTAAGGAAAATTTAAAACAATAATTAAAAAGACCATGGTTTACTTTGCAACAACTCCAGATCAACTTATTTCCCGTGCATGCAATTATGGATTGCCATTCAAACTGACTTAAGGCATTATTATTATTATTTTTTTTTTAATTTTCAAAAAATGTTGGGGCAATTAGGTGTTGCTTTTTTATTTGATTCTTACTTTGTCTGGTTGCCATGGATACATCCGACTCCATCTCGCGTTGTTGTGTTGCCAGGTGGAGAGATCTCTGCACAAGTGATCACTGCATGTAAAGCATTGAAAATAACACTCAACAAAACACTTTTTAAAAAATTCCAATGTGGTTCATACATTTACATAAAACAGACACCCCCCCCCCCCCCCCACGGGGCCGCCACAAAAAAAAATTGATTTATTAATGGGGAAAAAAAAAGCGTTTTCTACCGTAGCGTTACTTGTTCAAGGATGGTTTCATTCTTACTTGGAATCTGACCAGCGTTCGTCAATCTTGGCGGTCTTAACCGTAGAGTAAATCACTTCCGCAGACCGCGAAATGTCGCCTTTTAGTTTAAAGTTTTGTGTCCATGAATGCAACAGTATTTATATAGTCACAGTTACTAGATTAAAACGCTAACCCTCATTATGAATGCAAAGTGATTTAAATGGGTCAAATTTTCCTTTTAATTGATAAGAACCTAACCCTAACCATGAACGCAGCGTTATTTAAATAAGTCATTGATAACGTTTCCCTATATAAAATATGGGGTTAAATTTATTCAATAAAAAAATGTTGCCCCCATTGCCCACAAATTACGAGTTTAGTAGATGATATTATGAGATGAAGACAGATACTTCGATTATTGGTGTTTGACATATAACCACTGTAAATAAATGTAATTGATATATTTAAAAATAAAATTAAACTTAGATTTACTCTCGTTGACGTCACAGAATTGTCGACGGTCTTCTAAAAAACAACAGAAAGAATTTAGACCAACGGTGTCCAAAACGAGGCTCGCGAGCCGCTAGTGGCTCTTCTGTGTTCACATTGCGATTCACGTACAATTTTTGAAAGATGTGTTACAAAGATACGTGGAAGGTTTTCAAAACTTGTTTAATGGCCCATTGTGCTTCAACGCAGCTCTCAATAATTTTTTTTACATTCTAAATTTGCTCCCAATGTCTACAGGTCTGGCCACTCCTGGATTTAGTCATTGTTTATCATCGCTAAAACCATTCTTACCTCGAGTATTCCTCCGCCGTTTAGTCATTCAATAAATCCCCTTTAACTGGGTACAAGTTTAGCTTAGTACACGTTAAAATAGGCACATGTTAATTAACTAGGCAAACTTAAACTAGGTATACCTTTAGTCTTTAGCTAGGTGAAAGTATAACTAGGTGCACTTTTAAATAGCTAGGCATACAATAATATACACAATTTACTAGATAAATATTTAAATAAGCACTAGGTTACACTAGGTACTTGTATTAAATTGTGAAAATTTAACATGGTAATCGTTAAACTAGGTAAAAGTTTAACTATGCAAAGGTTTAACTAGGTAAAAGTTGAACTAGGTGAAAAATTGGTAGACTTCCAACAATATAAACATTTAACTTGGTACACGCTTGACTATATACACGTCAGACCGTTTGTTTGTCGTATACCTACCGGCCAGGAAGAACACTTTGAGTACGTACAGAACAACCATTTTCGGACTTCGGGGGGTATCTCCGGCGAAGGGTTGTGTAGAAATGAGTTTTTGCAGAGGTTGTGTTTGGTGATTAGGTCGGTTGCGTCAGGGGGCTGATACAATGCGGAACGGCTGCGCATGAATAATTAATCAGTGGGTAAAAAGGCGTTGCCTAAAATGGTGGCATATTAAAAAAAACACTTTATGTCACGTTCAATTAGGGCAGTAAATAAGGACCAATTGAAATTAGTCTGAGGACCACTTTGATCGATCCGTGGTCTACTTGCAATCATTCTCATAACCACTTGGAACAATTCTCATGACCACTTGGTAACATTCTCATTACCACTTGGTAATATTCTCATTACCACTTGGTAATATTCTCATTACCACTTGGTAACATTCTCATAACCACTTGGTAACATTCTCATTACCACTTGGTAATATTCTCATGACCACTTGGTAATATTCTCATGACCACTTGGTAATATTCTCATGACCACTTGGTAATATTCTCATGACCACTTGATAATATTCTCATGACCATTTGGTAATATTCTCATGACCACTTGGTAACATTCTCATGACCACTTGGTAACATTCTCATGACCACTTGGTAACATTCTCATGACCACTTGGTAATATTCTCATGACCACATTGAAATTTTCTCATGACCACTTGGTAATATTCTCATGACCACATTGAACTTTTCTCATGACCACTTGGTAATATTCTCATGACCACTAGGTAATATTCTCATGACCACTTGGTAATATTCTCATGACCACATTGAACTTTTCTCATGACCACTTGGTAATATTCTTATGACCACTAGGTAATATTCTCATGACCACATTGAACTTTTCTCATGACCACTTGGTAATATTCTCATGACCACTAGGTAATATTCTCATGACCACTTGGTAATATTCTCGTGACCACTTGGTAATATTCTCATGACCACTTGGTAATATTCTCATAACCACTTGGAACTAGGGCAGTTATCGATTAAATCAAAATTAATGTTTAACTTTTGAAAAATCACCAATTTATTCATGGATATTTTTGTTAAAGCTTAAAAATAAAGATGTATGACGTCAAGAAACTGAAAAATTCAAAGTAAGTAATAAAATCAGGCAATTGAATTTTTTGTTTTATTTAGTTATTTTTAAAACATAATTAGCAATTTAAAATAGATACAATATTACTAGACTTCTCAAAAGCATTCGACAAAGTTCACCACCTTAGTTTACTCAAAAAACTTAAATACTTTGGAATCTCAGGTCCCTTACATCACTGGATCCAAGATTTCCTATTGGGTAGGGAGCAAACTGTAATAATTAATGGTTCTAAATCTACACCAATAAAGGTTAACTCAGGAGTTCCACAAGGAACTGTCCTAGGTCCCTTACTATTTTTAATTTATATAAATGACTTACCCAACAATATCTCAACAGGAACTAAAGTTAGGTTATTTGCTGATGATTGTATAATATATAGAACAATCAAGTCAGAACAAGGTAGCAAAATTTTACAAAAAGACTTAGATGAATTAATAAAATGGGAAGCTAACTGGAGTATGTCCTTCCACCCAGAAAAATGTCAACTGCTAAGAGTAACAAAGAAAAAGAAACAAATAAATTCAAAATATTTCATTCATGGAAAAGAACTAACCCAAACTAAAGATGCGAAATACTTAGGAGTCATAATAAATGAGAAACTATCTTGGAATCCCCATGTCAATGAAGTTATTAAAAAATCAAACAAAACCTTAGGCTTTATAAAAAGAAACTTTTACAAATGTAACAAAGATAAAAAAAACTAAAATGCTACCTAACCCTGGTGAGACCTATACTAGAATATGCATCTTCTGTATGGGACCCATCCACCAAAGAAAATATTGATAAGTTAGAACAAATCCAAAAAAGAGCTGCCAGATTCATTACTGGAGAATATTCAAAACTGACAAGAGTAACACCGTTAGTTAAATCATTAAACCTTGAAACACTAGAGGATAGAAGAACCAAGAGTAAATTAGTAATTATACATAAGGCAATTAATTCTAATTTAGAAATACAACACAAAGATAACCTAATACAACCCTCAAATAGACATAAAGATAAAAACACCTTTCTTATTCCATATGCAAGAACAAACACATACAAGTTTTCTTTCTTTCCGTCCGGTATTCGGGCGTGGAATGGGTTGCCTGAAGAAACCAGGAAAGCCACCACTTTATCATCTTTTAAAACTCTAGTAAGAATACAGGACTAAACACAAACCATAGAAATACGTAGGACGCAATAATCTTCTGTACAGAAGGAGCGTCTGTAACATATAAGATAAGATAAGATAAGATAAG
>MUZC01000349.1:163120-196515 GCA_002072015.1 Radix auricularia | reverse complement strand
ATTTTTAGCGCATTTTCGAGAAGTCGAATGCGCTATTGCACCCGTTTTGTCCGTCCGTCCGTCCGTCTGTCATCACCCTAGATCTCAGCATCCATAAGTCCTAGACCCATGATGTATATATGTTTTTTTTATGTCCTGACCTGCCATTTGTGCATCAACACTCAGTTACTCGATCCGTTAAAAAACCCGTTAAAACTACCAAAAAACATTGCGAATCGAGAGATAACACTGGCGCAGGCAACGGCCGCCATTGCCGGAAGTCTTAGTATTATCAAAAGTATTAGTTTTTTTTTTTGTTGACGTCATTAGAATATGTGTAAAAGTTTAGAGAGTTTTACGTCATCATTTGTGGTGACTTCAATCAAGATCTTAGCGGCCCAGGGGCAGAAATTGAAAACTTTTTCGAAACAAGCTTCAACATTCAACTACTTTCACCAAGATTGGCAACTACGATCTATCAAACAACAATTGACGGAGTATTTGGGCGATTAGCTGATTACAATTTAGAATGTTTCATTTATGAGTCCTATTTCAGTGACCATAAACCACTTGTAGTTAGATTAAAGAGAAAATTAAAAATTTTAAAATGTCAAGAAATGACTTTTAAATAATTTTTTTCAGGTATATTCATTACACAAGAAAATTCATAAAAATATGTCTAAAATCTAAACACAATTACTGATAACTACATAATGCTGATATCTAACATAAGTACTGATACATAATAGAAAATGCGCTAACACGTCCTGAGTTCCAAAGGGACCAGGCTTAACATGATTTTTTTAAAATGCTCATAACTTCAGTATTTAATTTTTAAATTATAATATTGTAAAAACAATGTGTTTTTTTTAAATATAATTTTCCTTATAAATCAGGTTATTTTAAAGTTTACACTTTAAACAATAACTTATAAATGGAGATGTTCGTACGTAAAAAAAGGAACCAAACTATTGTTTATTAATTATAACTACTTATTTATTAATAAATCGCAATTTAAAAAAACAACAACAACATATTCTTTAATTTTAATCTCTTTTTCATCGATTAATATAATTTTAATCGATAAAAGGTTTTACCGATTAATCGAGCAATTAATCGGTAATTTCCGCAGCGTTACTTGGAAGTGGAACCCTTCTAAAGATCGCTTAACCCAATTATAATGACTGCTTAGAGCGTTTCTGGGGACAATGGAATCATTTCAAGAACCACTTGTAACAATTCTGATGACCACTATGCCCAGTTTTGGGGTCCATTGGAACCATTCAAATGACCTTTTTAAACATTCCAAAGGCATCTGTCCCCCGCCCAGCCCACAGATTTGGAACCACTCTGATTGTCGTTCAAAAAAGTGACTCTTAGTCATGAGCCAAAAATAAACTCTCTACTCTTCTTCTTCTTTGTTCTCTATATTGAATATTGAGTTTTGCGTGCCACGAGTTTTGCGCCAATTGGCCCGTGGTCTCCGACTTCAGCCTGCTGTATTTTCTAGATTTGCTTCCATAGCCTTTGGTCAGCCAAGACCATCTGCAAGGCAGCAGTTGTTGTTTTTTGGCAAGTGATGCAGCGGTCACATGCCACGGCTAAGGGTTCCACGCATTACCCCGCCGCTTTTCCGCCCTAGGCCCCGGGAACAAGTCCCTGGCTTCTCATGGATTTTAACTCGTGACCATCGGAACGCCAGTCGAGCGCGCTTGCTTATAAATCAATTAGCCAAATATTTCACTGTAATCTGATCAATCATATAAATAATTCAGCACCACTTTCTATTTCAATGAGCCGCCTCACATACTTTATTCACACCAAATCTTATACTTTAAAAAAAGAAAACAATTCTTATACTTTCTTCAAAACAGTCTTATACCTAAATCACACCCATCTTATAAAACAAATATCCCTTACCAATACTTTATTCATAACTATTTTATACTTCAATGAGACTCATTTTATACTTTAATTAAACGCAAAGTAAAACACTAAGATCATCAAATACCTTAATCAGACCTATCTTATAAAACAATTGGACCCAAAATAATATACCAAGAAGAACAAATTAATACTTGATTCAGACTCATATTATACTTATTATTCAGAGTCATCTTATACATCAATCAGAAGCATCTTATAAATAAATGACTCCCATCTTATACTTCAATCAAGTCCAATTTATACTTTAATCAGAGGAATCTTATAAATTACCAAGGCCCAGTGTGTTAATTGTTCACGTTGTGTTTATGACGATTATGATTTGTAAGCGTATAATGTTTATGATGATTTTGTTTATTAAACTATGAAGATTGTTTAAAGAGATTATTGGCTAATAGAGATATCAGTTCATTATAACATGAGGACACGTATTGAAAATGTGTTTGATTGAGTTTCATGACAAGTATGATGATGATCATGTACTAGTAGTAAGTTAAGTTAGTTCAGACCTGTATGGCAGGGGAGATAAGCAACTTTTGGTATATAATAATGTACGTTCCTGTGTGGCAGGAGTGATGGGCAGTTTTTTGTTATACAATTAACCAAGTCCATGTGGCGCAGTGGCGGCGTTAGGTAAGCGCGGGGCCTAGTGCCAGCAATGACCCCGCGGGGCCTAGTGCCAGCAATGACCCCGCGGGGCCTAGTGCTAGCAATGACCCCGCGGGGCCTAGTGCCAGCAATGACCCAGCGGGGCCTAGTGCCAGCTATGACCCCGCGGGGCAAGAGTACTAGTACTAGTAAAGATTGCTAAGCACCAGTATGCTATGGTATTTAAAAATATGAAATATCTTGATTATTGTGTAATTTTAATACCGCGTGTCACCTTTTTATTAAATTATTACAAGTTCATTATTTTCTCTGGTCTATAAACAACGGTTTATTCTTATCGAAAAATGACGTGCCGGTTACGACGTGATTTTAAATGCAATTTATTGGCAGACATATTGCAAAATAATGCGTTTTGCTAATTGAAAGTGAACTGTGGATGTCGACATGCAGGATACATTGACCCTAACTTATTACAATAGCGAATCACGTATTATTAGCCATGCGGTAATTAACATTTGACGGACATGCATGTTTTATGACTGTTTTCCACTAATAGAAGTCAAGTTCCGTGGTTTCTTCTTATGTACAGTTAGTAAATCACTTACCACTCACGGACGAAAGTTCACTTTTCTTGCCTTCCTGGCGGAGAATTTGTTTATCAGATTTTTGTAGTCCAAATTTGTGGCAACGTCTTTTTCGATTGATAGAATTGCCAGACCGCAAAGCCTCTCTTGAGACATGGTTGATCTCAGATAGTTTTTGATTAACTTCAGTTTGGAGAAACTTCTCTCGGCTTTTTCTGCGCCTGAGTCATATTTGCGAAATCTATCGCGATCTCTTCCACTCATGTTGATATCGTACAGAGAAATCACTTTGATGACGCTAATTAATGTTTCCGATCGCACCATTACCGAGACACTGCCATTCAGATGACACATTTTTCTAAAAATAACTATTTTAGTAAATCTATTGGGAATGACGTGTACACAAATAAAGGGGATTGGCTGAATGGTACATCTGACCTATTTTCCGCTAACGGTGTAATGCTTTCAAAGACATCTAGAGCTACGCTACGGAATTTGACCTTCAAAAAGGATTACAAGAGTGCCTCTTTCGTTTCTTTACAATCGTTTCCAGCATACGTTCTACCATCCACTCTTTGGTTCTACATTTATAGGCTATTAACCAGGACGAGACATGTTCAGGACCGAAACGCGGGGTCCACCTAATTGCGGGGCCTGGGGCAGTCGCCCCAGTATCTACCCTCAAACGCCGCTCCTGTGTGGCAGGAGTGATGGGCAGTTTTTTGTTATATAATTAACCATGTCTGTAAGGCAGGAGCGATGGGCTGTGTTTATATCCAAATAGTAGGACTGTGGCTATAGAGAAATAAGAGATCTCAATAGCACAGGTCCCGTGACAGTTATGATCCAGTGAGCAGTGATTGCTCCTCAAAAGGTCCCATGATGTGAAAAAATGCTAGAAGTGATCAAAGTTTTTCTTTTTACATATTTTTTAATTTAGTTTTTTGTTCCTCGGATATTTTATATTGTATATTATATTTATCATATATACATATACATATACATATATATATATACATATATANCTGTCACGTCTGTCTGTATGTCCGTCCCGCTACTATTTTTTAGAAAGTAGCGCACCAAAAATACTCAATAAAATATATGATTAATTAATTTGCAAATTATTTCCCGATGACGCTACTAATTTTAGAAACCAGCGCACCAAAAATGATTCTTTTTGAACTTCCGAATAAAATTGTTAAATTTGGAAATAAATGAATAAAAAAAATATATATATATAATAAATTAACGTTTTATATAGCAGTAGAAGTCCATTAGTCCGGCATCCAACAGTCTGGAATGCCCGATAGTCCGGCATCGCTTCGGAAAATTTTTAAAATGTTGGTTTTCTCCAAAAGTGTGTCTTTAAAGCAAATAAAAACGCTTTAGAGCTATTCGGGAGTTTTTGGGGTAGCTCGGGATCATCCGGAAGCGATCGGTATTTTTCGGAAACAATTAGCGGCGGCTATTCTTAGCTTTCAGAATAAATACAAAGTCAAAATGAGGGGTAGGACTGCAATCAGGCTTATAAAAAATTAAATGGAAAAGACGTAAACACGGTAAGGGTTATCCTGACCGGACGTAACAAAACAGCGAACGTATCGGCAAAGAGCCTTTTTCAACGAACAGACAATACACAAATAAAACGAAAATAAAAATAAAATTAAGAAATCCAAGAAATCCACTAACCTTGTTTACGTCTTTTCCATTTAATTTTTCAGAATAAATACAGTAATACAGGTGCAGTGCATCACAGTTAATGACTCGGGAAGCGTGGGCGGCATTTTTTGTGCGTTTTTGTTTTGTGTCCTTTCACATCGCAGTAAACTGTGTCTCGTCTCAGTACTCTAATTTAATACAGTACATCTGTGGTGCCGTACGTAACTTTTGAAACTGTTTATAAACTAAATGAGTTTCGTATGTTTTACAGTACGTGTACATACATTATATGCAATGTAAAATAAACTTTGTTGTATTTGCATACTGTATCTGTAGTTTAATTATTAACCTAATTGTTCTTGTAATAACGATTATGTAATTATGTAGTTTAAAAAAAACAAAGTACCTTTGTTTTACGGCAAAGCCTACACTAAAAAGACGGGGCACCGCCCGATAGACCGGAATTTTCGGTAGTCCGGCACCGAGCCGGTCCCGAACGTGCCGGATTATCGGACTTCTACTTCTCTAGCAGCCCTGTCGTGCTTTGCATCGATCTCAGTAACAATGAATAAATTTAAAGAAACTAAAGTCCAAGTTCATAACGGATAAATTAATGTATAATTTAAAAGCTAAGGGAAAAAAACGATATTAAGGGGCCCGGCTCCAATATGAGTGTTAATTTAATTTTCTACTGGCATTATTCTCATGCCATATTGCTCAATATCGTGTAAAATTGTTTGGGGATTTAAATTATTAACGTGCAGTAAAAGTCATGTGGGCCCCCCTGCCCCCAGGGAATGAACATTGGGAGTTCATTGCCCGATTATAATGAGATATAGACTCTTGAGCTTTTATATGCTAAGATGGGGGATGAATAGCGAGGTCAATAGAGCGCTCTCCCCACAAGCTGAGAGGCGTGCGATCTAGCCCACATAAAAGCCCAAATAAAAATGTTGATGGATGGCTATTGCTAAAAAGTCATCCGCTGGTCTGGAGAGGAGATGGGCACCGCTAATATCTACCAAGCCTCGAGAAAGTTGAATGGTATCATTGGAACCCCCAACAACCACCAGGTTATGGGACTAATAAAAAATTGTTTTAAGAGATGGGCAAAACCCATTAATTTTCTCAGTAACTTGCGCCAACACTAATTTTCATACCGTTAATAGAGACAAAAGGCATTTAGGGGCCTTTGAGCTAATTCGCTGCAAGGTGTCAATTTCAAAAACATGTAAATTTTAATTCAGTTTCAACATGGTTATATTCCGTAAGATCGCCAAAAAATTGAATGAGGAAAATATCTTAAACATATACGAAAAAGTAAAAAAAAAAAAAGAAATTAAAAAAGTTCAGTGCCCTATAGCCTTTTAATATGGGCTTTCAGGTTTTTGTGCACTAATTTTGGTTAAGATCCCTTCATATACACAGTAGCTAACGCATGCAATTATGTTTATACAGCTTATATTAGCAAAAAATGTTTATTATGTGCCCCAGTGCCAATTCAGTGCAATATTTAAAGTTGAAAACACCTTTTCATTTTTAAGCTGCACAGTATAGGATTTATTTTTATGATTTGTCGATATCATTAATAATCGAATGGGGAAAAGAAACTTAAACGTTTAAGAAAAAAAAGGCATTTAGTGCTCCGGCCGCGAAGGAATGATCATTAAGTGTTCCGTGGCCTATAGTATTTTAATATTGGCTGTACAATTTTTATAGACAATCTTTAATTAAGATATATCACTTTACACAGTAGCTAACTCTTAAACTTAAACTATTTTTATAGCTCATAAAAGCAAAAACTTGACATTGTAGGCACCCGGCGCCCCATGAGTATTAAATATAAAAAATAACGTTGCCATTAACCATCCAAGGAGCGTACCAAACTGTCTGCAAAAGTTTCATGACGATCAGATGCATGGTTTATAAAGGACATGCGCCACACACACACAGATTCAGACACACATACTTTTATTTTTACATACCTGGATAAATAAGAAAATCATGACATTAAGGGTTCCCTGGCACAATTGGTGCAAGATGTAAATTTTGAAAAATTTGTTTATTTCATTTTTGATTATATTTAATGTATTATCCATATTTGTCGAGACCATCGTACAGAATGGGGAATAAAATCGTAAACGTTTACCAAAAAGGAGCAGGGCCCGCGGCCCGAAGGGATAAACATTAGAAATTTTAATCAATGTCCTATAGAATTTATATATCAAGCTCAAGTTATTTTAAAACATGTTTGGTTACGATCTATACAGTTTCCCATGTCGTTAACGTTTAAATCATATGTATATATCTCATATAGGCAAAAATAAAGTCTTTAACGCTGACGAAAAAAAAGATTTGGGCCTCCAGCCATAAAACAATCAACATTAGGAGTTCAACAACGTATTGTATTTTAATATGGGCTATAAAGTATGTATGTATTAAGTTTGGTCTAGATCCATTCATTTTTCATGTAGCTTACGCTTAAACTAATTTGTATATAACTAATATAAGGGGGAAATATTTGGGCCCCCGGCCCCCATGACTGTCAATATTCAAATTTCCGTTTTTAACATAAACCATTCCGTAAGCGTACTCAACAATTTTTTAAAACATAAACCATTCCGTAAGCATTCTCAACAACTTTTTAAGAATAACCATTCCGTAAGCATACTCAACAACTTTTTAAGAATAACCATTCCGTAATCGTACTCAACAATTTTGTTAACATAAACCATTCCTTAAACGTACTCAAAAATTTTGTTAACATAAACCATTCCTTAAACGTACTCAACAATTTTGTTAACATAAACCATTCCTTAAACGTACTCAACAATTTTGTTAACATAAACCATTCCATAAAAGTACTCAACAATTTTGTTAACATAAACCATTCCTTAAACGTACTCAACAATTTTGTTAACATAAACCATTCCATAAACGTACCCAACAATTGTTTTTAACATAAACCACTCGGTAATCGTTCGCAACAAATTTTTTAACACAAAACATTCTGTAATCGTACTCAACAATTTCCTAAATTTTAATCGTGATCGGATCAATGGCTTAGTGAGCTATAAAGGACAAACATACATATATAAATTAATTTGTTGTTGTTGTTCTGAAGAATATTTGTTCAAAATAAAAAGATTGAAGCTGCAATATATTTATTTTTAAAATGTCCATCATATTAGACGGGTGAAACCCTAGTATATATATATATTATATATATACAATGTAAATAAGGCTCAGGGCTCTATATAAATTCGCATAAACTGTTTCTTTCTTAGATCAGTAATTATACTATTGAAATAAATATACGTTACTATTTTGAAAACATATCTGTTTATATTGTTTCTTCTGTTTGACTTGTTTGATGATTTGGAAAATTTACTAAATTAGTGGGCTAATAATTAGTATTAACTAAGGCTGCGAAAATTAACAATTAATTCTCAACTTATCCTTTAAAAAGTTGAACGATAAAATTATTTTTAACGATTATTCGACCCATCACTTACAAATAAATGGAAGTCAAATAGTAAAAAATAATAATAATAAATATCTGCTGATAATTAACATATTTCCTGAAGATTACTAGGTATTCTACATGAAAATTTCAAATTATAACTACATTCAATTCGAATATTCCCCTCTATAGTGATTATCTTCATTAGAACAGAACAACAAAAATTATTATTTTTATTTTAACACAAGCAGCTCTTAATTTATGAATTTTTTAAAATGTGAATGATTGCATTGCTCGGCTGGTTATATTGTCAACTAGACCCGCTCATCGCTTGAACCAATTAATGTCAACACACTTGTCTTTTTGAGTGTGGGTGAAAAGTTGATATAAAAAAGGAGACATTCCAGTGTGTTTTTTTTTTTAGATTTTCAACAAGAATGTTAAATAAGTGTTACTTATGACATCATAAATTAAAAATGTTTGGCTCTAATCGTATATAACGATTAATTTAAATTAATCATTAACAGGCCCAGTATTTACCCAACGATCTGTTATTGGTAAACTTTAGCAGCGCCACCTGAAATTCTCCTGCCCCCCCCCCCCCATGCAGACAAAGCTAAATTCGCCACTGGATGCAACGTCTGCTTTAAGTAATAAAAAAAAATCATTTATTTTATTATTTTTGTTTTATTTATTTATTTCCAAATTTAAAACCTGTATGCGGTGCGCTGATTTCTCAAATCTTTTATTACTTTTATTCTGTAAGTCCCATTAGGTGATCTCTGACCAATATGTGATGTATTAATTTGCATAAGTTCATTATCTCAATAGATAATACACTTTTCAATGTAATGTAAATAAATTTTTGTTTATGTTTGCGCACTACCGATTATTCTACCGATTATGATTAGCATTTAACAATATGATATCCAGCAACATGTCCCAGATATCCTTCCACCTTTTCTACTCGTCCATCAAATCAATGTTCTCACATGTACATCACAGTAATACTAATACTCTCCCCTGTCCATCACAGCAATGCTCTCCTCTGCCTGCCACAGCAATTCTCTCCCCTGTCCTGTATAGCAATTTTCTCCCCTGTTCATCACAGTAATTTTTGACCACCTCCAAAAACACCAATGCTCTTCTCTGCATGCCACAGCAATTCCGTCCCTTGTCCGGTATTGCAATGTTCTCCCCTGTTCATCACAGCAATGTTCTCCCATGTCTGGTATAGCAATGCTCTTCCCTGCCCGCCAGGGAAATGTTTTACCCTGTGGTATCAATGTAAAGATCGTATCTTATTATATTATTATGTTACAGACGCTCCTTCTGTACCTTTTATTAGTTTTTAACCATTCGCTATACTAAAATACAAATATTTATCTTGTTTTGTTTTTTTTAATAATTATTTTAAATTTATGCTGATGACAGTCTTGTCGAAACGTTTACTCATGTGTGTCGCCTATTATTAATAGTACAGTATGGTTGACCAAAAAAACAACATTATTTACCATAACTCAAGCTTGTCACCATCAAGTATGATCAAGATATACGTACTACATATTCAATGGGGCTCACGGAACCCAACTATAGAGCTAATTAAGGATAATGACGAGACTGCTATAAATAAGTCCATTAACCTTAAGTACACTGTCACTGTAAATCTATCTTATCTTATCTGTTACAGACGCTCAGCAGATTATTGCGTCATACGCTTATCCATGGTTTATGTTTAGACCGAAATTCTTATTAGAGTTTTAAATAATTATAAAGTTTTGGCTTTCCTGGTATCTTCAGGCAACCCATTCCCCGCCCAAAGTCCAGATCGGAAGAAAGAAAACTGCTATGTGTTTTACTTTTTGCATACGGAAAAAGAAAGGTGTTTCTATCCTTATGTCTTTCTGGGGGTTGTACTTGGTATCTTTCTGTTGTTTCTAAATTAGAATTAATTAATTTATGTATTAGTATTAGGTCTGTTATCGATTAATTTTAATTTCACCGTTAACGTTTGAAAATTAACGATCAATTAATCGATCATTTTGATTAAATCTAAAAATAAAGATGTATTAAGTCACTAAACTGAAAATCTCAAGGGAAGTAACAAAAACAGACAATTAACATTTTTGTTTTTTTGGTTATTTCCCATGTGTTAAAGACATTTTTAAAAATATAACGAAGTTCTAAACTAATTTTTATTTTTAAAACATACACACAAAATTAAAAATATAAAATAATCAGTATAAATTTTAAATTATAAAACATCATTGCTCATCAGTGTTGACTCAGTCAGTCACGAAAGCCGCTTGCATTCTGACTTCAACATCATTGTACTTTGTCAACCCACTGTCAGTCCTGTCTATAGTCAAGATTGTCAATTCAAACTCTTAAAGTCGCAAAGCGTCGTAATGCGTCTCTTCCCGCTATCCCTAAAGCGTCGTAATGCGTCCCTAGATACAAATCTCGTTAGAAATGAGATCTCGGAAAGTAAAAACTCTTCAATGCTTGAAAAACAATGCATTCGACTTCCGGCAATGGCGGCCGTTGCCGGCACTAGTGTTATCGCTCGATTCGCGATGTTTTTTGGTAGTTTTAACGGGTTTTTTTTCGAAGATACGTTTTCGTTATACTTCATTACTAAAATAATAGTACTAAACTACAGGTAAATATTGTTTCAAACTCAGTACGGTCTTTTGGATGCGTAAAATAACCATTCTTAGCCTTAAAAATGAAGTCAGTGATGACAATAATATTATAAATGGATTTTGCGCAAATTTTTTAATTTCATAACCGGTTGATCGTAATACGGAAAATCCTTACGGGGCTGAGGCGGAAGTTTTCCAAAAACCTTATAGCACTTTAAGAGTTTTAAACATTAAAATCAAAATTTTACAAAAAAAATTCCGTGGAAATACACAATGGATCAAATTACCTACACTTCAAAAAAAGACAACCACATTTTACTAAATAACTCATGAAACACATAATTGCTTTAAAAAATACTTACACATCTCAAACAACTTCAATGTCAATAATGTCAGCAATTATGAACAACAATGTAATCCATGATGAAAATCACAGACTTTGGGAAATCAGATAATAGCATCAGGCGATTGAAACACACATAGACATATCATCATCATCAGACAAACCAAGCAAAAATAGTCATTTCATCATCTGGGGTTAACAGCATACGATAAACCAAGCACAATAATTCAATAATCATTTCATCATTGTCATAAATCAAATGATATCATTTAAATTAGACAAAACAAAGCACAATAAGTCATTTCATCATTATCCTCGTTCATTTACAAGTATTATACTATACAATTAATACAAACAAAACACAGTCATTTCATAATTATCCTCGTTCATTTACTAGCATTATACAAACAAACCTCACTCATTTCATCATTATCCTCATTCAATTAATAGCATTATACAAATAAAACAATTATTCATTCATCATCACAAAAAAAATATTAGCATGAGACAGCAAAACATCTAAGAAATTCCCTGCATAAATAAAAATTACACAAAAAAACACAAATACATCATTAATTATTAATTATTAATATTCATGTAATTAGTAATAGTAATAGCTTAAAACAGCAAAACACAATGAAATCATTTCATCATTCTTAAATTCAAGTAACCCGCCTTAGTCTGCCTAAAGCGCATGACCATAATTACATTGACCCTGTCAATGTTAAAAGGAAAAAAGAAATACACATGGTAACAAAATATTAATCATCTTTCTACTTAAGACATTTGTATATGATAAGCATAATTCACAAAACAGTCTCCAAGAGCAATGCTACCACAACCACAACTTCGCCAAGCTGTACCACGTTACATTACCTTATACATAGCAGAATTGAAATCATTTTAAAGATTTGTGTATCAGCTCATTATACCTTTAAGACACATACAAAATTTTACCTCAATAAAAAAAATAGCTTTCATTCATTCGGCATAACCTTCATCAGCCGATTGTAAGCATGCTACTACTGACTAACATGCTTATAACATATTACTAATCACACAGAAGAATTTCCCTTTTGAAATGTTTCTTTAAAACGGTACTTCACCGGCAGATTGTAATATCCAACCTGCTCATATAATAATACATTTGTAAACTGACATACACAAAAACAACAAAAAAATGTGTTTAAATCTTTACAATCTTAATTCATCACCTTCATAATAATTCTGGAATTGACAAGCAAAGCAAAAAATGAACAACAAAATGTTAAACACCAGCATGTAAAAATCTATGACAGAATTATATAACAGAAAAATATTTGTACACAGTACACACAATGTAAAAAAAAATTTCGCCTCACCTGAAGCAGCCAGCTGACTGCCCATGTGCGTGTAGATATCTGGTATCCAAGGAGTCTCAATAAAATTTCCATCATGTCTTTTATGAATTCCAAAGTCGAACAGCTTGAATTTTTCTCTCATATGAATGGAATGGTTCTCTGTTTGCGACATGCCGCTACCCTTCTCTCACTCCCTTTTGGTAGTTTTCTTTTCTTTACACTGTAATGGAAAGCTGGACGACGCAATTGCCCAGGCGATTTGACCAACGTCTTGTCAACCTGTTTAATCTTGATCAGCGACAGACCGAGTATTGGGCAATCCTGTCCCAAAGTCACCTGTGTTACATGGATTTTCCTGTAGTTTGGTCATTTGTCCCCTTTCACTGGATTTTGTCTCATGTGAGGAAAAATTAGGGAAAGACCCTTTTCATCTATTCCAGTTTCTAACACAACATTACTCACCCCTATCTTCTCAGTTAGCCTGAAGGGGTCTGTTGATTCATAACTGGTGTAGTGATATTTCACCGATCTTGTCTTCATTCATCTGATCATTCAAGCAAAACGTTAGACAAGGACCCAACACTTGTATAACTTTATTAGTGACGCCAGTCATGTCCACAGGGCTATTAGCTAAGCCAATGGGACATGGAGTTGAAATGTCAAGCAAAATGTCAAGAGTTACAGCCCTTTGTTACAATTGTTAAGCACTTGTTGTGGTTGTTGGAATTTGATCCTCCGGTCTCAATTCTTCAACTCGCAGAGGCTCTGCAGAAATCTCCTACCATCTTGATTCAATGCATTAAATATTAAAATATGTTCTCCTAAATGTTTTCGTGGTTTTTTTGGTGTGTATGTTAAAGTAAGCGTCTATTTAGTCTAAAGCATTTTCAATAAATTACATTTGAAAGATATCTCTCCCTTTTGTGTCCTTTTGTGTTAGTTTAGTCTACTGGTTTTTGTAAACATTTATGACAAATATCACATTGGAAAGTTTTTGAGTCCAGAATGTGTCCTTTAGTGTATTTAGATTACCAGATTTTACCACAGATATCTCATTTGTATTTCTTTAGTCAGAAGGTGTTCTTTTGTGAATAGTTAGTTCATGTGAATGTGTCATCTTGTGTGTTGTTAGGTCAGCTGATTGTGTAAAACCCTTTTTACAGATGTCACATTTGAAAAGTTTTTTTTAGAATGTGTGCTTCTGTGTGCTTTTAGGTTAAAATTTCTTCTAAAACCTTTACCACAAATGTCACATTTGAAAGGATTTTCTCCTGCATGAAACCTTTTGTGTGCTGTAAGGTCACCATATTGTGGGTAACATTTCCCACAGAGGTTACATTTGAAACATTTTGCCCCAGAATGTGTCCTTCTATGTCTTGATAGTTGATCATATTGTATAAAACCTTTATCACAGAGTCACATTTGAAAGGTTTTTCTCATGAATGAATCCTTTTTTGTGCTGATAGGTTCCAAGGTTTTGTATAACTTTTACCTCATGTGTCACATTTGAAAGGTTTTTCTCCTGAATGAATCCTTTTGTGTACTGTCAGGTGGCAAGATTGTGTAAAACATTTCCCACAGAGGTCACATTTAAAAGGTTTTTCTCCAGAATGTGTCCTTTTATGTACTGTTAGGTAATCGGATCCTATAAAACTTTGATGACAGAGGTCACATTTAAAAGGTTTTTCTCCAGAATGTATCCTTTTGTGTCTTGTCAGGTGACTAGACTGTCTAAAACCTTTACCACAGAGGTCACATTTGAAAGGTTTTTCTCCAGAATGTGTGAGTCTGTGTTCTTTTAGTTTATAAGTTGTCCTAAAACCTTTACCACATGTGTCACATTTGAAAGGTTTTTCTCCTGAATGTATCCTTCTATGTACTGTTAGTTGATTAGATTGTGGAAAACTTTTATCACAGAAGTCACATTTGAAAGGTTTTTCTCCGGAATGAATCCTTTTGTGTGATGTTAGGTTTGAAGATTTTTTATAACTTTTATCACAAGTGTCACATTTGAAAGGTTTTTCTCCTGACTGTATCCTTTTGTGGCATGCTAGGTTACTAGATGTTCTAAAACCTTGACCTGAATGAATCCTTTTGTGTACTGTCAAGCCATCTGATCGTGTAAAAGTTTGACCACAGAGGTCACATTTGAATGGTTTTTCTGCAGAATGTGTCCTTTTATGTACTGTTAAGTAATCAGATCGTATAAAACTTTGATGACAGAGGTCACATTTGAAAGGTTTTTCTCCAGAATGTATCCTTTTGTGTCTTGTCAGGTGACTAGACTGTCTAAAACCTTTGCCACAGAAGTCACATTTGAAAGGTTTTTCTCCAGAATGTGTGAGTCTGTGTTCTTTTAGGTTATAAGTTGTCCTAAAACCTTTACCACATGTGTCACATTTGAAAGGTTTTTCTCCTGAATGTATCCTTCTATGTACTGTTAGTTGATTAGATTGTGGAAAACCTTTATCACAGAAGTCACATTTGAAAGGTTTTGCTCCGGAATGAATCCTTCTGTGTGCTGTTAGGTTTGAAGATTTTGTATAACTTTTACCACATGTGTCACATTTGAAAGGTTTTTCTCCTGAATGTGTCCTTTTGTGGCATGCTAGGTTAGAGGATGTTCTAAAACCTTGACCTGAATGAATCCTTTTGTGTACTGTCAAGCCATCTGATCGTGTAAAAGTTTGACCAAAGAGGTCACATTTGAATGGTTTTTCTCCAGAATGTGTCGTTTTATGTACTGTGAGGTAATCAGATCGTATAAAACTATGATCACACAAGTCACATTTGAAAGTTTTTTCTCCAGAATGAATCCTTTTGTGTGCTGTTAGGTTCCAAGATTTTGTATAACTTTTACCACATGTGTCAAATTTGAAAGGTTTTTCTCCTGAATGTATCCTTTTGTGGCATGCTAGGTTAGAGGATGCTCTAAAACCTTGACCTGAATGAATCCTTTTGTGTCTTGTCAGGTGGCAAGATTGTGTAAAACATTTCCCACAGAGGTCACATTTGAACGGTTTTTCTCCAGAATGTGTCCTTCTATGAACTGTTAGGTAATCAGATCGTATAAAACTTTGATGACAGAGGTCACATTTAAAAGGTTTTTCTCCAGAATGAATTCTTTTGTGTAATGTCAGGCTACCTGATTGTGCAAAACATTTCCCACAAATGTCACATTTGAAAGGTTTTTCTTCTGAATGTATCCTTTTATGGCATGCTAGGTTACTAGATGTTCTAAAACCTTGTCCTGAATGAATCCTTTTGTGTATTGTAAGGTGGTAAGATTGTGTAAAACATTGACCACAGAGGTCACATTTGAAAGGTCTTTCTCCAGAATGTATCCTCTTGTGTACTGTTAGTTGACCAGATCTTATAAAAGTTTTATGACAGAGGTCACATTTGAAAGGTTTTTCTTCAGAATGTGTCCTTATATGAACTATTAGGTAATCAGATCGGATAAAACTTTGATGACAGAGGTCACATTTGAAAGGTTTTTCTCCAGAATGAATCCTTTTGTGTTTTGTTAGGTGACTAGACTGTCTAAAACCTTTACCACAGAAGTCACATTTAAAAGGTTTTTCTCCAGAATGTGTGAGTCTGTGTTCTTTTAGGTTATAAGTTGTCCTAAAACCTTTACCACATGTGTCACATTTGAAAGGTTTTTCTTCAGAATGTGTCCTTACATGTACTGTTAGTTGACCAGATTGTACAAAACTTTGATGACAGAGGTCACATTTGAAAGGTTTTTCTTCAGAATGTATGCGTTTGTGTACTTTTAGGTTACAAGTTGTTCTAAAACCTTTACCACATGTGTCACATTTGAAAGGTATTCCTCCAGAATGTGTCCTTATATGTATTGTTAGCTGACCAAATTGAAAAAAACTTTGATGACAGAGGTCACATTTGAAAGGTTTTTCCCCAGAATGTCTCTTTCTGTGTATTTTAAGGTTATCAGATTTTGTAAAACCTTTACCACATTTGTCACATTTGAATGATTTTTCTCCAAAATGCGCCATTTTGTGTTTTGTTACATTACCAGATATTGCAAAACATTTCCAAAAGGCATCACATTTTAAGTCTCTTTTTTAAGAACATGCCCCAGATTTAATGCAGCTATCAAAAGGCATATTAATCTTTTCCACAATTATTACAATTAAAGTGGGTTTTTTTTATAAGTCCTTACTAATAGGTATTTTAACCTATCATATGATTTGTCAGTCTCAATATTTCCATTTGCTTTAATTGGTAGTAGTGATATCTGAAATTTAGAGAAAAAGTTTAGTAATTACTAATTACTGTAATGATTGAAGCTGGTCAGCAAAAATATTGCAATAATAAAATAAAAATGAACTTAAGCCTTCAATTGAAAAACAAATGTAATATAGTATGTATCTAACTTACATGAAATGTGGTTTCCTAAGGTACATTATTAGTACTGACACGTAATTATAGGTAACAATATGGGCAGTCAGTTTCTCTATCTCTATGAGATAAGCTGATTAACTATCTTTATTCTAAAAGTTGAAAAGATGCTCAGATAACCTGGCAAGGGGCTATCCATAAAATACATAGGCACAAAAGACGTATTTTTGAACCCCAACCTCCCCCCTGATGCACTCTGTACATTTTCAGCCCCCCCCCACCCCACCATGATAGGTACAAAGTCGCTCACCTCCACCCCTCTTTTCTAAATATAATTAAGCCAAAATCAAAAGATATTGGTTTCATTCTTAGGGGTTGTCCATAAATGATGTCAAGCGCCTAGAGGGGGTGCCTCATTTGTGACAAGGGTGGGGGCGATTTTAGTAAATATGACGTCACATCAAAATATATTGTAGGGGGGTCTAAGTATTTGTGATGAAAGTGTGACGGGGGGGGGGGGGTGCAAATCGGCCATAATCACAAGGCATCATTCATGGACGGCACAAAAAACGGATGGAATATAACAATATAAGCAGTGAAATTGCTGTCCCGTTATGTAGAGAGAAAAACTTCTACTAATTTCAAGAAATGGAGCTATAAATCAGAGAGATATATTCTAGCATAGTGTGAATTACTTCCAAGTAGTTGAAAGTTCAGAAATCTGTAGTACAAGAGCGAAGGGTTCACCAATTGTTTCTACACATCAATCATTGGCTCACATTTTGTATCATAAATTCAAGAGGGAAGGGTTCACCAATGGTTTCTACACACTACACAAGACTAAATTCCTTCACACAATAATTGCTTATGGTTATGAAGAGGTCTGGCCTGAATGTTTATTGCAAAATACTGTGTCCAATGGTCTCTCCAGTATATCTGACACAAAATTTAAAAAATATCACAAATATGCATTTTCTTTTATCTATGCATACCTTTCTTTTTAACTTAATATAAAAAAAATCTTTAAAAATTAATTATTTATTTTAATTATCCATTTTTTGTTAATTGATTTGTATATTACTATTTTATATAATCATAAAGTATAAAGGGCTCCTGAAACTGATGAGTTATCTATAAAAATAAAAGAATTAAAAGGTTGGTGGTAAAAATTAGGAAGTAATTTAGAATGGGTGACACTTTTATTGTAAAATATATAGCATACTAAGGTATCGCCCGTCAAAAATGACAGAAGTTTTAAAAATAAATACATTTTAGTTTCAATCTCTTTATTTTGAACAAATGTTCATCAGAAAAAATTCAATATATATAATATAAAAATTACTGTATGTATGTATGTTTGTCCTTTAAATTTATAGCTCACTAAACCATTCATCCAATCGTGATTAAAATGTAGGAAATTTTTTAGTACACTTCCGTGACAGTTTATGTGTAAAAACATTTTGAAAATTGACACTCATGGGGGACCGGAGCACTACATGTTTTTTTTTCTCCTTATATGAGCTATATTTAAATTAGTTTAAGTTTTAGTTTCTTAGAAAATGAATGGATTTTGACAAAACTTAGTACATATATATTTTATAAACAATATTAAAATACCATACTGCGTTCAACCCCTAATGTCCATTCCTTTTGGGATGGGGACCCAAAATCTTCATTTTCGTAAGCGTTTAACACTTTATTTCCATTCTGATTTTAAACAACCTTGAAAGATATTGAAAAATGTATATATATATATATATATATATTTATTTATATATATCTCATGATTTAGATTGAAACAAACAGCTATTTTAAAATTAATCTCTTGAACCGATTTGGCCTGGGGGCCCTTAAAATTGTTTTTGCCTATATGAGATGTATACAAATTGTTTTAAGACTGGGAAAATGAATGGATCTTAACAAAAAGTGACCTTGATAGCCCATTTTAAAATTCTATGGTAAATTGAATCTTTAATCTTTATTTCTTCAGGCCGGGGGCTCTGATTCTCTTTTCATAAACATTTAATATTTAATTTCCCATTCTGTGACATGGTCTCAACAAATGTAGCTTATATATTCAATATGATCATAATCAAAATGAACAAATGTTTCAAAATTTACATCTTGCCAGGGCCAGGGGACCCTTAATGTCATGTTTTTCTTCTGTATATCACTATATGAATCTATATTTATATAAATCAATGTATGTATGTATGTTTATCCATTAAAGCTGACTAAACCATTCATTCAATCACAATGACACTTTAGAAAATTGTTGGTTGCTCTTACGAAATGGTTTATGTGTGAAAGAAATTTGAACATTGACATTCATGGTGGCCAGGGACCCCAATTTTTTTCCATGTATAGAGCAAATTACCACTTTGCAAATGCTTTACGCTAAAATTAGCACCATTTCTTGCTTTCAAGGCTTAGCTTCTAAACCGCTCGACATGGAGTAAAAATGAAAGCACCTACAAGTAGTATGACCACAAAGCTACTATAATATGACAGCATTATTGTATTACTACGCAAGGTTAGAGTGTAAAAACAATATTAGCTGACCCGCCTGCGAAACAATTTTTTGCTTATTTTTTTTCCAAAGGATACACTTTGACCTGAAAGGAAACACATAACCGAAATCACCAAATAATCATTTTTAAGTGTCAACAAATAACACTGGAGATGTCAATAATAATGCAAAAACTTTTATTAAAGAAACTAGAGCCCAAATAAATTAGTTCTGTATGATATGTACATTTAAATAAAGGCACACAGAATCAAAGAACAACATAGTAGACTGACAATATCAGTATAAACTTTTTTTTTACAAAATAAATTTTAGATCTATAGCAACTAATTAAAGAAAAAAGAAATGCGTTTAGAATTACAATAACATAACATATAAAATAACATAGTCTACAGTCACTGGTCAGGGCAGCAAACAAAAGTGTCATGTTTTAAGGATGCACAATTTTGCGTGCACTGTGCATGCCACCAGCCATCACACACATCAGATTGGACCCAAACCTCTGCCCCTCCCCCTTTTTTTCACCCTTGACACATCTTGCCAACAAGTGATCCTCTTCTATATTTAAAGTATTGTAATCTGCAGCGCTGTCAAGCTCTATTTTTTTTTAATCAACTGTAATCCCTCACTGCTGCAAAGCTCTCCAGATTTACTCCCTCCCCACGCTCACTTATACTTATATGGTGTCGTATGGCATCTGACCAAGCTGGTTTAATTGCACTAAAAAAAGCTTGATCTAGAGGCTGAATCAAGTGACTCGCATGCGGCAACAAACAATATAACACTATATGGTCGTCATGACATAGCAGTGATGTCTCAACCAGTGCAGTGTGGCTACTATGACCGCCTACCAGTAGAACTACAGTCTTCTGTACATGGGCTGTGGCTGGAATAAAGCTATCTCTTAGCCAGGAATAAAAAGTATGCACTGTAATCCAGCCATTATCAGACACTTGTAGGAATGCCTCTGGGAAGTGATGTAATAAATTTTTGGACGGTATTCTCTTGTAGGGGTATACTAACAGGGGACTGAGGAAGTGTCCACTTGTGCTGGCACATGCAGGAACTGTCACTTGTGACTTCACACCTGCAGTAACATTGTACACATGTTTCGACCCCCTGCATGCAATGACCTTCCTGCTTTTGGTATTAAAAGAAAAACCTGGTTCGTCTGCATTGTAAATGCGAGTAGGGTCACCAAGTAGACTGGGATCAATGCTGTCAACACAGCATTTTAAATCATTAAACCACTTTTTAATAGCTTTTGTTGTAATCAGGGCTCTCTCCTTTCCAAGTGAATGGTGAGTACGCAGTGTCAATTCAGGAAGGCGTTTAAAAAATTTATTTAATTTATTTAGCCATGATGATGTTGGCATTTCGGTTTTGCTCTTTGAAGAACAACACCAGGTATCTAATGTATGTTTGGCGATTTGTCTCACCTCATCTCCAGTTTTTCCAAAGCCTCGCTTGGCTAGCTCTATTAGCCAGTTAGCTAATTTGACCTCCTCTTCAGGCGTGAGGAGGGTCTTTGCATAGGCTATGACAGGCCACTTGCCTGTCAATTTGTCGTAAAGAGTTGCAAGTGGAATGCCAAAGTCCTTAGAAGCCTTTCTAATAGAGAGCCGCTTTTCCCTAATACTAGCCAATGCCGCATTGATTACATCTAGGCTATGTTTTGTTCTTATGCTTGACATTGCTGAAATATAATTATATTCTATTTAATTTTCATCCTAATAAAAACTTAGGAGTCTGGATATAGACTAGACCAAGATCTTTACCTTAATTTTCCTACATGTTAAAGTGTTTGACCCGAAGTAATATCCTATTATAAAACAAATGTACTTCAACGTAAACATGCCCTCAAAACAAACATTACTATTTTCAAATAACTCTAGAGGCCAAGCGTTAGTCCCATATTTAATTTTTTTTCTGCAGAAATAAAAGTGTTTATTACAAAGTAAAATCCAACATTAAACTTACTTCGTCGTAAACACCACTTTGAAAAGAACATTACTATTAAAAAGCATTGCAAAGTTTAACAGAGTGGTTACTGACCTATTAGTAAGTGATATGCAATACCAAAAAGAGTTTTCCAAATCAAACAGGTAAAGTAGTCTTAACCCGAAAATCACCATCGTTCTTCCTAGGGATGTTGACAGCATACAAGGCGCAAGTTTCAAGATGTTGACACAAATTTACTCACAAAATAGTATTCCCTGGAAAACAAAACAATGAAATGATATTGAAAAATGAACTATTTCGACTTATGCATGTTCGTTTTTGTGTTAGACAAGCAAATAAACAAACAGAGAACGCTTAATGAAATAGTGTTTCTTACAATATAGCGTTTGCGTAGTGGTTATTTACTCTATTAGTTATATACAAATTAGTTTAAGCGTTAGCTACATGGAAAATGAATGGATCTTGACCAAACTTAATACATACATACTTCATAGCCCATATTAAAATACAATACGGTGTTGAACTCCTAATTTTAATTGCTTTGGGGCTGGGGGTCAAAATCTTTATTTTTGTAAGCGTTAAAGACTTTAAGTTTGCCTATATGAGATATATACAAATTGTTTAAGCGTTATCACATGGGAAAATGGATAGATCGTAACCAAACTTGGTATAAAATAACTTGATAGCCCATATATAAATTCTATAGGACATTGGATACAATTTCTAATGTTTATCCCTTCGGGCCGGGGCCCTGATTCTTTTTTCATAGACATTTCAGATTTTATTCCCCATTCTTTGCCATTGTCTAGACAAATATCAATAATACATTAAATATGAACCAAATTGAAATGAACAAATGTTTCAAAATTAACATCTTGCACACATTGGGCCAGGAACCTTTAATGTCATTATTTATCTAGATATATAAAAATGAAATTATGTCTGTGTGTGTTATTGTGTGTGCATGTCCTTTATAAACCAAGCATCCGATTGTCATGAAACCTTTGGAGATAGTTTAGTACACTGCCTGGATGATTACTGGCAGCACTATTTTCTATATTTAACACTCATGGGGTGCCGGTGCCCATAATGCTATAATATCAATTTTTGCTTACATGAGCTGTAAAAATAGTTTAACAGTAAGCTACTGTGTAAATGTGATGCATCTTAATCAGAGATAGTATATAAAATTTTTACAGCCAATAATAAAATACTACAGGGCACTGATATCTTAATGATCATCCTTCACGGCCATGGGCACTAAATGCCTTTTTTTCTTAAATGTGTAAGTTTTTATTCCCCATTCGATTATTAATGATCTCGACAAAAAATGACAAATATATCCTATATTGTGGAGATTAAAAATGAAAAGGTGTTTTCAACTTGACATTTTTCACTGAATGGTGCCATGATTAATATTTTTTACTAATATGAGCTATAAAAAAATAATTTTATGCATTAGCTGTGTATGTAAAGGGATCTTAACCAAAATTTGTATACAAAAACTTGATTGCCTATATTAAAAGGCTATAAGGGCACTGAAAACAAAAAAAAATGTAACTATTTACAAATATGAATTACAAAGAACTATTTATTTGGCATGAAACCTTTGAAGTAAAACTTATCACAGGATAAAAGAAAATATTAAAGTATCAACAGTTAATTGAATATACAATTTAATATACTCGTTTAAAGAATCTAAATAAATGTTTTCATTATTGTCAGGTCAGCGCCCTTTCCAATTATATATTAAAATTTAAAAAATTTTAAGTTCAAAATTAGTCTAAGATGCATTAAAATATTACATGTAAATGACAATCAAAGAAAAACTAGTGTGTGTGTGTGTGGGGGGGGTTCAGATTTTTAAATATGTTATTTTTTAAACACACAAATATGCACTCTCGTAGAGTATAAAAGAAAAACAAACGCTAAACTGGAGCATTGCCGCATAGGCTTCTGACATAATATTTTTCTAACACATCATTCATTGGTTTCTTTGAATTTATTCATTGTTACTGAGATCGATGCAACGCACGACAGGTCAGCTAAAGTAATATAAAACTTTCATTTATTTTATTATTTTTTGTTTCATTCATATACTTTAATATACTTCCAAATTTAAAAATTTTATGCGGTCATTCGAAAAGAATCATTTTTGGTGCACTGGTTTCTAAAATTAGTAGCGCCATCGGGACATTAATTGCAAATGATATATATTTATTGAGTACTTTTGGTGCGTTGCTTTCTAAAAATAGTAGCGTAACGGACAGACAGACAGACAAAACATAGTTACTGTTTGATAGTATAAATAATTTCACGCACCCAGTTCTTTTGGTCTTTCTTAACTTTTGTGTAAAAATTGTTCTAAAAAGATTTTCCAACATGGAAGGCATTAGGGTTTGGGTTAGGTATAGTTTGAGAATTTTAGGAAAATGGAAAGTTTTAGTGTTTGGGTTAGGTATAACCCTATAGCTATAGAATTTTAAATTTAGCTTATTTATCGGTTTTATTGTGATTCAGAGCCATCAACTGGGAGTAACTTTTCTTTTATTCATTTTTTGCTATTTCATAATCAGAAGGTTGCTTGAATACTAAATTGCCTAAAATTTAAGAATATTCACCCCAATTACCCTAAAAATTTATTATCCCATTCCTAGAATCCGTTCCTTCTGCCCCTCTGATTTCCAGGGTTGCGCATTTTTTTCCTGCTGTCACGTGCCATAACAAAAAAGATGGCCACCGAAAAAGTCCTCATTTTGGTCCGGTTGGAATAGTACATTTTCACGAATTCTTGAAATGAAATGGCAAAGTTTAAAGTGCTATCTATATTAATTATTATATTAATATTATTTTTACTATTGACTATTAATTATATTTGCTAATATTGGCTAATCATGGTTGTACTGATCAAAGATGACGTCCGAAAGTTGGTACCGTCCAGGACTGTACCGTTGCAATGTTGTAGTTACCTCCCTTTATTCTTGTATTTCCTCAGTTGTCTCCCTCACTGGGGGAGGGATCTAAGGGGAGGGGGAATGCCTCCCCTTATAAATTGAAATAAATGATAAAATAAAAAAAAAGAAACAGCGGAATGGCTCCCCTTATAATTATTAGATACTTATCATCGAATATGAAACTGCGGACATAACAAGTGATGCAATAAGCCCACAAATTTGCAGGCCCGCTCTTTTTCGCGTTGCCACTGTAGCACAAACATCGCATTTGAAATTTATTAGTGATTTGCCAAATGGAAGCTGATTTAAGTGTTTTACTAGTAGGTATTCTAAATGAAAAGTTCAAATTATATCTACATTCAATTTGATTTTAAGTCTAATGCCATATTTCCATGTCTGATGGTTTGAAGATGTTCCTTATTAAAATGGTTTTCTGGTTAGACTTCCACAATCCATACATCAACAAAAGCCTGTGTATAAAATAAATTTCATTTTTAAATTTCTAGCAATAGTAATTGTATAATTACTATAATTAAAATAATTGTAACATTTATCAATTTATCTCTAATGATTATTGCCAGAAATAATAATAATACTCCTTTATTAGCTAAATTACTAGCGTGCACCAATGTTTTAAATTAGTTCTAAAATGAATAATTACCATCAGGATCATCATGTTTTTTTGCTTGAATTTCTGTTGCTGTTTGATGAGTATAAATAATTTCACGCACCCAGTTCTTTTAGTCTTTATCCACTGCAATAATATAAAAAATATTTTAGAATTTTAAGGCAATATAAATAAATCTATACATTTTAAAAGTAACAGTTTTTGGCCCACATTAATTGATATACTTTAACAATTAAATCTAAAAAATTTACATTTACAACAAAAATATATTTTAAGTAAATAAATTAATGTATAAAATTCTATTGTGAATATTTTATCTAATCATAAATATTTAGTTATTAATTAATTTGATTAGTAATTCAATTAAGAGTATTTTCAGTTTTAAAAAATAAACTTCATTTAAATTATGGTAACAGCATCTTATCAGCCTCGCTAAATAATGCTTTGACCCAGAGCTTTTATGCTTGAATCAATAGTAAACCAAAAGTTTAATGATTTATCACTAATCATAGATAAAAAGTATTTAAATCAAATAAATATATTAGAATAATGTAACATTTCATAAAGCTAGTAGTATTTTTTTTTTTAATTAATCATTTTGGTAAACTAAATACAAAGAAATTTAAAATAATCCTAGGTCGCCGTTTTGCATGGCAGTAAGAATCATGACATTAATTATTGATATCTTCTGCACTAAATCACAAATAAACTAAATTATAAGTACATTTTAATTAAATTAAACATACTTTAAGTTAAGATTAAGTTTTAACTTACTTTTTTCAGCATTTAAATCCATTAAAAAGGTACAAAATTTTATAAAACTGCTGATAGCGTTACATAGGCTATGCCTGTGTTTTTTCTCGCCAGGCATAGGACGTAGTGGGCTTGTTTACACTTTAAAGCAATTAAGCAAACGTGGTAGGCTTCGTAGTACAAAAGTTATAAAGGGGAGTGATGATGAAATAATAACAGTTCATCAATATATAGTAAATTGGATGATCTTTCCGATAATATATTTTTTAATGCTGTAAATTGACTTTTTCATAGACAAAAGTCAATTTTACTTAAAAAATCACATCCATTATTTTCATTTTAACGCTGATTAAATTATATCAAGTGGTAGAACTACATTTCATCTCTTTAAATCCATTGCTTTCATATGCGTATGTATAATGATTTTTATACAACATGAGTCGATGCGATGTGACCTAGAAATCGTCGGAATACCGCAAATTGCAGCAGCTCATTTAGAATAACTATTACTATTACTAGTGATAGTTTTCGGAAGGATATAAGTTTATAACTTGAGAATTATTTATAAAGTTTTTTTTTCATGATTTTCTTCCATTGCCAATGATTTCCCGGCCCATTTCATTTTCAGCATTTTCCCCTCAGTTGGGACTATCTATCCACCCGACATCTTAGTGACTTGCATAGCAACCAAAGATGACGACAGGAAAAGGCTGTATTTTGGCCTGATCCCTACAAAGATAATTTACCTTTTTTTTTGGTTTTTAATATTTAAAAAAATATTTTCTTAAGTTTATAATTGCTCTCACTCTCACTGTGTATTATCAGCTGACTAAGTGCTAGTATTGCAATAATAATAGTAGCAATAGATAATATAAAAATAGTGAGAATAGTCGGAAAGATTTGAAAATGAAAAAGTCACAGTCACTGTGACTTTTTTCAAGTTTTAAATTTAAAAAGTGTGTAGTAAGTAGTGTGTGAGTCTGAGTGCGAGTCAAACTCGACTTAACTCGAGTAAGTAAGTGTCAATAAATAGGCTCATGAAACTTTAAGTTCATTACCTAATAATTGTAACCTTTAGCATCTCTAAAAATTCAGAGAATATCATCCATTTGGTGGGAAAATAGCATAAAATCCATTAACTTTAAAATTTTACCAAAAACCAAAGTGTCCAAATAAAAAATCAAATAAAAACCAAATGAAAATAAAAGTGAATTTATAGCTCTTCCATGTGAGAGATAAAAATAGTTTTAATATACTACTAAAAGTTGGATTGGCTCTGCAACGAAACAACCCAAAATTGGCGACTGCGACTAAATGTAAACTGTAAAGGTCTACCGACTACCGATAGTGGCGACTCGAAGGTGGAAAGGGTTGTACAAATGAGGCAATGATCATTGTATTTCAGACTTGACTTTTGGAAAATAAATTAGAAATTTCATGCCATGTACCCAAATGCCTGGCAGTTATTATAATTTTAAGAATTTCACAAATTGTATTTTAGTTGGAGCAACAACAACAAAAAAAAATTACAATTGAAAGGATCGGATTCGGATTGTGACTTGTGTTCATACGCGTATCCCGTCTAACTTAAGACAAAAGATGAGGACAAAAGGGGTGGGGTTTTATGGGAGTGCCCTATAGGCATAGACTATGCGCATTTTCAAAAGTAGTGAACCAGAATTGTCCACAGTTGCAGTAGCATCATGGCAGAAAGATTTGTTCACAGCACAAAGTAAAACAAATTCAAATATGAATTGGGTAGAAAATGGGCTGTCCATAAATGACGTCACGGACCTAGGGGGGGGGGGGATCACACTTTTGTGACGATGCGTGACGAGGGATAGTGAGGGGGGTTGAAGAAATGTGATGTCACATCAAAAGGGTAACTTTAAATTTAAACAATTTCACTGAAACATTTGGTGGCTTACAATTTATATTATAACTTTTTTTTCTTCTTCAAACCATCAATGCTTCTCAAAGTGCTGTCGGTAGGCCATCAGACTCTGGTTGGCGTAAGTTATCAAGAAATGAAAATTAAATCTAATTATAATACATCAATACATGTACTTAAATTTGAGAACCCACAAGAGCACGTATGGAATTGTTACCCAGCGTCGTTTGATGTTGACATTAAAGCATGTGTGATGTAGCCTCCGCTCCGTTTGCTTCTCTTGCGACAGGAGTCGGCCAACTTTTTTTGCCCGTTATCCCACAATATTCAAGTTTCTTTGTGCGTTACCCCCCCCCCGCCCACAGCCCACATTCCTACAGGAGTCAGGGATCTGGGGGAATGGCGTAAGCCCTTCCCCCTTTCCCAAATGCAACTGGTGAATTTTAGAATCACTATATGTGTGTAAAAATGATGCGAATAGTATTATGCCAAAACGACATAGAATATTTTTAAGTTTTGTTTGTTGTTTTTTGCTGGGGGGGCAGGAATCTATTTGATGAAATGATACACGTTTTAAGTTTGATATTATTGTTTCTTTGGTTTTTGGTCTAATGCCCCTGTACATTCTAGATATTATGATAAATGTGCTTATTTAAAAGTAGTCAAAGTAATAATTAACTTTATTGAATGCAATTCTTGACATCGAAATTCGAGAAAGCACAAAACAACTATTCTTCTTAAACTTCTTAATCTTAGCTCAGTTTTTAAGGCATTAATTTTAAATGTCACAAGAAGGTTACTTTATATACTATACTGTCAAGTCATGAGGATTAAGATTATAATGGTGAATTTAGGTATATTCGTATAGTACGTATAAGGTAAGAAATCTACATAATTGTCAAATTTTAAAAATACATTTTCTGGATGGAGCCGGTTCAATAGTTGGCATGGGTTCCAAGCGTACATGTACACATGAAGTTTTTTAATACATTTAAAATTCGCCGTATTTATTAACAAGCAATACACAATTTATCTTTTTATATTTAGTAGTAGTGGGGAAAACATTACGATTTTAGTTTTTAATTTTTATTTGACCAATTTTATGAAAATTTGTAAAAAGTATGAGCAACAGTGGCGGATTTAGATTTAGCTATAGGGCAGGGGGGCGGCTCGCCCCCCCCCCGCACCCCTGTTAGGTCTAAAATGGCGCCCCCTAAAGACGTCCTTGATGAACACTAAAAAAAGGTTTCACTAGATCAGAAAAAAATATCGCTAAACACAAAAATTCTAATCAACAATAAGCTGCAATACTACAATGTTGGCTTGCTAAATTTCATATTTCAAAACAGTAATATCTGGTTTGATCAGTCAGGAGCGTCGCCAATTTGAAAAGAATAGAAACTTATTGAAATAAATGTTGTTCTTTAAAAAAAAAAAGGTTTGCAATTTAGAGGTAGTTAACAGAGAAAATTCTTGCTTTAGTGATGGTAGTTGTAGAAATACTGGAAATTGTCTTAAATTGTATCTTAATTAGCCAAAATTAATATTATTTCACTTAAGAGAAACATCTTTGAAAAGAAAAATAAACTTTATTTAAGCCATGATTTAATTAAATCACTTGCATCAAAATTGTCGGCGATAATTGATAATGAAATTAATTCTGCACAATTCTTATCTTTTGATATTGATTAAACCGTTGATATATCTAAAATTGATCAGATGTCAGTTTCTTTACGTTCAGTTTTAATATCTGAACATGCTGTGGAAAAATGTATATGCTTTTATATAGCCATTATAGGCAAACAAGGCACGCGCATGGGGCATTTAGCATTTATTTTTGGTGGTGAAGTCCTCAAGAAAAATGTGTATTATGTCTCAGTAGCCATGCGTAATGGAAATGACATTAGCAAATTTCAAATGTAAAATTGAGTCGCGCATTATTCTTAAGTCACATCCTAATATTAAATTAGCGTTATAATGTTTATAAGTTTAAAAGAACACCAGTCACAAAAGGGTGACATCAAAGGAGAAGCTGAAAAAATAGCAAAGAATTATAATTTTCTCTCATGCTTGTCTTTTGGGAAGAAGCGTTACAACATTTTCACAGAGTTAGCCAAGCTCTAGAAAATGAGCACGTGAACTTAAATAAGTGTGCAAATTTGTATTCTTCACTAGCAGATCACTTGCCTGAATCTAGGAATGAATTTGAAAAGTTTAAAGAAACTGCAAAAAAAAAAAACAAATTAAAAAAAAAATAAAAAAAAATAAATAAATAAAACCAGGTCAACTTTAACCCTTAATCGTAAAAGAACGTCTTCATTAAAATGATGATGCCCCTGCGGTATCTCTGAATGTCAGAGAAAAATTTCATAAATCTATTTTCTATGCCATTGTTGACAACTGAGGAAGAGATGAGTAGACAAGGACGGATATGTAATGATATAGCAGTTCCATTTTCTTGTTTGGTCGATGTACCATAAACATCTCAGTGTTTTTAAGTACTAATAAATGCTTATCCTGAAGATCTGTACTGAAATACGAAAGTTCCACTCATATATTCGTAACATGTTTCTAGCATCAAAATCTTAATACAATAAGTTCAGTGATAGAGACAACATCAAGTGTACTTTTTCGAATGTAAAAATCGCCTTACGCATACATTTCTTTTTTAAATTTAAATACGTAAATCGTATCTTTCAGTTGAATGAAATTAGCACCAACATATGTGTAACAGCTGTTGTTAGTTTTTGTTTCTTTTTTGTGTGTGTGCATACCATTGGTAATTGTGGTAACCATGTGGATTTGTGCCTAGGTCAACAATATGGCTTATTTCGGCCATGCTTTTATACTTTGGAAAAACAGCAATAATTGACGCATTTGCTGAGAAGATTTTAAATGAACTACCAATTACAAAAGCGAAACATTGATATGACACTCTGTCGAGGACAGGCATACAATGTCACATCTGTGATGTCTGGAATTATAATTAAGAGTGGTCTTCAAACTCATTTAAAAGACACTTTCACCCAATGTCATCTATGTTCATTGTTGTGCCCACCATGTTTTGAATTTGGTCAGTATAAACACTGTGATGTACAGTTGTTTTTCGGCACAGCTGAAAGGTTGTATGCATTCTTTACGTTTAGTTTACCACGTCTACAAATTCCTAAAGAGCATCATAAATCTCAATAGGAATCAACAGTAGCTACTCTTAAATGACTTTCTGATACAAGATGAGCTAGTCGTAAGCATGCAGTTGATGCAGTTGTAGGATCATTCTCTGCTATTCTAGCCACTCTAGAAGATATAAATTCAAGGGAATCAACAGAATATAAAGAAAGTGTTAAAGTAGAAGCTATGGGACTATCTTTTTAATAGTAAAATATTCTCGATCATAGGCTATACGGACCCGGTTCCGAATAGCCGTAGCCTTTCCAATACCGTTCCTTTACCGCCAATCTGAAGTCATGTGGCCGAGATTTCTATCCAGTAATGCGAAGTCGAGGGAAATTTCCCGAATCGTGGGAATTTTTTAGCCAAATTTTTAAAAATGGGAATTAGGGAATTTATATTATAAGGACTTTGCCTAAGATATGGGAATTTTTTAGATTGACAATTTAAAAAAAAACATTCTTGAATGAAAATAAAATAAAATAATTTGAAACATGCTAATTTTCAAATAATAAATACTTTTTTGTGTTGGTGGGCGGGAGGCTCTTTGACTTCACATTTGTTTATTTTTAGCAAGTCTAGGTTTTTTTATTTCGGATCTAGGTTTTTTCCTGACGTTTTGGCTAGGTTTTCCCCAACATTGTCTCTGACAGACTGTTTACAGTTTACAGTCAGATTGTGTAAATGTATTACTATTAAATAATATAATTAATTAGTCTGAGCCCCTAATAAATGCATAAATATTTATTATTTTTTAATTTGTGTAATATATTGGGATTATTCTTAGGGGAACTCACTCTTGTATTACTGTAGTTTTATATTGTTTGAGTGATGTCCCTTATCTTTATGTTTATTATTGTTTATGCTCTTCAGTATTAAAGTTAGTTAAAGAGAATAAAATGAAGAACACGACCTGTCTCCATCGTCCGTTGTATTCCTAAATTAAAACCTCACAAATCCACTTCATTGGCAACGAGGATTAATCATCCATTAAAAAAGAGCATATGCTGACTGAAGAAGAAGCTTGATAGAGCATATTTGATAAGTATTTGTAAAATCATGGCTCTATATGGCCAGATTAAAGAATTTAATTCGAATTATGAAACCGTTCATGAATACCTAGATAGGTTAAGTTTCTATCTTGAAGCCAACGACGTGACGATGGAAGCCAAAAAGAGAGCTGTTTTGTTAACAGTCATAGGGCCTCAACAATTCAGGACTATTAAAGGACTTATGTGCACCATCTAGTCCAGCTACCAAGAGCTTTAACGAGCTGAGCAAACTCCTCACAAATCACCATGCGCCTGCACCACCAAAGTTCCTGTGTCGAGCCAGATTTGACGGTAGGACTCGTCAACCAAACGAGTCTATTTCAGAATATGTTGCAGCACTACGTCATCTAAGTGAATTCTGTAAATTTGGCGACACCCTGTCTGATAGACTATGTGAAAAGTTTGTCACCGGTCTGAACAGCCCGGATGTGCAGAGAAAGTTGCTTCTCGAGACAGATCTAACATTGGAAAAAGCAATACAACTTGCAACTTCATTCCAGCAGTCATCCGATGCGGCCAGATCTCTAGTGCCGCCAGGGATCCATGCAGTAAACAGCAGGTCAGTCAACAAACACCAACCCCATCAGAACAATTCAACTTATGACTTATGCTAAACAGCCTGCAAGTTCTAAACCTAGATCTAAATCTAGTAATAATTATCAAAAATGTCATCGATGCAACGGTCCCCATGCATCTCATCAGTGCAAATTCAAGTCATCAACTTGCTATAAGTGCAGTAAGCAAGGTCACATTGCCAAGGCCTGCTTTGCAAAGTCTTCGTCTGTTGCTAAAACTAGCAAGTCTACACAGTACCGCAACCAAAGGCAGCACTATGTTGACTGTCACCAAGACAGTCTAACACAACAAATGAACCACTCTACCAGTGAAAATGCTCAAACTGATCCGCAGCCGGAGTTCAACCTGTTCTCTGTGAAATCAACAAGTCATGCTCCCATCAACGTACCAGTTTGTATCAACGGTAAGAGCATCATCTTCCAGCTTGATACCGGAGCGTCTCTAACCGTCATCGCAAAGAAGGACTTTGACGCTGTCACAGGAGGATCAGTGCCTCTACAACCATGTCACAAGTGCCTAACAACATACACAGGTGACAATGTTCCAGTGATAGGAGAGTGTATAGTTCATATAAGCTACAATGGTCAAAGTGTTAAACTTCCTCTTCTTGTAGTTGAAGGAAATGGACCACCATTACTAGGTAGGAACTGGTTAGTTGATCTTAAGTTAGACTGGGAAAGTATATTTTCAGTGAACAAAGCAAGAGAACCTAGTTTTACTTCACTAGATAAAGTTTTATCTGAAAATGAAGGTGTTTTTGGTAGTTCAGGATTACTAAATGATAGGACAGTGAAGATAAGCATTAAAGATACAAATCCAAGATACTGCAAAGCTAGAGTTCCACCTTATGCAATGAGGGATAAAATTGAAAATGAACTAAATAGATTGGAATCTAAGGGCATCATAAAGAAGGTAGACTATTCCGATTGGGCAACGCCCATTGTGCCAGT
>MUZC01000349.1:128571-161457 GCA_002072015.1 Radix auricularia | reverse complement strand
CTAGAGAGTCCAGATGGTCAGAATCTTGAGTCACCAAATCAACAGCCACTGAGAAGGTCCAACCTTTGATTTTGGAAGTTAAGAGGACTTTAACTTTCATTATTTTGTATATTAATTATTTTGTGGCATATTTTGCATTTGTTTGAAATGATGTAATCTACCAATTGATTTTATTGATTCAAATCATATTATGTTTATGTTACAACATATTTATTGAGTCATTAGATTTTTTAGTACTATCCTTTATCCTCTTTTAATTATGTTAGTATTTACAAAGGGTAAAGGGATGTAATATATTGGGATTATTCTTAGGGGAACTCACTCTTGTATTACTGTAGTTTTATATTGTTTGAGTGATGTCCCTTATCTTTATGTTTATTATTGTTTATGCTCTTCAGTCAGAGAGTTAGACTAAGAGAATAAAATGAAGAACACGACCTGTCTCCATCGTCCGTTGTATTCCTAAATTAAAACCTCACAAATCCACTTCAATTTGGAAGACCAAAGTCATTAAAATGAATGCGAAAGCGTTTAATTGAAGTTGCCACTTTTCAGGTTTTTCCCCAAGTTTTTAATGCATGTGGGAATTTTTAGCCCAATTTGGGAATATTTTTTACTCCTGCCTGGGAAAATCTGACACTAGACTTCGCAACACTGTTTCTATTT
Source organism: Radix auricularia (assembly GCA_002072015.1). Classification (NCBI taxonomy): domain Eukaryota; kingdom Metazoa; phylum Mollusca; class Gastropoda; family Lymnaeidae; genus Radix; species Radix auricularia. Next base: position 160,791 of record MUZC01000349.1, on the reverse strand, counting down.
CTATCTCACGACTCAGGAGATTCATTTTGAATTCCGCGGATAACGTTTAAGCTAAATCCGCAGAATTCTGGTGATAACCACTTCGTTACTGTTAAGTTCTTTGACTAGTGTAGTGGTTTTAATTGTTAATAAGAATTACTCGTGTTTGAAACGTCAATCAATACGTAGGTAATATATTTAAAGTTTTATTTACGTTTAAACAAAAGATTTACACCTGTTTTAGTTTAGTTGATTTGATTGAGTTAGTAAAAAGGGTTAAAACCTATATCTCCGACCGGGCCGACCTTATCGGCGGCCATCCAAACCCTAAAATCTTCAATTTTCAGAAATTCTAAAGCTATACCTAACCCAAACCCTAAAAATCATCAATTTTCCGAAATTCTAAAGCTAAATCTAACCCAAACCTAAAAAATCGGAAGAGACGCGACGCTCCGGTCGGAGATATAGGTTTTAGCCGTAAAAAGCTATTATTATCTATACTAATAAAAGTTTTATTATAATTTTATTCCACACTGCTGGTCTTAAACTTAAACTTAATAGTCTTATCGCAGTGGCAGTGTCATTGACGAGTCTGTACATAGTTTAAAATAGGTTACGATTAGAATTGGCGTATTTAATTTAGGAGTAGGACAGTCTATCGATAAAAAGCATGGATAATCACGTCCAGGACTGGCTAATTCATACGGAAAAGGTCACTAAAAGTAAAAGGTGTTACATTTAATAATTCATGCAAAATACGGCTGTAATAATTATTTTAAAATACGGGTTTATGCCTAAATCCTAAATCATAAATCACTTGGTCCCAGTCTTGGTGGCATTGGTGGTTACTAAAATGTGAATCCGGATTTAAAATGGACGCCGCCAATAGCCTGTGACTGAGATAAATAGTATTTTTGGGATGATAGGCTTGAATGGAAATGAAAGCTTTTTAAAAAGCAATATTAATTTCAAAGTTCTAGGAACTATTTTGAATTTTTTCATTCATATTATTTCCTTAGCATAAATTGTTATTAATATTATTAATTATTAATACCATGAATAACAATATGTCTGCTAATGTTGCGCCTCTAAAATGACAACCAGTATTTATCTTCTTAAACCACTCATACTCATATTTGTTTGATTTTACGTGTCATAATTGTTTTCTTTATTGTAATATATTATCGGGAAAATTATATTGCAAGCTGGTATGATTTTTTTGTTAAATCAGTGAACTTAATGCAGGCAAATAACAACTTTAAATCCCTTTTAAAATATATAAATAAAAAGAATTACGGACACTTGCACCCCGGACGGTTCGACCCTGCCAGTTCGACCACAGGACGTTGCGTCCCCGGGCGATTCGACCCCAGTCAGTTTGATCCTAGGGTGTTTCGACTTTCGACCCCTTTCTATCTACTTCGTAGAAATTTATTATTGTTTTAGAATATATATATTATTTAAAATTTATCACTGTGAAAATCTTTGAGCCACTTAATGATACACATCTTTAAACCCCAATTTTACTTAGGTCCTATTTAAGTGTGTTTGGGATAGGAGTTGAAATTCTGTTTTTAATTTCTAATTCATAATATACCAAAAATTAATTAAAAATAATAATAGTAATAAAATAACACCTTAGAAACGAAAGGGTCGAAACGCCATAGGGTCAAAAAGTCCCGTGGTGGAACTATCCGGGATCGAATCGCCTGGGGTTGAACTGACCGGAGTCGAAACGACCTGGGGATGAAACGTCCTGTGATCAAACTGCCAGGATCAAACTGTCCGTGGTTGAATCGTCCGGGGTCGAAGTGTCCAACCACCAAATTCAAAATACTTTTTGCACAACGAAAGTAAACCAGCAGGGTACATTTTCAGCTGAAACCTTGCGAGCTCAGGTGTTTCTTTAAAACAAATTAACTCATACATAGCTTAAGTTAGCATCAATATTCACATAATTAATATCTGGCGCATAAAAAATCCTATTCATTTGACTAATGCCATGCTTAGCCTCGACATAGAAAAAATGTTTTGGAGAGCTTTTCCCATGAAAAAAGTAATCTTAAAACATGTATTTTACTCTAAGACCTAATTTAATAATGAAACATCCATTTTAAAAAATTGGGTACATTTCTCGACTAATGCGGTTGCATGACATACGCTTCGGGTAAAAACTGTTCTTTAAGGTGTAAATATATCAAGTGTCAAGAAATATCACGGGTATTACGACTTATTAATAGGATCTAGCATAAGAAAGTGCGTGTTATATCGAAAAATTACTCTGACAACAACTCATTTTGTGCCAAGCTGTTTTGAGTTTCTTAGATGAATAGTTTACAACGGGAATAAAGATTGATATAAAGTGAATTGTTACTATTAGAAAAATTGTGCGGCAATATATAATGATTAATATAAAATTTATAAGGAGATCAATTTCTCACCATTTTCTTAAAAAGCAGCATTGTTCTTATGTTTTTATTCACATTAAACGAACATGTGCCTTTAAAACAAATAAACCATATTTTCCACTCTCCCCAAGCCACAATATTCACAAATATTATCTGGCTAAAAATATCCTATTCGTCTTGAGCTAATTTCCTGCTTAGACTATAAATGAAATGGGTGTTAAGCGAGCTATTTCTAAGAACCAAAGGAATCATGTGGAAAGATATTGTTTTAATGTTTTGATTCACGTGACAAGAAAGTGAGCCTTGCCCGTTTGATTTTTTTTAACTGTTAACGACATTTGTTATTCTGGTAGAGTATATATATATAGCATGCGTTATTAATGGGGTTCGAGCATGGTGAAAGAAAGCCATCAATCGATCTGAATGGAAGGATGTGGTTGACCAGGGCAGGGCCCTACATGGGCTGTAGAGCCACAGATGATAATAATGATGTTATATTAAAGCAGAATTACCAAAATTGATGGGTAATATTTAAATTAATAATATTTTTATTTTTCTCGACACACATCGTTGATTTTATTAAAAAGGGGTTCGATTTATCACTGCCCTAAATTCCAGATGGGTTTGCATTCATTTTTAAGAAGAATTTAAGACCCAAAACCAAATAAAGTTATTCTTATTGTGCTCCCCCGTAGCGTAGCATGGGTATTTTGCTCGTAATGTAATATTGTAAAGAGACATTATTTAAATATAAGTTGTTCAATACAATGTCAGTGATTCTTGATTTTGTTATTTTAAAATGTTTTTTTAAATATAATTTTTTATATATTTACATTATAAAACAGCTTAATTTAAGGTTAAAACTTAAAAAATCTTTTTCTCTTTTTTTAAATTGACAAGCTTGTATGTTAAAAAACCTATTATTAATTAAAAATTATTTAAAAGTAAATCTAAAATTTTATAAAAAATATTTTCTTTAATTTTAATCACTATTTTATCTATTAAAATACTTTTAATCAATAAAACTTTATAGATTAATCGAGAAGTTAATCGTTTATTTCTACAGCCCTAGTAATTAATAAACTTTTTCTCTGAGTTTCAGATATGTCAAGTACTGTTTAGTACTACCTCCAATGCACCCGGAGAGTCACATAACTTACTTAGTAATCACTTCTACCTATTAAAGGCAAATGGAAATATTTTGCGTGACAAATTATATGATAGGTTAAAATACCTTTAGTAAGGACGTATTAAGAAAAAAATACTTTTAGTTGTCATAATTGTGTGAAAGCTTTATATACATTTTGATAACTGCATTAACTATGGGACATGTTCTTGAAAAAGACATTACAAATGTGATGCCTTTTGGAAATGTTTTACAGAATCTGGTAACCTAACACAACACAACATGGCAAACTTTGGAGAAAAATCATTCAAAAGTGACGCGTGTGGTAAAGGTTTTACAAACTCTGATAACCTTAAAGTACACAAAAAGAGACATTCAGGTAAAAAAAACGTTCAAATGTGATCTCTGTCATCGAGGTTTTTTTCAATTTGGTCAGCTAACAGTACATATAAGGACACATTCTGGAGAAAAACTTTTTAAATGTGACACATGTGGTAAAGGTTTTATACAATCTTGCCATCTGATAGCACATTAAAGAATTCATTCAGGAGAAAAACCTTTCAAATGTGGCTTATGTGGTAAAGGTTTTACATATTCTGCTCAACTATTATACCATAGAAGGACACATTCTGGAGAAAGACCTTTCAAATGTGACCTCTGTGGGAAATGTTTTACACAATCTGGGAGCCTGACAATACACAAAAGAATTCATTCTGGAGAAAAAACCTTTCAAATGTGACCTCTGTGGTAAAGGATTTATTGACTCTGGTCGCCTAACAAGACACAAAAGGATTCATTCTGGAGAAAAACCTTTTAAATGTAGCCTCTGTGATAAAACTTTTACACAACCTAATGGCCTGACAGTACACAAAAGGATTCATTCTGGAGAAAAACCTTTCAAATGTGACCTCTGTCATCAAAGTTTTATACGATCTGATTATTTAACAGTACATAGAAGGATACATTCCGGAGAAAAACCTTTTAAATGTGAATTCTGTCATAAAAGTTTTGTACAATGTTATCAACTAACAGTACATCGAAGGACACATTCTGGAAAAAAAAATTTCAAATGTGACCTCTGTCGTCAAAGTTTTAAAAAATCTTGTCAACTAACAGTACATAGAAGGACACATTCTGGAGAAAAACCTTACAAATGTGACCTCTGTCATCAAAGTTTTATACGATCTGATTATTTGACAGTACATAGAAGGACACTGTCAGGGGTATGAGAACCACTGCGTTTTAAAGTTGTATTTTTGGCTGGTCACAAGCTCATGTTTGATCTGTGAACGAATTCACGGGGGGGAGTTCACGTGGAGCATTGCTCAGGCCACGCAAGGTCGGTCCAGGCCGACGGATATATAACTCGGGTGTCCCGATGTGTGGGGAACGGACAAGGAGTTATGTTGTAGAGAGCGGTGGGGTGTAGACAAGTCACCGGTGTCAGAACACGAGAATACCGCAGCTGTTAGAGCTGCCGTGTTAGCCTGTAGGACTATACAGCGGGGCTAGATTGTAACTGAGAGACACGGAGATATGTGTGAGTGAGAAGACCAGAAGTGTACATAGTCGACAAGATCTGTGAATGTAAATAAAGATTGTTGATGAGAAAAGGACTTGAGTTGCATTAATTGTACAACAGTGTTGGAGTGTAAGCCTCGGGACCTAAAACCCTAGACAACGGTACACGACAGACACATTCTGGAGAAAAACCTTTCAAATGTGACATCTGTTTACAAGGTTTTACACAATCACCTCACCTAAAAAAACACATGATGACACATTCTTTAGGCTAACAGCCTTTAAAATGTGACATTTGTGGTCAAGCTTTTAGAACGTCTAGTAACCTATCATGCCACAATATGACACATTCTGGAGAAAAACCTTTCAAATGTGACTTCTGTCATAAAGGTTTTAACCATTCTGGTCATCTAAAAATTCATAGAAGGACACATTCTGGAGAAAGACCATTCAAATGTGACCTCTGTGATAAAAGCTTCATTGAATCTGGTTGCCTAACAATACACAAAAGGATTCATTCTGGAGAAAAACCTTTTAAATGTAACCTCTGTGATAAAACTTTTACACAACCTAATGGCCTGACAGTACACAAAAGGATTCATTCTGGAGAAAAACCTTTCAAATGTGACCTCTGTCATCAAAGTTTTATACGATCTGATTATTTAACAGTACATAGAAGGATACATTCCGGAGAAAAACCTTACAAATGTGACTTCTGTCATCAAAGTTTTATACGATCTGATTATTTAACAGTACATAAAAGGATACATTCCGGAGAAAAACCTTACAAATGTGACTTCTGTCATCAAAGTTTTATACGATCTGGTCAACTAACAGTACATAAAAGGACACATTCTGGAGAAAGTCCTTTTAAATGTGACCTATGTGGGAAAGTTTTTAAACAATCTTTCCAACTGATAGTACACAAAAGGATTCATTCAGGAGAAAACCTTATAAATGTGAATTCTGTCATAAAAGTTTTGTACAATGTTATCAACTAACAGTACATCGAAGGACACATTCTGGAGAAAAACCTTTCAAATGTGACATCTGTTTACAAGGTTTTACACAATCACCTCACCTAAAAAAACACAAGATGACACATTCTTTAGGCAAACAGCCTTTAAAATGTGACATTTGTGGTCAAGGTTTTAGAACGTCTAGTAACCTATCACGCCACAAAATGATACATTCTGGTCAACTAACAAATCACAGCAGGACACATTCTGGAGAAAAACCTTTCAAATGTGACTTCTGTCATAAAGGTTTTAACCATTCTGGTCATCTAAGAATTCATAGAAGGACACATTCTGGAGAAAAACCTTTCAAATGTGACCTCTGTGATAAAAGCTTTATTGAATCTGGTCGCCTAGCAATACACAAAAGGATTCATTCTGGAGAAAAACCTTTTAAATGTGACCTCTGTCATCAAAGTTTTATACGATCTGATTATTTAACAGTACATAAAAGGACACATTCTGGAGAAAGTGCTTTTAAATGTGACCTCTGTGGTAAAGTTTTTAAACAATCTTTCCAGCTGACAGTACACAAAAGGATTCATTCAGGAGAAAACCTTTTAAATGTGAATTCTGTCATCAAAGTTTTGTACAATGTTATCAACTAACATTACATAGAAGGACACATTCTGGAGAAAAACCTTCCAAATAATACATCTGTAAAAAAAAAAAAAAAGGTTTTACACAATCACCTCACCTAACAAAACACAAGATGACACATTCTTCAGGCAAACAGCCTTCCAAATGTGACATTTGTGGTCAAGGTTTTAGAACGTCTAGTAACCTTTCACTTTCACGTCACAAAATGATACATTCAGGAAAAAAACATTTCATATGTGAACTCTGTGGGAAATGTTTACACAATCATCCCACCTGACAGTACACAAAAGGATTCATTCAGGAGAAATGTGACACGTGGTAAATATTTTAGCAGAACTTTTAACCTGAAAATTAAAAAAGTACTCAGATGCACACATTCTGAAAAAAACTTTTAGGGTTCCCTTTCAGAGTTTGTGGACTCAAGGACTCTTTAGGCTTTTGCATGGATTTAAACTCTTGACCATCCATACGCCAGTCGAGCACTCGACCACCATATTCACAAAAGAACACATTCTGGCAAAAAAATATATATTTAAATGTGATATCTGTGGTAAAATCTGGTAACCTAAATACACAAAAGGACACATTCTGTGATTTTTGTGGTAAATGTTTTAAAAAAAAAAAAAGTGGATTAATGGAAAAATCAAAGAGATATTTTTCAAATTTATTGGCCCTGGACCAACTTTTAAACCTAAGGGATACTCATAACAGTGACTTCACGTCAAAGCTATTCTGGTCCAACGTAAACCTAACACAGTGGTTCTAAACTTTTTGACACATAGACCCCTTTTCATTGTCTAAATTTATCCAAGGACCCCAAGTGAAAAAAACTACATAAATGCATAGAAAAAAATAAAACCTAAAAAATAGCAACATTTTGATGAAATATTTAATGAAAATTATAAATTTTGATTTAAATAAAATTTAAAAACAATTAATGATGTAGATTTACTGGTTTTAGTTTATAAGTATGACAAATGCATTTATAGGATGAATAAAAGTTTGTAATGCATAACAGTTCACAATAGTTTTTTGCCTGAAAAATGCCGTTGGATAGTGTGTAAAATGAGGTGCATGGATGGTTACTAGGTTACATTGTATGGCGATCATGACGGCGAAAATACTGCGGCGTTTATAATGTTTACCACGACATGTGGTAGAATGTTGGTGGTTACACAAAGGCATGTTACGAAGGCTAGACTAAATGGCAACCACGGACCGCCTGTTATGGAGAAGGTGAATAAAGAGATTGGAGGCTGAACGAATGTAGGTACCTTTATAAAGGATTATCTGAACACATTGCCTTTTTATTGTCTGATTACATTGGATTGGAGTGATGGTGGAGTCGGATAGGTTTGGAAGGACCTAATATTAAACGATATTATTTTTATTTTTAAAAACTAGAAGGAAAAAAAAAACAATTTTGGAGGTAATAACGAGGGTCAAAACATCCGAGGATCAAAAAGTTATGTAGTCATGTAGTCAAACTGCCTCTGCCCCTACCATCGCAATTCCCCTCAATAAATCGACTGAATATGTGTTTGCTAGTCTCTATCAAGCTTTCTGCAAAATGTATTTGACTAAAGTTATAGCAGTTATAATATTAATTTTTCTACAGAATTTTTTTTAAAAAACGTGTTCCGAAAATGTGTATACATTCTTTAAAACTCCAACATTTATTTATACTTCATACACACCTCCAGTTGATTGTATTTAATTTAAATTTAAACTGTCCCTTCTCTACAAAACAACCTGCACAGCTTATCATGTCATCCTTTTCTAGATTTTATAAACTCCATTGTAGGCTAGGCACAGTAAGTTTTCCTAACAATATCACAACCAAAAGAAAAAAGTCGCTATTTTGATACAGTCGCTGTTAAGACAGTCGCTGTTTTTTATGACTGTCGCTGTTTTGCCCAGATGCGAATTTAATGCTAACGAAATTCTGAACTGTTAACTACATAAAAGTAGGGCTGCTAGCGATTAATTTAAATTAATCGTTAAAATTTGAAAAATTATCGATGAAATCTAAAAATAAAAATGTGTTATGTCATAAGTATCACTTCCTAAACGTTCTTGTTGAAAATCTAAATAACACTGGAATGTCTGCTTTATAATATATGTCATCTTTTAATCAACTACACATTATTTGGATAAAATGATGAACAATCATTCACATGGAAGTGAGGTATCTGGTAAGCACAAAATGATTTGATGAGTAGGTGAAGTGTGAGAACCATGGTAGGCGAACAATCCCGTCAGTCAATAGTTTAAAACCAAAAAGTTCCTGTAATCGTCAGGAAATTCATTATTTATCGGCCGCCTTTTATTATGTTTAAATTTTTGACTTCCAATAATTTAAAGATGGGTCAATTAATCTTTAAAAGAATTTAATAGTTACAATTTTTAACGATTAAAAGAGATATTAATTGTTAATTGCCGCAGCCCTACTTAAAAGTAATTAATATTTGATTCAGACTAAACATTCACTCATTGCTAAGATATATCTGTTTGATTTATTTGTCCAGGAACTTGGCAGGTCACTGTCAGAGTCTATGTTTTACATTGCCATGATCGCCTACACACGTTTGTTCTGACACTGTCATTTGAATCGTTTGTAAAATATTGACATTATCTTCCGCAACTTTTTGTTTAAATTGTTTGTTTACCGGAGCAGCAGATGGGAAAAAGTTTGAGATTCTTTTCATTTCAACGCTTTTTGGCTTGTTGAATTATTATTAATTTCTAAACTTTAAAATGACAAAGAGAAATTAATACCAAAGTTTGTACTAAAATCAACCCCTCCGGAAATAGAAATAGGCCACGCCAAGTATAAAACATATTGTGTGTTTGGGAACAGTGATAATCAGCAACCTAGAAACTAGAAACAATGTATGACTTACAAAAGGTCCTAACCCCTCTTGATGAGGAATTAATAATCAGATGGTCACAGGGGAGGCTGGCACTTCACTAAATTTTGTTGTTTGTTTTAAAGTACAATAAATAAATTTTTGTATAAATTTTTAAAAAATCAAATAGATTTATTGTGTAACAATTTTACTTTACTTACTTAAAACATTACTGTAATCTTGAATTTGATTAATAAATAGATGTGAAAATAATAAATTATCCAACATCTATTCTAAACTGATTTTTAAAAAAACAAATATGAAAATGCAAAAGGTGCCTGCAATTGAATTTCTTTGTAAATATAGTCGTCTATTTATGAGTATAAGTTGATAATTACATTCATTACTGGGGAATTTTCAAAACTGACAAGACTAACAACAATAGTTAAGTCATTAAACCCTGAGACACTAGAGGATTAAAGAATCAAGAGTAAAGTAATAACTATTAGGGATGCAGAAAATAAGCATCAATTTCTTGATTAATCTGTAAACATTTTTATCGACTTAAATAATTTTTATCGATAAAATTAAGAAAATTCTGTTTTTGATTTTAATAAAATAATTTATTGTGTAACCTTTAAAATAATCTTTTTTATTGGTAAAATTATTTTTAAAATTAAACTTTTTTTTTTTTTTACTTATAACAAAATTATAATTCAATTACATTACCCCTCCTTAATTTAAAAATATCTCCTAACAATATTATATTTTTCTTATTAAATAATCAAGTTATTTGCATTTTAAAATATGCCCTAAAAGGGCAAAAAATAGAAGGAAAACAACTTAATAAAGAAAGTGATATAATGAGGTCTTAGAAAAAAAAGCATAATATTTAAACCACTTGGGATAAAAAGATGCCTTTATGTTTTTGTTAATCATCAAAAAATTTCTACACACCTTTATTACCTTTGCATTTTTAAAAATAAATTTGAAATTTTGAAATTTTCATCCAAGTGCCTACACTTATGCGTTATTTCTTATTACTTATTGCTTACTATAGTTTAAAAATGTATACTGATTTTTTAAATTTTATAAATATTAAGTTAATCCAAAACTTGTATTATGTTAATTACAAATCCTGATTCTTTTTTTTTTAAAAATATTAATTGTAATTGAATTAACTTTTCAAATATATATATATTTATATATATTTTTGCAACTCATTGGACCTTGTGTAAGATCCCTTGAAATAACACTTGAGAAATGAGATGTCGGGGCCAATTTGTCAGGGTCCGTTGTGTCGGTGAACCCCCAAATGAGTATGAATTATCCCCAAGAATTCCCTTTTGACCACAGATGGGGGTAATTTACCCCTGTTTGACGACCTCTGACTTACGCCACTTACGGATTGCCCATCAGTCAATTGAATGATTTTAAAAAAAAAAAAAAAATTAAATATCATTAATTTTTTTTTTACTAAACAAAGAATTTAATAGTCAATGTTTAATTTGTATGTATTAAACTAAAATGTAATCAAAGGATGTTACCACAGTTGTTTTTTTTGAAGGTGTGGGACGTGCTGGTCGAGAGGTAGCGCTCTCGACTGTCACACTGATGGTCACGAGTTCGAATCCACACGAACGTGAGGATTTGTTCTCGGGGCCTGATGAGTCCCCGAGTCACCCAGCTCCGAATGGGTACCTAACTAGACAATAGTTAGGCGGCTGGGGTAATGCGTGGAACCCCTATAGCCGTGGCCTGTGACCGCTGCATCACTTGCCAACAGATCATCTCTCATGGTCTGTGGACGCAATTATCTTCTGCATAGAAGGAGCGTCTGTATATCTAAGATAAGATAAACGTTTTTGAAAGACGGAACGATTCAAACTGATACCTAATTATATAAATTATAAAAGTTTATGTTAATATTATTGTTACCCCAAAGGAGCGGATTCTAGCGAATTTTATATGCCCACAATGATTCAGCATTACCCACAAGAGTTCCCCTTTCACCCCAAATAGATAATTTGCATCATTTCCCCGACCCCTCGGTGAAACCGTCCAATAGCAGTGGCAATGTATTTTTCATTAGTTTATTTTTAAAAAATGGAAAAAAGCAAAACCAAAATAAATTTTTTAAATCTCGTGAGCTTCGGGGTGAAAAGTTATGATAATTTTTTATATTTTACTAATGCCATAGTATTTTTCAGTCTTCCACTAGCAGGAATTACTTATTTTGCGACGCACAAGCCGACATCCCACTTTCTTGCACAAATGTGGGGTTTGTACAGTACTAGTCTTATTCCTCATCCAGCGCATACCTAATATTTTTTAAAGAAAATATGAGATTTGATATCAATGTGGTATTTTTAGATCAATTGTTTTTGACGTGCACGGTGGTCGAGTGGCAAGCGCGCTCGACTGGAGGACCGATGGTCACGAGTTCGAATCCCTGCGTTGGCAAGGTTTTTTTCCTGTTGAGTCCCTGTGTCACCCAGTTCCGAATAGGAATCTGGATATCTAAGATAAGATATACTTAAAAGGAAAACTGTGCTGTACCTTTATATTCTATCAACATAATCAAATCATAGGGTTTTTGTCATTGTTCGTTAGCTGCTGTGCTATGCCTTGGCAACTTAAAAATTTTCAAAATTATTTTTTAAATCTTATAGGGGCCAATTTCGCTATCACGTAAGTTCGGGGAAGATCACGTCAAAACTGGAAAAGAATGCACGGTTAGATCTACTTGGTGAAATGGAAAAATTCCTGCCGGTCGTCAAATACGAAGATTTTAGAGAAGCACTGTCCATTTTTACATTTGGACAATGTCCAGTTTCACGCGTGTTAGTGTTACGGTATTATAATGGAGACCTACTTTAAAAAATACTTAAATGCAAGATAAGTGATTTGAAACATTTTAAAATGGAAAAAAGGTATTTGTGTGTTTGTTTTTTGAGGGGAGGGGGTCAAAGCGTTGTGACGTATATTTGGAGGGGGGGGTCTAACTTTTTGTGACGACGCGTGACAAGGGGGGAGGGGTAAAAATCGGAAAATAATGCGTGACGTCATTTAATTTATGGACGGCCCCTTACTATTAGCATTACCAGTTAGGGCCTACAACTGAATTACCAGTAATAATTTCATATTGTTTGTTGCGGTATAGTGATCTGACAGGTTTTAATGAATGATAATAATGTAACACCTTGCCCTGTTTTTTTCTTAATTTCCATGTTCACCATGTATTTAGGGGCCGTCCATAAAGTTCGTCTCGTTATTTTTGACAATTTTTCCCCCCCCCCCAAAGTACAAAAAATATTTTTTATTAACATAATAATTAAAATTGAACATAAAACACGGAGACGTCACACCCCCCTCCCTGCAGTCACACTTTCTTACACCCTACCTTCTGGAGCGTGGCGTACTTTATAAAGACAGCCCCTTATGATCCACGTGACAGAGAAGTGTGAATAAACATTAAATTAAAGCTTGTATAAGTGTAGTTTTGGTTATCTAGATACATTTAATTGTGTGCTCCAAAGTTTATCAAATAAAACCTAAAGCAGGGAATGTACATAGCAAATATGTCAATGTCATCCCCATTTTCCATACTTTTAAAGGTAATGTACAAATTATATATCCGGCATCCTTCCGTCTCGTGAGACGATGGTGCATCACCGTTGGATTGGGTTGCATTTCCTCGAGTGGCTGTGCAGTCCTATCCTTGAGTGACAGTCTTTGCCACGGTTTTTACACACGAGTTATGTGCTTCCAACTGTTTTGGCCTTTCTCCTAGCTCTTCTGTCTGCAGCCTCCTCCATTCTTCGCTCCTCGGCTACTATGACGCCCTCTTTGACAACTGTGCGCCACGTAGATCGGTCTTCTGCCTTACACTCCCAGTCACTTGTATGTAATTTGGCTGCTTTCATGTCCCTTTGACAGACATCTTTAAATCGAAAGCGTGGGCGACCTGTTTTCCTCTTTCCTGAAGCAAGTTCACCATATAGGAGGTCCTTCGGGATGCGGCCGGGGCTCATTCTTTTGACATGTCCTAGCCACCTCAGGCGTCTTTCACTAAGAATTGAGAACATGCTTTGGGTATTGGCACGCATTAGGACATCACTATTAGGCACTTTGTCTTCCATTTAATACCAAGGATGCGGCGCAGGTATCTCAAATGGAAGCTGTTAAGCTTACGCTCTTGTGATGTATAAGTGGTCCATTTCTCGCTCCCATATAGTAGTGTACTGATGACACAGGCTCGATAGACGCACAGTTTGGTTTTCTCCGTTAGCTTGGTGTTTTGCCAGACCCGCTTATTTAGTTTAGCCGTTGTTGCGGCTGCCTTGCCAATTCTGCTGTTTATTTCTTCTTCAATGGACAGTGTATTGGAGACCTTGGATCCCAAGTAGGTGAAGCTGTCCACAACCTCCAAGTTTTCATTATCGATATTTATGGTAGGAGGAGGTCGAGTGTCTTGGGCCATGATGTTTGTCTTTTTCAAGCTGATTTGCAGACCAAATTCTTTGCAGGCATTGGAGAAGCTTGACACGAGTTGTTGCAAACCAGATTCTGTATGTGCTGTTAGTGCCGCATCATCCGCAAATAGTAGCTCTCGAATTAGGACATCCGTCGTTTTGGTCTTGGCTCGGAACACACCTTTTAATTTTTAATGCCACAAATTATATTTTGGCCAAGAGAATTATAAGGTATAGGCTGTTGGAGAATTTTACAGTTCTTTTCAAAAGCTGATGGTGAAATGTGGTAGCCATTTATTTATAATAATCATGAGCATCCTTCGAACATAAAATTAACAGACTAAAACTAAATCAAGAACATGGTCACTTGTTTAAGTTTTATTCCTCTTTGCAATAGATTTAATAAGAGATAAATCTATATGATAAAGAGGCAATTGGCAAAATAGTTCTAGAGGTAAATGACAAGCAAATAAAAAAAAACTAGAATAATGGGACATGACAAGGAGCATAATTACAGCAAAATTTGTTTAAATGACATGTAATAAAAATAGATAACAAAAAGTAATGGTACAGATATAATTTGTATTATAAATTATAATCAAAGATTTGTTGACACACATCAAAATCAGTGACAAAAATAAAAGAATTTAATCAAATGCAACAACTTACACATAAATATGAATTAACATTAGTTCCCATAGGAAAACAGGCGATATGAAACCACTTTCCAAATTTGTCACAATCCCACAATTCACAGAAAACTTCCTCTTTTAAACAGGTATTACAAACTTCTGAATTGGAGCTGGTATGGAAACTAGCTGATTCAAGTACTCTTTTACTATGTTTCTTTGGTTTAGGTTCAATTATCATATGATCACTATTGCTTGCTACTAATGTAGTAGTGGTCTCCCTAGTATGCACTTTTTTAAGCACTTAAACCAATGATGGTTTGATCACTTCCTTTAGGACGACCTTTTCTGGCAGCACGTTGAGGGGATTTGATGGAATCCCTAAATTCTTTAAGATCATCATTAAGAAAAGTGACACGTCTCTTCAGTGGTGGACAATGGACATGCTGCCAGTCCATCACTGTTTGAGCCTGCAGCCTCCATGATTACAACATCTGTATCAAGTAACATGTCATTTTCGTCTACAATGGTCACCTCGTTGTAGGCTTGGTCAGCATTTATGCCGTCCTCTGCATGATGTACTTTGATTAAATCCTTGTTATCAGACTCTGTTAATCTCTTCAGTGGTGGACATGCTGTCAGTTGATGATCATTTCTGTTTGTACCCGCAGCCTCCATGATTTCAACATCTGTATGAATTACCATGTCATTTTCTTGAATGCTCACATCATTGTATGCCTGGTATGCAATTGTTCCATCCTCTGCATGCTCCATTTCCAAATTTAAATCGATGAAATTAGCTTCCTGTTAATGTAAATGTATGGGAGTGTTCATCCAAAGCATCATGAAATGTACCTGTATCGTTTAACCATTTTTTAACCCAAAAATTATGTCCTCCAATAAGCTTGACCAAGTTCTGAAAAAGTATGGGCCAAATCTTTACATAAATTTGAAATCCTAGCAAACTTGTCATGCTTGTTTAAAATTTTAGGCTTCTTCAAATTTAAACTTTTAAACAGCAAAGAGTTTTCCTTACTAACTAATACATCTTCACCATGCCCCAATAGCCATCTATCACCACATAAATGCCTATCAAAAACATTTTCATTTTTAAAGTTTCTTACAGCAAAAATATGTGCACATGGTAGCAGAATTCTTTTTGTTACCACACATGTGCAGGTCATGGTATCTACTGTTTCAATTTTTTTGCCCAGGGAGCCTAGCATTTACGATATTTTCTTCCTGGCTTAAAACAACTTTATAACTAAGTTCCAATTGTTTCAATATGAACTCTGTTGCAAAAGGTGTAAATACACCTTTACAAGCAAAATATAGGCTACAGGTTTGTAAGCTTCGTGACATGCCAAATAGCAAAAAATCATTCTATTATAATCCACTCTACATTGTAAACATTTTTAATTTCAAAGTATTTTCTTTTACAGTGGTTAAGAAATGATTCAAACCTGCATCAGTATATGTCATAGATTTTAATTCATCCACTAGTACTTGAACAACATTTCTGTCTTCGCGATGGGACTGAACTAGTCGTTGCTTCAAATTTTGAATATCTTTATTTTTTAAATGCCTTCCTGAGGCATTTGGTTGACTCCTCACATATTGATTGGCAACCTGAAAAAAATGTCACAAACAATTTAAAAGAATATTTCAACGATTTAAGATATAGCTAATTTCATATTTTCTAATAAAAATGTGGGATTTACACCAGAATTCATTTTAATTACATATTTACATTACTTTCTATGCAGAGATATTGACATTTGCATTGAATGATAATAAATCTACAAGACTTAATATAAGAATGAACATTCCTTCACTTCTATGGCTGTCTTCACTGCATATATTTCTTTAACAGTAAGATCCAGTCAATTTCGTGTGTACAAAGGGGCAAGTTGTGCATCAACTTTGTGGTTGTGTTCCAGGTATATTTCTTTCACTGTCAGCCTTTGTATACAGCCATCTTTGCCTCCTATGAATATATTAGCTGAAATTGCTATTTTGGCTGGGCATTTGGATTTCATACTCCTGTTAAAAGTTCAAAGAAATATCATATTTTAAAAAGCCTAAATAATTGCTATAATACTACATGAATGTCATATATTTTGATATTGAAGAAAGTTTTATTTAGAGAATTATTGAGAATACATTTATAATTAAAGTAAAGCCTTTTGCGTTAAGAATCCTGCCTTCATCAGTTTCTATGTCTTATCTGTTACAGAAACTCCTTCTATACAGAAGATATTGCATCCCACGTTCATCTATAATTTGTGGTTAGTCCTACATTAACATTCTTATTTGAGATTTAAATACGATAAAATCTATTAGAGTGTATGATTGCCTGTGTAACCAACTCTTAACTATATACTATATAATTAATAATCTACTATCAATAATATTTTAAAATTTTATTAACTCTTTTTCTCCGTAATTATTTTCCACGTTTTGACGGAATGATCTATTTTGGAAATTTGTCGCGTGCTCCCATGCCATCTTAAAATGTTATTAACCTTTTTATTTATTAACAGATAATGATATATTTGGTATTGAATTAAAGGGCAAGACTTATGAATTATGTTTTTAAGAAACACAGACTCCTGACCATATTTCCATAAAATAATATGATTTTGTTGCAATGAAAACAAAGTTTTATTTAAAAATAATAATTTTTTTTTTTTACAAAACGTCATTCAAAGTCCAAAAAAATTTAGATTTTTATCTAGAATGTAATAAAGTAGTGTTTTTAGAAACTTTATTCATTTTTACACCAAATAGAAACAATTTCACTTCAAATAAGCAAATAAAAATAATATTAGAGCTCATTATCCATGGTCACCCACACTGGAAAATTATACAAAAAATTGAACTGTTTACAATGGAACTTGAAACTATACGATGTATTGTAACTAGACATTGTTTAAATCATATCTAAAACTGCACTTAATTTTAGTGAAAAGTTTAGCAGCTTTCAAATTACACTACATATAGTAAATATTATTATTTGTAGTATAAATAATATAAATTCATTAAGATTTGAGACGTGCCTGGGACTTGATGTTCATCAACAGATGACTTGTCAATTAATTTAAGTATTAACTTTGGTTTAGAGTAAGTCAGTCACAGCTTACCGGGTCGTAAAAGTGATGAAAAAATCCAATATTCACATCTACTCAAATAAGTGAGAGAGTCACCGAAAGACATAGATATGACGTATTTGATGACTAAAATATATTATTTTTTAGAAAAGTGTGACGAAACACATGAAATTCCGAAGAAAACCCTTAGCTAACCACTTGTGTGCAGAAAGTTTGTCCGTCAATTGTCATTGTAAGCTACATTTTAAAACTTTTGTGTTACTTGTCACTTGAATAATCGTCCGAACATATATCTACGCACACAGCATTAGCATTAAATTAAAATAAAAAAAACAAGCGTGTGCTGACGTCCCCCCCCCTTGCCGTTGGGGCCCCTGAATAAATTTGTGGATTCACCCCCAGGCGGCGGCCCTGCCGTGACCAAAGCATGAAATTTACGCCCTGTATGATTCATCGAGAAAGACAAGCAAGTAAAAGAATTGAACGCAGACCTAAAATATATTTTTGTCATGGCCATAAAATTTTTTAAATTTTATCAAAGCTCGTCCATTAAATTATCGGTTCTTGCTTCCTTATTTTCCGAATACGAATCTTGAACACTAACAGTGACTGGTGTATATTGAAGTTTGGTGGTTATCAGACTGTTTGAATTACGTGATGACGTAAGAGAGTTTCTTGTAAGAAAACTCAAGGCTTGTTGATCATTTGAACCATGGCTTATGGGTTGTTGTTCTGGCTTACTTGGCTGAAATTTTTGAAGAACTCAATCAAATTAATTCAACTCGACCAAGACAGCAGACACCGTATAGATATTAGTATCAGTGAGAAAGTGTCTGATTTTACAAAAAAGCTTGATCTTTGGGGGAAAAAAGATTATTTCAAAGTAACTTTGACATGTTTGATCATTAGTACGAAATCACCGAAAAAAATACTGTTAATTAATGTGATTTCTGGTCATGTTCAATCAATGCAGGGCCAATTTTAACTCTTCTATTTTGATTTTATCGTGGATTTCAAGTCTAATCTCGAACACATTGGCTCATCATTGAAATTACCAACATCGTATTTAAACCAATTCATTGAACTGACTAGAGATATTACTTGGAGTACTCCAAACTGTCTCAGATAGCTTTTAAAATACTTTTACCCTTTGCAACTTTGTGAAAGTGGATTTTCTGCATTGCTTACAATAAAAACAAAACATCGCTCGTACTAAATAAACTAATAACAGTCTTTTTAATACAAATTACTGTTTATGACTGTATTTTTTATAGTTAGCAAGTAGAATTAAATAAGAAGACTATGATAATAACATAATGACATTTGTTTGATACAACCAAAAAAAAAAAAAAGCCATTACAATATTGTTTTTGGAGCAAGCAAATCGCAGCATATTAGATTAGTATAGTTTTACTATCTAACATCTATACTACTTTTAGCTAGCTATATACACAGTATAATCAGTGCTCGATTTACCGCCGGGGATGCCGGGGATATCCCCGGCACTGTGAGGCTCCATCCCCGGCTCTGCTATAGCCTTTACCATCCCCGCCGGGGATGGCATTTATCCCCGGCTCTGCAGAATTTTTTTAAAATCCCCGGCACTGGTTTTTTAAGCCGAATAAGTGGTAAAGGTAAGTTACAGCAGTGTCAAATTTTCAATCACGAAATTTTTAATTTAATAGAAAAATTTGGTACCTGCGCTTCCATCTACCGAATTAATCGAAATAAACGTAAGAAAAAAATAATTCTAATTGTTTCGTTTTCTTATAATCTTTGGTTTCAATTTTAAGTTCACTTTTCGTTTGTCATAAAGCGCGGTTTATTAGAATTATTATATATATAATAGCCCAGTGGTGTGGGTATGTTTGTAACGTAACGCTCAAGAGATGTACCACAGTCTACAGCAGTTAGTTTAGTTGAAAAATCGTGTTTTGATGAGCACTGTAAAAATATTTAATAGGATGACGTCATTGTTTGGTGTGCATCGGTGCGCAAAATACGGTGCGCAAAATACAACCCCTATTATTATTATTAAATAAATACTTTGCGTACATTTCATAAAGTTTAATAATTCGTATTTATCAAAAAAGGACAAGTTAGTTGGTCTTTAAAAAAAAGGTTGGCGCCGTAGGCGCCCAAAAAANTTTTTTTTATCCCCGGCACTGGTTTTTTAAGCCGAATAAGTGGTAACGGTAAGTTACAGCAGTGTCAAATTTTCAATCACGAAATTTTTAATTTAATAGAAAAATTTGGTACCTGCGCTTCCATCTACCGAATTAATCGAAATAAACGTAAGTAAAAATAATTCTAATTGTTTCGTTTTCTTATAATCTTTGGTTTCAATTTTAAGTTCACTTTTCGTTTGTCATAAAGCGCGGTTTATTAGAATTATATTTAAATAAATATTTTTTAAATTTCGTTTTAAATTGAAATGTCTAAGTCTAAAGAGCCGTCTTGTAAAAAAATTTAAAACGTTAACATAACAAAAATTATAATTGTCTTTTATGAAAAATGCTGTAATCCAGAGAGTGAAATCTCGCAGTGATGATCTTCAACTTCTTCAGACAACGTCTTGTCTTGTAGTAAGTCATTAATTATTAATAATTTATTAATAAACCGATTAAATAATTATTATAAGTTTATTTTTTGGCTTTAATAAGTTTAATTTGAAATTAAAATCAAAATTCATAGGCAGTTGAATAAATATTGATTGAAATTATTATTAATATAAAATAATACGTTGAAAAAATATATTAGCTCGTAAACAGTGTTATATAAGCTGTCAAGAAAGATAGAATCAATAGGCTAAGATACATCAGATGTTATAGAAATTGAATCAAATGATGTAATTTAAAATGATTTTGTTCTTGGTGATGCTGATATCAATACACTGACACAGGGGCAGATTTAGGAGTTGGTCCTCAAATAAGCCATTATATAGATCAAGGGATAGTATGGTGTGGGGTTGTTATTCAATGTTTATTGGAAAGGCAGGTCTAAAAACTGGCTTTCCATCCTACTCCTAGAACTGTGTCTGCTCTGACACTGACAGTCATTCATTTGTAATTCATACTGTATTGTTTTCATTTTCAGGCATCGGGGACCCCAATGTTGTTCTGACAAATCTGACAAAAATAGTTGGAGAGCGAGGATGCATTGTTTATCGATGTACCAAGTGATGGTAACTGTTTTTTTCACGCCATAATCGACCAACTTCAACAATCCAGATGTGTAAATCCAATATCTTCAAACAATGCTTGGCAGTTGAGACAGGGTCAGTGACTTATTTAGAAAACCATCCAAATTGTATGGAAAAATCATTTTTAATTAAAGCAGATTATAAAGATTTCACTGCATATTTAGAATGTCAAAGATTGGGTGGGCATTGGTGTGATGAACCAATAGTGCGAGCCACAGCAGATATTTTGGGAAAAGATATACACATTTGGCATGACAATGGGCACATCACGGTTGTGAAATGCAGAACGCAATCATTGTTGGATGCAAATAAAGTGGTTATCGGGCAAGTTACTGAGATTTATTATGTCGGTATCAGACCAAAAATGTAGAATATTTCCAAAATACACGTGATGAACCTGTAAATACATTGAATGCCGATAAAAATTTGAATGAATTAATTAGTGAAATAAAACATACAGCTCATACAGGGAGAATTTTTTCCTGAGGGACTATCCCTAGCAAGATTCAAAACATGGCAGAAAAGCAGACTATGGCTCCAAGCCACTGCCGATGGAAAAGTAATCTGTACATATTGTACTTCAGTAAAAAAAAAAATAGACTTGCATGGAAAAGAAAGAATGCGAATAGAGAAAACTTTTGTTGAAGGTCTCTCCATACTTGAAATAAACTCTAAAAAAACAAAATTAAAAAACTCAATGACAAAATTACAGAACATGGTAAGAGTGTGTCACATGGAATTTGTGCAAATATCAAATTAATTGAAGAAAAACGCTTGATTGAAGAAAGTTTATCAAAAAGTGAGAACTTATGGCATCTTCAACATCAGAATNATTGGATGGGCATTGGTGTGATGAACCAATAGTGCGAGCCACAGCAGATATTTTGGGAACAGATATACACATTTGGCATGACAATGGGCACATCACGGTTGTGAAATGCAGAACGCAATCATTGTTGGATGCAAGTAAAGTGGTTATCGGCCAAGTTACTGAGATTCATTATGTCAGTATCAGACCAAAAAATGTAGAATATTTCCAAAATACATGTGATGAACCTGTAAATACATTGAATGCCGATAAAAATTTGAATGAATTAATTAGTGAAATAAACATACAGCTCATACAGGGCGAATTTTTTCCTGAGGGACTATCCCTAGCAAGATTCAAAACATGGCAGAAAAGCAGACTATGGCTCCAAGCCACTGTCGATGGAAAAGTAATCTGTACATATTGTACTTCAGTAAAAAAAAAAAATAGACTTGCATGGAAAAGAATGCGAATAGAGAAAACTTTTGTTGAAGGTCTCTCCATACTTGAAATAAACTCTAAAAAAAAACAAAATTAAAAAACTCAATGACAAAATTACAGAACATGGTAAGAGTGTGTCACATGGACTTTGTGCAAATATCAAATTAATTGAAGAAAAACGCTTGATTGAAGAAAGTTTATCAAAAAGTGAGAACTTATGGCATCTTCAACATCAGAATCAAGCGGAAGTTACATCACATATTTTTCGCACAGCATACACAGTTTGTAAGCGTGATTATTTAATTCACATCCGGAAATTATGCTTCTTCAGGAACTGAATGGCCTGGATGTAGGGAAGTGTCTTTTTTCAGATCACTCTTGCAAAAAATATTATAGTTTTTGTTTCTATCAAAATGAAGGAAAAGCTTTTAAAATACATTCTGTTTGAGACTGAAGCAACTTTTTCCTTATTATTTGATGAAAGTATTTCATTTTCTGTGAAAACTTGTCTGATTCTTTATATACGATTAGCGTATAACAATGAAATTAACAATTTGTTTTTTTATATCTTTTTGAACTGCCTAGTCAAACGGGTGAAGATAATGCAAATTCATTGCTTGAAGTTCTACATAAGTTTGGATTTACAGATGATATACTGAAAAGGCGACTTATTGGAATTTGCACTGATGGCGCAAGTAATTTACAAGGTGAAATGAAAGGTGCTTTGGCATTATTGAAACAGAAAATGAATACTTATTTTTTTATTTTTCACTGCATGGCTCACTAATTGGAATTAGCTATTCACGATGTATTAAAAACATCAACAGAACTCTCACACTTTCAGATATTTGCTGAATCATTATATTCGCATTTTTCACGATCACCAAAGAATAGAAATCAATTGGAAATTGTGGCAAAAGAAGTACATACAGAGTTACTAATAATTGGTCGTACATTTAATATTCGTTGGGTGGCATCCTCTTTGCGCAGTTTTCAAGCAATCTGGCAAAACTATCCAGCTTTAGTGAAACATTTTGAAACACTCAGTTTGGATATGAGCAGAAATGTTCGAGATAGAACTAAATGCAGTGGAATAAGTCATAATTTGAAGAAATGGACTTTTATTTACGAATTAACAATAATCAAAGAAGCCCTTGAAGTTGTTAAAAGTTTGTCACTATTTTTACAACAAAATTCATCCTCAGTTAGAATAGTAAATGCTGAGATGTCAAATGCTATAAAAACATTGTCAGCCTTCAAAGAATATGATGGTGTCAGTGGTCAGGATTTTTGAAAGGAGTTTTCTTGCACAGGTACTTTCAAAGAAATCAAGCTTATGCCACCAACGGAAGCGGAACAAACAAAGTTTCACAATTTTAAGAAAAAGTTTTTTCAAAGTTTGGTTGACAACATCTCTTCCCGTTTTGACAACAGCACATTAGTGTTGAAACATGCTGAAGTTTTATGTAAGGGAAATTGACCAAAAACACAGAAGAGTTAATGTTGTATGGAGATCGTGAAATTATGGAACTTCAAAACAATTTTGAAAATTGAAGCACGTCATACTTCAGCCATAGTACACCAATTTCGCATGACAAAAGATGGTCATGATGCTGATGCAGAACTTAATGATTTGTACAAGAGATTAGATGCTCTGCCAATATCTACTGCTGATTGTGAGCGAGGATTCAGCGCGATGAATTTAACTCACACATCTCTTCGGAATTCATTAGATGTTGAAACTATCAATCACTTGCTTTTTATTAAAATTAATGGNTTGATCTCAGCATCCATAAGTCCTAGACCCATGAGGTATATATGTTTTTTGTATGTCCTGACCTGCCATTTGTGCATCAACACTCAGTTACTCGATCCGTTAAAAAACCCCGTTAAAACTACCAAAAAATATTTCGAATCGAGAGGTAACACTAGCGCAGGGAACGGCCGCCATTGCCGGAAGTCGAATATATAGTTCTTCAAGCATTGAAGAGTGGTGCGAAAGCGTGCAAAAGAATTTTTTTTTTTTTAGTTGACGTCATTAGAATTTGTGTAAAAGTTTAGAGAGTTTTACGTCATCATTTGTGGTGACTTGTAGTTAGATTAAAGAGAAAATAATTTTTTTTAAAATGTAAAGAAATGACTTTTAAATTAAAAAAAAATGTCAGGTATATTCATTACACAAGAAAATTCATAAAAATATGTCTAAAATCTAAACACAATTACTGATAACTACATAATGCTGATATCTAACATAAGTACTGATACATAATACGAAAATGCGCTAACACGTCCTGAATTCCAATAGGGACCAGGCTTAACATGATTTTTTTATTTTTCACTGCATGGCTCACAAATTGGAATTAGCTATTCACTATGTATTAAAAACATCAACAGAACTCTCACACTTTCAGATATTTGCTGAATCATTATATTCGCATTTTTCACGATCACCAAAGAATAGAAATCAATTGGAAATTGTGGCAAAGAAGCACACACAGTTACTTAAAATTGGTCGTACATTTAATATTCGTTGGGTGGCATCCTCTTTGCGCAGTTTTCAAGCAATCTGGCAAAACTATCCAGCTTTAGTGAAACATTTTGAAACACTCAGTTTGGATATGAGCAGAAATGTTCGAGATAGAACTAAATGCAGTGGAATAAGTCATAATTTGAAGAAATGGACTTTTGTTTACGAACTAACAATAATCAAAGAAGCCCTTGAAGTTGTTAAAAGTTTGTCACTATTTTTACAACAAAATTCATCCTCAGTTAGAATAGTAAATGCTGAGATGTCAAATGCTATAAAAACATTGTCAGCCTTCAAAGAATATGATGGTGTCAGTGGTCAGGATTTTTTAAAGGAGTTTTCTTGCACAGGTACTTTCAAAGAAATCAAGCTTATGCCACCAACGGAAGCGGAACAAACAAAGTTTCACAATTTTAAGAAAAAGTTTTTTCAAAGTTTGGTTGACAACATCTCTTCCCGTTTTGACAACAGCACATTAGTGTTGAAACATGCTGAAGTTTTATGTAAGGGAAATTGACCAAAAACACAAAAGAGTTAATGTTGTATGGAGATCGTGAAATTATGGAACTTCAAAACAATTTTGAAAATTGAAGCACGTCATACTTCAGCCATAGTACACCAATTTCGCATGACAAAAGATGGTCATGATGCTGATGCAGAACTTAATGATTTGTATAAGAGATTGGATGCTCTGCCAATATCTACTGCTGATTGTGAGCGAGGATTCAGTGCGATGAATTTAACTCGCACATCTCTTCCGAATTCATTAGATGATGAAACTATCAATCACTTGCTTTTTATTAAAATTAATGGTCCGCCTCTTCAAAAATTTTGATGCCAGGTTGTATGTCACAAAGTGGTTAAAAGACGGAAGGCATTCTGCTAGCGACCTACCTCCTGGCAAACCAACAAAAGAAGTAGTTATGGAACAGCGCCATAATTTGTTTTGATTTTTAGCAAATAACTGTTTAGAAACAAATTCATCTACAACTTCAACTACTGCATCAACAACAATATCATCTACTGCAGCAACATCACAACAACACACTTTCCATTTAAAAGTAAATTCCATCTCAGCAACAAGCTAGATTTTATTAAAAACTGTAAATTCAACCAAGATATTTGAAAAAATGAAACAAACAAATTAAAATATATTTCAACATTAGAACGTGTTGTATATCATTTGTTATTATGTGTTGTATTGTAAATAATTTGTTTTCACTTGTTGTGTCATGTTTTATTGTAGTAGTGGTAGTAGAAGTGGTGGTAGTAGTAGTAGTGGTAGTAGCAGGATTAGTAGATGGGCTCAATTCGTTGCGGAAATCGAGATATCCCCGGCACTGTGAGACTCCATCCCCGGCTCTGCTTTAACTTCTACAATCCCCGCCGGGGATGGCATTTATCCCCGGCTCTGCAGAAAAAAATTTCATCCCCGGCACTGGTTTTTACCTAAATCGAGCACTGAGTATAATTATATCTAACGTTCCATCACGGCAGTTGCACAATTTTTAGTAGTGATCCATAGCTAAGACACACATTTTTCAAGTGGTCATTGAATCTCAAAAGGTTGAGAAACACTGGCTTACTGAATGGTAATTCGCGTCTCTTTGCTGCATGCTGTTAATCTTTTTTAAAAGTCTTACTTCCTCAATCCCACTGTTAAGGGAATAAAGTGGGAGAGGGAGGGAGGGTCACTACTCTCAAGGGCTTGTATCGGTATCTCAAAGCAAGTTGGATTTTTTTCTTAAGAAACATCAGACACTGCCTCTCTTTCCTACCTCACTGTGATCAAACTTGTTGCTTAGTAGGATCCACTGTTAGAAAAACACCTACAAAATGCCCGACAAAATCCAGCTTTAGTATCTTATTTATCACCGGAAGTTCAAAAGGAATTTTCCACCCACTTACATCGACTGTAAGGAATCAGCTGTTGAGTGAAATCATAAAAAAAACAAATACTACGGTATCTTACATGACTCAACACTCGACTAGGACACAGAGAAAATCTTTCTCAAGTCATCATATTTGTGGATGTGGATTTCAAAATGAAAAAGTGACCATAAAAGAATCATTTTTAGGTTTTGTACAGATACATTCCAAAGATGCAGCAAAGCTTGAAAGAGTTATCGTAGAGAAACTGGAATCTAATAGCATACCACTAGCCGACTGTCGGTTCCAATGTTATGACAATGCTGTGTAATGACTGGGCACATATCCAGCCTTCAACAGCGAATATGTGCTAGAAATCACAGAGCATTGTTCATCAACTACGGCAACCACAGCTTAAACTGTGCACCACGCTAACAGGATCCAATTTTTATCAAGTTTTTGGAACAGTTGAAAGTATAAATGTATGATTTCTCCCGTTCAACAACTCATTGGGAAGAATTAAAAACAGTTGTGCCAATCACAATGAAGAGTGAAGAGTGACTCTGAAACACGTTGAAGTGCACGATCAGAAGCTGATGAAGCACTTTATGAAGTAGTGGATGAACAGGTAGCGCTGTTGGAAAAATATGACGCCTGACACCAGATGTGATACAGAAGCTTTGCTGGTAGGTATATTAAACTTCTTCTTCTTTTTTTTTTTTTTTTTTTTTTTTTTTTTTACATTTCTGGAAAAATAATAGTGTCCAGAAACGGTTGCAGAATCCTAATGTGATTTCAAGACAGCCGCATCTGATCTTGAATCGATTGAGCAAGAAATTGTCAACATTCGTAATAATTTGAGCCAGGTTGTGAAAGACAATGGAAAGGAACATGCACAACTTGGGGAATTGAGATTGACTGAAGGTTTAGACGACATCTGAGGATGCCTGGAGAATTAAAAAAGAGAGGCAGAACTTTCTGCATAAGAAGAAATTTCACGTGATATGAACAGCGTAATTGATAGACTCCAACAGGAGATATCAATACGGTTTTTGCATCTAAAATACTGTGACGAAATATATCGGACTAATAACTCGAAGTAACACCCACCCGCTAAGACGATACCGGAAAGATAATGGGATGTAACTCCCGTCTCGGAATCAAGCATGTTGGAAGAATAAATAGTAATTAATTTCATCCGCGGGGCTAAAGCAAGGGGGCCAACAACCAATTGGTCCACACAAATTATGCAGCCATTTAAGAGTTTCTTAAGTCACGTGACCATGGAAGATATAAGCAGAGAGAACGGTAGCTTCTTTCTTTTCACTGCCAAAGGGTAGAAGGAGAAACCTCGCACAGTTATCGGGATAGGATCGTGTTTCTGATGTGGAGGAGAAAAGCCGGCAATCTAACCAGTCTAGTAAGAATGAACTCTAATCTTATTTGAATTATGTACATTTTGCAATTGTATGCATTTTTCGTATTAGTTATAGACATATTTTTCGTTTGATTAACATAGATTTAATACCCCACGGGATAAGTTCACCGTGCTGGGACACGTAGGATATTCTTGGATATACCACGTTTGCTTTATTAAATGTGCTTACACACGCGATCTCCACCAAATAGATGGAGCGGTCGTTGTGTGGATATTAGGTTATGTGTTAAATAAATTAAATTGTTATATTGATATCCGAACCCACGTGCTAGATGTTCGCCAAATAGGCTTGTACCCGTGGTTGTAGGCATTGTAGGAAAATAAATACGAATTCATATTTTTGTCATATTGTTATTCCCTTCTGGCGTCTTGCTCTGAACGGCTTGTCGTTGGAAGGAG
Source organism: Radix auricularia (assembly GCA_002072015.1). NCBI lineage: Eukaryota > Metazoa > Mollusca > Gastropoda > Lymnaeidae > Radix > Radix auricularia. The sequence goes on along the minus strand of MUZC01000349.1, from coordinate 132,394 downwards.
GACTCTGTATAGGTATATAAGATAGAAAACTCCCCGAGTTTTATTTCTATTTATAGCCTGGTTCCTGCTACGCCTGAACTTCCAGGGAGCTGCACCAGTAGACAGTACAACACGGTGAGAAAACCAGACAACCGTCCAACCCACCAGTACGACATTGCCGTGATCGGATTGCTACCCTTGCCACGAGACATCCAAGTATACCCTTGTGTCCGTGTCAGTCTGGACGTCTAGCTAAATCCACAAGTGCTACCATCCTCTTTACTTACAATAATACAGTAAGCAAGGAGACACGCCTTTCACAGCTAGAGCCCAGCAGATCTCTATCCAACTTATCACGCACCACCGTGTTAGTTGAAACCAGTTAACCACGCGTCATCGCGCTAACTGCAGTCATCTTATCATTGATGAAGCCGTCTTACTACAGACAAAGGCCACACACACAAGTATGGGAGGTCAATCCAGGTCACTAGATCAAATAGCACCGGCCCAACATATTGTTGACAGCTAGTCCGAGTGAACGGACATTACGTCACCTTGTCAACCAACCCGAGAAGTTCAACATAGACGTCTACACACCCACAGCCGACGGCTATAGGAATTGAGGACAATACAGCAAGACTGCAGGGCAACATACCAAGACTGCAGGGCAACACACCAAGACTGCAGGGCAACACACCAAGACTGCAGTACTACACAAGAGTGCCAGTGGGCACTTGACGCATATGATTTAAGTATTTAACAATAGAAACACTTGGCATAAGGCAAGGCGGTAATGATGATTTAGCGTGCCATAGGGGCAATACTTACCTAGTTCATAGGTTAAGTTGATTAATGAATATTTAAGCTATTGCTGTTGTAAAAAGTGTATATTAAAAGTTAATCATTTGTATTAAACAATAGTTCTTTGTTCATCTGTTGTAGAGATCACTAAAGTACGTCCTTGTGAGTGTGAAGGTAATAATACACATAATACCCTAGACTAAACATCCATACCACATCTTTTCACCACAAATACCCAAACAACAAGAAACTCTTCTTGCTGAGACAAAAGTCAATACACTTCGTTAAAATTGCTGAGATTTTGTTAATTTCTATGACACTGACTCAAAAGTCACGAATTGTGCACAGAAATCGGAGACTGAAAAATGCTTCTTAGTACCTGTACTGAAGCTCTCCCGGAAACACCTTTGGATCTTCTTGATTTTATTGTTTCATATGGAGATAAAATATTACCCAATCTGCGTATTTCACTTCAAATACAACTAGCAATTGCTGTTTCAACTGAAAGCTCTGAGCAGTCCTTTAGCAAACTGAAGCTAATTTCGTCTTATTTACGTGCTTCAATGGGAAAAGATCGTCTGTGTGATCTTGCATTCCTTAGCATCGAAAGGGAAACAATTGAGAATATCAATTTTGAAAACGTGATTGACGAGTTTGCGGCGATCAAATCAAGGAGGATCAATTTATTTTAGAATATGTCGATTCGAGTCATTTATAATTAATAGAGTTTTTTTTTCTAAATAAATTGTTTATAATCGTATAGAGAATTATTAGTATGTATTCTAATTCATTAAAATACCAGATGCTTCGAAAATGACCCTAGCTACGCCACTGATGGTTGTGCAAATGAGACAATAATCATTGTATGTCCATACTTGACTTTTGGAAAATGAATTAGAAATTTCATGCCATGTTGGCAAAATACCTGGAAATTGTTATACTTTTAAGAATTTCAAAATCGTATTTTTAGTTTGAGCTAAAAAGAAAAATTACTATGGAAAGGATCGGATTGTGTTCATACGCGTATCCTGTCTAACTTAAAACAAAAGGGGTGGGGTTTTAGGGGAGAGGCCTATATGCTATTCACATTTTTAAAAGTAGTGAAGCAGAATTGTCCACAGTTGCAGTAGCATCATGGTAGAAAGTTGTGTTCACAGCGCAAAGTAAAACAAATATGAAATTGGAAGAAAAAAGCACTTATTCAAAGATGTGTGAAATTATATATGAACAGAAATGAATTTTAAAAAGCTGATAATGAGAAATGAAGAGCAAACCACTTGAATTTCAATCGTAAATATTTCATGTTGGGATTAAATTGGGTATCAGTTATATGCCATTCTCGGAATTAGTGAAGGAAGATGTACTGGATAATGACAGAAGAGATTAATTTTAGGAGAGATGGGTATGTTATCGGGACACGAAGAAGGTGATGCCCCACATACCCTGGGTGTTGCCATGATGCTATCAAATAGAATGGCACTGCATAAAGCTTCTAAATAAAATACAAAATATACAAAATAATTGTGCAAGAAGACAATAAAATTGAGCTTTATTTATAAACTTAAACAAGAGTGGACGTTTCGGCTAATGCCTTCATCAGTACAGTAACATAAAAATACGTCCTTACTCTTGAAACATATTGTATCAAGGGCAGCACAAGGAGCACTCATTGGATGACAGGCCCATGGACCTAGGCTTCTTTTAGCAACCTTTCAGACAAAGAAATGTAGCATCAATCTAATTGTCATCCAAAGCTACGCAACAACTAATGAAAGCAACGAACAAAGCAAAGCAGAAGTCTACATTAGATTGATAACCATAGTCCAGGGTCACCCACGGAGGAACATCGTCATCCTCATGGGAGACTTCAATGCCAAGATCGGCAGTAGCAACACAGGGAATGAAGAGGTTATGGGACAACAAGGGATAGGCCATAGATGAACGACAATTGTGAGAGGTTTGCGGACGTATGTGCTACAGCAGACCTGGTATTAGAGGGGGAGCGGGTATTTTCCAGGACAAGAAATACGTGTAATGTAAAGAGGGGAGCTTATGTTGCCTCAGATTACCATCTACTTGTGGACAGGATAAAATTAAATTATACCGAGGAACCAGCATATAGGTCTCTGTATAATATCTCCCTACTAAAGGACAACGCCAAAAGGGAAGAATTGAAGATCTCAATATCCTATAAGTTCCAAGTCGTACATTAAAATACTGGAAGATGAGACCACGGAAGGAAATAGCCGCAGCCTATTACTTCTGTTAAACCAGTGGCGGATTTAGCTATAGGGCAGGGGGGGCGGGTCGCCACCCCCACCCCGCGCACCTGTTCGGTCTACAATGGCGCCCCCTTAAGACGCCCTTAATGAACACTAAAAAGGTGTAACTAGAGCAGAAAAAAAGATTGTTAAACACGAAACTTTTAATCAATCACTAAACTGCAATACGACAATATTGGCTTGCTAAAAATCGTATTTCAAAACTGCAATATCTGGTATGGTCAGTCAGGAGCGTCGCTAAGTGGAAAAGAATAGAGTAGCATTGAAAAAAATGTTAGGCGTGACATTGTTTTAGAAAAACAGAGGACATAGAGAACAATCTTGCTTTATTGATGGTAGTTGTAGAAATACTGGAAATTTTCGTTAAATGTTAAGTTTATTAGCCAACTATGATTTTTACTTTAAACCAGCGGTTCTCAACATATGGGTCGCGACCCCTTTGGGGGTCGATCAGCCCTTTCCCGGGGGTCGCCGGGGCTCAGATGCGGGTGTCCTAGAAGCGGTGATGCGAGCGGCGGGCGCAACTTACATAGCACAGGCAGGGCGCCCGGCACTGTTCTCTCTCTCCGGTCTTTCTCTGCAGGCAGCCAATCGGAATCCAGCATTGGGTGCCGCCGAGCGCCACTAGGCCTCGAGGCCGAATCTATGAAGCCAAACAAACTAAAACGTCATTTTCATAGCAAACATCCGAGCCTTGCCAGCAGGGATATCAACTATTTTAGAAGCGAAGCTGATGCACTCAAGAAAGCCAGACTTGACAC
>MUZC01000349.1:110623-128209 GCA_002072015.1 Radix auricularia | reverse complement strand
AATTCGAAGCACTTTTCAGTGATAAAAGTGAACTGCTGAAAATAGATTACTTGGTTGACATATTTACCATCTTGAAGGAGTTAAATTTATCACTGCAAGGACCAAATGCAACTTGCCTTGATTTGTCTGAAAAGATTCGATCATTCCAAATGAAACTCAGCTTTGGCAACAAAAAAAATGGATAAAATAATATTTACATGTTGCCTACCTTATCTGATTTCTTTGAGGAAAATGGCATTGAACCAGACAAAAGAATTACGATGATCATTTCTGTGAAAGAACACTTGCACGTACTTAAAGAGGAAATTTCATCATACTTTCCAAATCTACCTGACACCCCATTTGCACTTCTCAGAAGCCTTTTCACAGTTTAAGTTGAAGATGTCCCTGAGACAGCACAAGAGGAGTTTATTGAACTTATTAACAGCGATGCAGCGAAAACTGATTTTTCTATTAAGCCAGTTACAAAATTCTGGATCAAGTATTTGCAGTCATATCCTGTTCTGTCTGAGACTTTCTTCTTTTATTTCCAACAACTTATCTATGTGACACAGGGTTTTCCAGCTTGCTGGTTATCAAGTCTAAATACAGAAGTAGACTTGCTGTGGAAGATGATCTTCGCTGTGCGCTTGCAAAGACTGCCCCAAGAATTTCTGATCTGGTGAGAAGGAAGCAAGCTCAACCTTCACACTGACGTTGGCTTTGCATGCATACTGTTGCGAAATGTAGCAATGTAGTTTATTGTTGTTATATTAAACCTGTTACCCATGCTACAAGACAATATTTCATTTATTTGTAATTAGAAATAAATAATTCACAGTATATAACTACATTTTGTCTTTGTGATTAATCACTAATTCACTATGCTTTAATTATGTTAAATTTGTAGCAATAAAAATACATCCTGTATATCAGATATTTATATTACAATTCATTACAGTAGCAAAATTACAGTTATGACATAGCAACGAAAATAATTTAATGGTTGGGGGTCACTACAACATGAGGAACTGTATTATGGGGGTCGCGGTATTAGAAAGGTTGAGAACCACTGCTTTAAACAGTCATCTAAAGTTTAAAAAGAAAAATGAAATTTATTTAAGTAATGATGTGCAAATTCATTTAATTCAATCATTTGCACCTGAATTATCAGCAGTAATTGATAATAAAGTTAAGTCTTCACATTTTATTTCTTTAATTATTGATTCAACCATTAATACATCTAAAATTCATCAGATGTCACTTTACGTTCAGTTTTAAAATTAAGAAATGTTGAGGAAAGATTTATAGGCTTGTATACTTTGGTAAACAGAAATGCTGCAAACCTGCATTTGCTTAGAAGAATCTAACGGAACTACACATTACAAAAACGAAACATTGACATCATAATCTGTGGAGGAAAGGCATACGATGGCGCATCTGTGATGTCTGGAATTAAGAGTGGACTTAAAACTTTCAGCCAATGTTGTCCCTGTGTTTTGAATTTGGTCACTATCGAAGCAATTTCTGTACACAGTAATGTACAGTTGTTTTTTGGCTCAGCATTATTTACTTCTAGTTTACCACGTCTGGATACTCTAAAAAAGATCATAAATGTCAATATAAATTAACAGTAAAAACTCAGAAATGACTTTCTAATACAAAATGGTCAAGCCATAAGCATGCAGTCGATGCAGTTGTTGGATCATTCTCTGCTATTCTAGCCACTCTAGAAGATATAAATTCAGGGAAATCAACATAACATAGAAGAAGTGTCGGAAGTCAGAGCAGAAGCTGTGGGACTATCTGTTTTAATAACAAATATTCTTTTGTTTTTTCTGATGCTATTTGTACAAAAGCTGGTTGATATTTTCGTGTTATCAAACCACTTGTAGCGCTAGAGTATTGACATTGCAATTGCAAAACGATTGATCGATGTTGGAAGAAATAAGTTTGTTGAAAAGAGAAGCGATCAAGCTTTTTAAAATTCTGAAAGTAGATGTCTAATCATCTATTAACGAAAATTGTTCCAAACTAGATGTTAAAAACAAAATTTAAAGAAACTCAAATTTGCAAAAAATAAAAGTATGGCAGGTGAACTTAGTAGAGATGAAAGGGCTGATGATCCAACTACTAGTTTTAAATCTGAAACATACTTCACTATCTTGGATACACTACTAAAATAAATAGATGATCGATTTAATGACTTTAGGGGCATATCTATTTATTTCTATTGTATTGATCCGTTAAAAATGTTGGAAAAAATTAAGATTCTCTTTGAAGTTGATGCAAAATTTACAAACATATTAACCCTGAAGAAGCAATCGTTGAATAGTATACCTTCCAATATTTGTATGCATCACAACGTTCATCACAACGTCCATCAAAACGTCCATCTTAACATCCATCACAACGTCCATCACTATCTACAACTAGTGAGCTACAACTTAAAGATTTTCTACCATTCTTGTTTGAAAAATAAATGGCATCAGGACTCCCTAATTTGTCAATACTCTATACAAATTTACTTGAATCTTCTTGGTAGCAATGATTGAAAATCATCAAAATTATTTGCGCTCAAAAATGAAAAACGAACGCTTGTCTAGATTGGCAATAATTTCAAATGAACGTGAGAACTTTGACTTTGAATCAACGATAAATCGTTTAGTTTCACGTAGAAATGAATTTAAATAAGGCTCAGGGCTCTATACAAATTCGCATAAACTAAGTTTCTTTCTTAGATTAAAAAAAAATACTATTGAAATAAATATGCGTCACTATTTTGAAAACATATCTGTTTATATTGTTTGTTCTGTTTGTCTTGTTCGATGATTTGAAAATTTACTAAATTAGTAGGCTCATAATTATTATTTCTAAGGCTGCAGAAATTAATGATTAATTTCTCTAGTAATAATTAAAAATGTTTAAAGATTAAATTATTTTTAACGATTAATTGACACATCACTTACAAATAATTGGAAGTAAAAAAAAAAAAAAAGTATATATAAACAATTTTTAAAAAATAGCGCATGATAAGTAATGAATTTCCTGAAGATGACATGTACATTTTGGTTTTAAAATATTGACTGACGGGAATTTCAAAATGTTGATAAAGTTTGCCTACTTATCAAACCAAACTGCTAATGGCAGTCATGGCGTTTGACTTAGAGACAGAAATGACGACAGCTCTTCTGATGAATTACTGCGTTACAAAATGGAGATGAACGTTCTTGAATCCATTAATCCAGTACAATGGTGGAAAGTTAATGAACACCAATATCTGATAATGTCATTCTTTGCCAAGACCGTTTTGAGCATACCAGTTACTGTTACATCAGTTCCATGTCAATGATTGTTCAGTTCTGCTGGTTATATTGTCAATTAGACCCGCTCATCACTTGAACCAATTAATATCAACACACTTTTGCGTAGTTGGTGAAAAGTTGATATATAAAGAAGACATTCCAGTGTTATTTAGATTTTTATCAGAACGTTAAATAAGTGTTACTTATGACATCATAAATTAAAATTTTTGGCTTTAATCGAAATTAACGATTAATTAANCCCCCCCCCCCCCTTTAAGATAACTAAATACCAGAACTTAACGACAATATTGTTTAATTTGTTTTATTTAAATAAACTTAGTTCAACAACAAAATAATAATAATAATCAAAAAGATTTCTTTTTAAAATGTGTCGAATTTATTACCTAACAATATTGAAATTATCTTTTTGTATTTAGTAGTAGTGGGGAAAATATTACAATTTTAGTTTTAATTTTTGTTTGCCCTATTTTATGAGAATTTGTTCTTGGGGCCTGAGGAGTCCCCGAGTCACCCAGCTCCGAATGGGTACCTAACTCGACAATAGTTAGGCGGCTGGGGTAATGCGTGGAACCCCTCTAGCCGTTGCCTGTGACCGCTGCATCACTTGCCAACAGATCATCTCTCATGGTCTGTGGACGCAATTATCTTCTGCATAGAAGGAGCGTCTGTATATCTAAGATAAGCAGTCTCGGGACTGCTGACTTATTTCCACATGTAGGATTTTTAGTACAATTGACCAAAAAAACATTATTTACCTAACTCAAGCTTGTCACCATCAAGTATGATCAAGTTAAACGTACTACATATTCAATAGCTAAAACATATTCATTGGGGCTCACGGAACCCAACTATAGAGCTAATTAAGGATAATGACTAGACTACTATACTATAAATAAGTTCTTTAGTCATAAGTACACTGTCACTGTTAATCTATCTTATCTTATCGGTTACAGAGACTCAGGGGATTATTGCATCCTATGCTTATCCATGGTTTATGTTTAGTCCTGCATTCTTATTAGAGTTTTAAAGGATGATAAAGTGTTGGCTTTCCTGGTTTCTTCAGGCAACCAATTCCGAGAAGAAAAAAAACCTTTGCCTTTAGTGTTTTTCTTTCTTTCATACGGAAAAAGAAAGGTGTTTCTATCCCTATGTCTATCTGGGGGTTGTATTAAGTATCTTTCTGTTGTTTCTAAATTAGAATTAATTGCTTTATACTAGGGTTGTTATTGATTAATTTTTTATTAAAGCTAAAAAATAAAGATATGTGACATCATTAAACTTGAAATTTCAATGGATGTAACAAAAACAGTCAAGTGACATTTTTGTTTTATTTAGTTATTTCCCTTGTTTTAAAAGACATTTCTTTTTAAATTAAATGTTGCAAAATTCTGAACAAATTTTTGGCTTTAAAATATACACAATAAAGGAAATCAAAGTAATGCATACAATGGAAAAAAAATGAATATTAACAATGGAAAATGTTGCTAAGTATCAATTCTCAAGTGTTATTTCAAGGCATGTTACATAAAGTTCCAATGATTTGCAAAAATAAGATATTTGAAAACTTATTACAATTATAATTATTATTTTTAATAACAATATTTTTAAAGAAAGAATCAGGATTTTTAACAAATTACAAGATTTATTTTAACTAATTAAGTTAGAAAAATATAAAATCGCCAGTATAAATTTTTTAAACATAGTTTTCAATAAAAATAATGCATTTAAATTTCAAATTAATTTTACAAATATAAAATAATAAAGTTGTATAGAAATAGTTTGATGATTTTAAAAAAAAAAATACATTTTTAATCTTTATCACAAGTGGTTCAAAAGTTAAGATATTTTTTTAAGACCTCATTTTTAAATTATGTCTAATTATCAACTTATACTCATAAACCGAAGACTATATCTACTAAGAAATTCAATAGCAGGCACAATTTGCATTTTCATCTTTGTTTATTGATCAGTTTAGAATAGATGATGAACAATTTAATATTTTTTAAAATGGTTTATAAATTAAATTCAAGATTACATTATGGTCTTAATTTAAGTAAAATTGTTACAATCAAAGAATTTATTTATTTGCTTTAAAAAAAAAAGTATACATAAATTTATTTATTGTACCTTAAAACAGATAACAAAATTTAGTGAAGTGCCCCCCCCCCCCCCCTGTGACAGTCTGACTTTTAAATCGTCATCAAGAAGGGTTAGGACCCTGTGTAAATGTTTCTAGGCTGCTGATTACCAATTTCACTATACCCAAACACAAAATATATTTTAAATTCAATGGTTAGCATAGACAGGGGCCATCCATATGTATGTACCTATTTTTACATATGTGGTATTTTTTGTAGACCCNCCCCCCCCCCTCTCTGTTGCACCCTGTACATACTTGAGACATCCCATTCCCTATGCGTACGAACTAATTTGCCAAAACAAAAAACAGTCTAAGTATTAATGTTAGGCCAGAGTTAAAAGATATTGGTTTTAATCTTTGGGGCAGTCCATAAATGACATCACGCGCCTACGGGGTAGAGGGTCATGTATTGGTGACAATGTGCAAAGAGCGTGAGGAGGAGTTTAAGAAATTTGAAGTCACATCAAAATGCGCAAATTTTAAATAAAAGTTGAGCTAACATATTTGTTTGCTTGCAATTTATTTAAAGACGTCTGTGATGGCTTCACATGTGTTACGATCAAAGAGTGCAGCTTTACACTAATTACACATTTAAATGATAATAAGATAATTTGCAACATGTTAATTTTCAGTTGGAAAATACGAATTTGAGTACACCCATACAGCACTGCACCATGTGCACAGCACCAAGATGCACTAGGAGTGATAGAAGAAAGGAAGTTGAGTAAGAGAGTGACATTTTTGTGTGCCAAGGAAAAAGTGAACTGGTGTTGAAAGACAGCTGTTTCATTTGTGTTTAAATAAAAACTGTTATAAAGAGTTTATAACTACCTTAGTCGCACATTTGTGAATCTGTTTCAAAGTAAAGCCTCCACAAGCTACATATAAATCAAACTGATATATTTTAGCAATGAGTGAATGTTTGGTGGAAATCAAATATTAATTACTTTTAAGTAGGGCTGCAGAAATTAACAATTAATAATTAATATCTCTTTTAATTGTTACACGTTGCAACAATTAAATTATTTTTAACGATTAATCGACTCATCAATTACAAATTATTGACAGTCAAAAAGTAACAAAATACAATAAAAAAGCAACCAATAAATGATAAATTTCCTTGACGATTAAAGGAATGGTTTGTCTGTAGTCAAGATTGTCATGTCAATTCCATCAAACATTAATATAAACAATTTACAAAAAAAATGTGTGGAAATACACAATTGATAAAATTACCTATAGATTAAGATCTACTTCAAAAAAAAACAAAAACATTTTACACAATAACTCATGAAACACATAAATTGTTTTTAAAAATACACTCGTGAATTCATGTCTCAAACAACTTCAATGTCAATAATGTCAGAAATTACGAACAACAATCTAATCCATGAAGAAAATGACAGACATTGCGAAACTCAGACAATAGAATCTGAAGGTTAAAACACACATAGACATATCAGCATCATCAAATAATAGCATTAGACAAACCAAGCAAAAATAGTCATTTCATTATCATCATTACTCAGTTCAAAACCTTAAGACAATCAAGCAAAAATAGTCATTTCATCATGATGGGTTAAATAAAAGTAGGGCTGATATTGATAATATTAAATTTAACATTAACTTTTGAAAACTTGTTGTTTCATCACTGGCCACTGTAGTGATATTTCACTATCTTGTCCTCATTCATCTAATCCAGTGGTTCTTAACCGGTGCTCCGCAAGGTAGTTGCAAGTGCTCCGCGCAAATTATGAAACTCAAAATTTAATGTTCACTCACTTACTCTAACTGATTGAGCTGAACAAATGCTTATAATAGGTCGTCTAAAAGGGGAAAAATCGGCCTTTTTGCCTAAAGATTATTTCAAACAATTGTTAGATTTGCAAGCTAAACAAGTAAAATATTTTGAAAAAACTGAAAATTTTTTATAAGGCACAATTGGCTGAAATGATTGGTGTTCAGTTAAAACCACATACTATAGCAGAGTCTTTAATTATACCTGCATGTTGTGAAATGGTTAAAATTATGTTTGGCAATGCAGCAACAAAGGAAATAATGAAAATTCCTCGCTCAAACGATACAATAAAAAATAGAATTAAAAATATGTCGGATGATATCGAGAAAACAGTTGCCGATAAGCTTTCTAAACCGCATTTTGCTCTGCAAATTGACGAGTTCACTGACAGGAGTGGAAAAGCTCATATACTAAGTTTCGTTCGTTTCATTCATAAAAACGAAATAGTGAATCAATTTATATGCTGTCTTGAGCTTACCGAACGTTCGACAGGACAATATTATATCTATGATTCCATTTCTTCCAATTTCGAACGATTCAAAATATCATGGGAGTTGTGTGTGGGAATTTGTACGGACGGTGCCCCATCAATGGTAGGCTCATTAAAAGGGTTTGTGACTCTCGCCAAGAAAAGAAACGCCAATATTATATCTTCTCACTGTTTTTTGCACAGAGAATCTCTGGTGTCCAAAACATTACCAGTAGCATTAAAACATGTGCTAGACAAAGTTGTAAATATGGTAAACTTCATAAAATCGAGACCTTTGAAAATACGCGTCTTTAAAAATCTTTGCATCTTTATGGAAGCCAAGTACGAATCTTTGCTTTTGCATTCTGAAGTGAGATGGTTATCCAGAGGAAAAGTGTTACGTCGTTTCTTCGAACTGAATGATGAATTGATGACCTCTTTCCAAAATGAAAATATGGATGATTTTGTGGAATATCTTCAAAATGACATTTGGTGTGCTAAATTGGCATATTTAGCTGATATTTTTTATTATTTAAATTGTGTTAATACAAGCCTTCAAGGAAAAAAAAAAAAAAAAATTAACATCGACCGAAAAATTGACAGCCTTTCGGAAAAAAGTTATTTTTTGGAAAAATCGTTTGTTGGAGAAAAATAAAGTAGATATCTTTCCTTCTCTTAATGATAACACTACCGACGAAATTATTTCAGCAGTAACAGAGCATTTAACTTTATTAGAAGAAAAGATTGAATTTATTTTCCATCAATAAACGTAGAAACATATGACTGGATACGTAATCCCTTTGCCATGGTTGATACATCAAATAGTAAGTTGTCATACCAAGAAGAAGAAGAATTTTCAACCTATCATCAGATCGTACACTTAAAATAAAATTTTCCGTAATGGTTCTGGAGGAATTTTGGATCTTTGTGCAAGAAGAATACTCAGCTCTCTCCATGAAGGCACTTAAAATCTTGTTGCAATTTTCAACATCATATTTGTGTGAACTCGGTTTCTCGATAGTCACCAACATAAAAACTAAAAAAACAAGCAACACTTACTAATTTGGATGAAGAATTGTGGGTAGCTATTTCTAACAATAGGCCTAATATCATTGAAATTTGTAAAAACCGTCACGGTCAGGTTTCACTTTAAATCTGTTTATTTTTCTGAATTAAATTTTGCACAATGTTATTTTTTTATTTATTAAATTTATTTTTATTAAAAATTTGTTTGTCATGTTATAATTTTAAACTCTTATGTTATAACTAGATTGTGCCGGGGCGCCGTGGCGCCTGCGGCGCCAACCTTTTTTTTAAAGACCAACTAACTTGTCTTTTTTTGATAAATACGAATCATTAAACTCTATGAAATGTACGCAAAGTATTTAATAATAATAATAGGGGTTGTATTTTGCGCACCGATGCACACCAAACAATGACGTCATCATATTAAATATTTTTACAGCGCTCATCAAAACACGATTTTTCAACTAAACTAACTGCTGTAGACTGTCGTACATCGCTCCTCAGCGTTACAGATCCAGTGACTTGGACTATTATATTATTTATGTTTTATTTTCAATAAAAGTCGAACGTATGAGTATTTGTTTTTTGTTTTTTTCTCCTTGATTTTGGTGCTCCCCAAATTTTCGTTATGATCAAAAGTGCTCCCCGACTTCAAAAGGTTAGGAACCACTGGTCTAGTCATTCAATATTTGACCAGTACCCAGCACTAGCAGGGCTCCCTTAATGATGCCAGTCATTTACACAGGGCTGTTAGCTAAGCCAGTGTGACATGGAGTTCACAAGTTAAGCAAAATTTCTAGTGGTGTTACAGCCCTTTGAGTTACTTGGTACTTGGTAGCTGGGCACTCGTTGTGGTTATTGGAATCTAATCCTCCAGTCTTGATTCTTTAACTCTTGGAGGCTCTGCAGAAATCTCCTACCATCTCGATTCTTCCATTCTCAGTAGCTCTGCTGAAATCTCCTCCCTCAAGCCACTGATTTCGCTAACCAATTCGTCCATGGCTATTGAGGCGTGGGACGTGGTGGCCGAGAGGTAGCGCTCTCGACTGTCATACTGATGGTCACGAGTTCGAATCCACACGAAAGTGAGGATTTGTTCCCGGGTCCTGAGGAGTCCCCGAGTCACCCAGCTCCGAATGGGTACCTAACTAGACAATAGTTAGGCGGCTGGGGTAATGCGTGGAACCCTATAGCCGTGGCCTGTGACCGCTGCATCACTTGCCAACAGATCATCTCTCATGGTCTGTGGACGCAATTATCTTCTGCATAGAAGGAGCGTCTGTATATCTAAGATAAGATAAGAGGCAACCTTCTGTCCCGCTATACATACATTCTCCTTTAGGTTTAAGAGTTGGTCGAGGGCCAATGCATTAAATTTAAAATATGTTTTCCTAAATGTTTGTTTATTAAGTGTGTATGTAAAAGTAAGCGTCTATTTAGTTTAAAGCATTTCAATAAAATTACATTTGAAAGATATCTCTCCTGACACTGGTTGTGTCCTTTTGTGTTAGTTTAGTCTACTGGTTTTTTTAAACTGTTTACCACAAATATCTCATTAGAAAGGTTTTGACTCCAGAATGTGTCCTTTAGAGTATTTAGATTACCAGATTTTACCACAGATATCTCATTTGTATTTTTTTCGTCAGAAGGTGTTCTTTTGTGAATAGTTAGTGCATGTGGATGTTTCATCTTGTGTGTTGTTAGGTGAGCTGATTGTGTAAAACCTTTTTTCAGATGTCACATTTGAAAAGTTTTTTTTAGAATGTTTGCGTCGGTGTAGTTTTAGGCTATAATTTCTTCTAAAACCTTTACCACAAATGTCACATTTGAAAGGATTTTCTCCTGAATGAAACCTTTGGTGTACAGAAAGGTCAAAATATTGTGTGTAACATTTCCCACAGAGGTCACATTTGAAAGGTTTCTCCCCAGAATGTGTCCTTCTATGTCTTGTTAGTTGATCAGATCGTGGAAAACTTTTATCACATGTGTCACATTTGAAAGGTTTTTCTCCTGAATGTATCCTTTTATGTACTGTTAGTTGATCAGATCGTGGAAAACCTTTAACACAGAAGTCACATTTGAAAGGTTTTTCTCCGGAATGAATCCTTTTGTGTGCTGTTAGGTTCGAAGATTTTGTATAACTTTTATCACAAGTGTCACATTTAAAAGGTTTTTCTCCTGAATGTGTCCTTTTGTGGCATGTTAGGTTACTAGATGTTCGAAAACCTTGACCTGAATGAATCTTTTTGTGTGTTGTCAGGTGGCAAGATTGTGTAAAACATTTCCCACAGTGGTCACATTTGAAAGGTCTTTCTCCAGAATGTGTCCTTCTATGTACTGTTAGGTAATCAGATCGTATAAAACTTTGATGACAGAGGTCACATTTGAAAGGTTTTTCTCCAGAATGAATCCTTTTGTGTATTGTCAGTTGACCAGAATGTCTAAAACATTTACCACAGAAGTCACATTTGAAAGGTCTTTCTCCAGAATGTGTCCTTCTATGTACTGATAGAATATCAGATCGTATAAAACTTTGATGACAGAAGTCACATTTGAAAGGTTTTTCTCCAGAATGTGTCCTTCTATGTACTGTTAGATGAAAAGATTGTACAAAACTTTGATGACAGAGGTCACATTTGAAAGGTTTTTCTCCTGAATGTGACATTCTATGTACTGTTAGTTGATCAGATCGCATAAAACTTTGATGACAGAAGTCACATTTGAAAGGTTTTTCTCCAGAATGTGTCCTTCTATGTACTGTTAGTTGATCAGATCGTATAAAACTTTGATGACAGAGGTCACATTTGAAAGGTTTTTCTCCAGAATGAATCCTTTTGTGTGTTGTCAGGTGACCAGAATGTCTAAAACCTTTACCACAGAGGTCACATTTGAAAGGTTTTTCTCCAGAATGTGTCCTTATATGTACTGTTAGATGACCAAATTGAAAAAAACTTTGATGACAGAGATCACATTTGAAAGGTTTTTCCCCAGAATGTCTCTTTCTGTGTACTTGAAGGTTATCAGATTTTGTAAAACCTTTACCACAGAAGTCACATTTGAATTATTTTTCTCCAAAATGCGCCATTTTGTGTTGTGTTAGGTTACCAGATATTGCAAAACATTTCCAAAAGGCATCACATTTGAAGTCTCTTTTTCAAGAACATGTCCCATATTTAATGCAGCTATCAAAAGGCATATAAATCTTTCCCACAACTATTACAATTAAAGTGGGTTTTTTTATACGTCCTTACTAATAGGTATTTTAACCTATCATATGATCTGTCAGTCTAAATATTGCCATTTGTTTTAATTGGTAGTAGTGATTACTATGTATGTTACATGATTCTCCAGGTGCATTAAAGGTGGGACTAAATTGTACTTGATATATCTGAAATTTAGAGAAAAAGTTTAGTAATTACTGTAATGATAGAAGCTAGTCAGCAAAAATATTACAATAATAAAATAAAAATGAACTTAAGCCTTCAATTGAAAAACAAATGCAACATAGTATGAATCTAACTTACATGAAATGTGGTTTTCTTAGGTACATTATTAGTAGTGACACATAGTTATAGACAGTGCTTTTTTCTGAAGAAAAAGGTTCCGGAACGCATATTTATGTCCGTATTGTCATAAAAAAATAAACACTGAAATGAGTGTAGTAAACATAAAATTTTAGATTATATCAAAGAAACAAAATTTCAAGGTTTAAACTGTTAAGTTTTATTAACTATGTAGGCTAATCTACTAAAAAAGACAACCTTTGAGGTTTTACAGCAAGTTCCACAGCTTTCGCATGTTTTCATCTGACAAATCATCTCGATTTCTTTTCCTGCTTTGACTGTCTACAGCTGAATGTCTTCCTCGAAGTAACCACAATTCAACGTACTTTGATGGATCGAAAAATGTGAAAGGTGGACCCACCAATCTGATGCATAGCAGTGACGAAACTGTTTTTGTCATCAAAGAAGCCCTGGTTGGGGTGATTATAAAATTCATCTGCGAAAATCCTCTCTCGCATTCACTAGAAGAAAAAGAAATAGCATGTATAGCACGAATCAACGGAAAAAGTGTTTCTGGATATGTCTTTTCCATAAGGTATTCACGGAATCCACGAATCATTTCTCTTTCATTTAGTTGTAGTCTGTTTGACAATTTTATAATTTCCATTTCTCCAAATGTTATCTGGTTGGTAACGTTTTCTGACCACTGTTTTTGATATAATATGCGAGCCCACTGAGCTAATTCAGCATCTTCGTTAGTAAGCAATCTGTTCTCAATTGAGTCCTTTAGTTTTTTGTAAAAGGCGTTAGGATCAATAGGAGGATCATTAGGTGAGTTTTTTGTGTGTAATATAACTCCATGAAAGCTGAGATTCTCGGCGGCAGCTGTTGCAGTTTTATAATATGTGCCCGTATTTTGACTTCTTTCCTCAAAGACTTGTACAAGTGCTTTTATTTTTTGATTCGCCTTGTATAGATCTATGTTGCGCTCCAGTAGATCCAAGCTCAACTCTGATGATTCCTGAAGAGCATCGCACATTAATCCTAGATCCATTATAAATTCTGTAGATGTAATTTTCTTCTTCGGGCCTTCATAGGTGCACTTATCACTTGCGCTTCTTGTTGGATCATTATTTGCTTCTTCAAAATGCTTCACCAGCGCTGCATAATTATTCCACACTGCAAACACCGAACGAAAACTAGATGATACCCATCGCGTGCTTAAAACTCAATGTGGTAGATTCATCGATCATCACTGAAATCTTACTTTTACAACGAACGATTTCTTTGGCCATCTTTTTCTCATTTCGATGCTTATATGATTCACAATATTGATGCACGCATTTGTAGAATGCAGAATGCAACCCTTGTCAACTCCGTTCAGTTCTTGTAAATCAACTTCCATTTCAAAGTTATTAAACGATTGATTTGCTTTTGCAACTTTATATGCAGTGCGAAAGACCTTTTCTGTGACAAGTTTGTCACGTTTTAAAAACTTTAAAACAGCATTGCCAAGGGTATCTTTTTCAGCTTCTTTTTTTTATCTTTAAAGCCGCTTTATGCCCAGCAGATTCTTTATGATTGAAAAAAAATGTCCTCATTGACGTTAGTTGTTTCTTTCTATCGTCGCCATAACAAGTTATTTCACCATTACTCCATTCTGTTGATATTTTCATGCCCATCTTGGCCTCCACGCTAAGCGATCCCACATTTCTGCAGACTGTGCAGCCAAGTTTTTTGTCTTGAAACCACAGACACTCATTTTTGAGCAAAATTCTGTTTTTTGTTCTACTGTCCAGCAACTCTGCAAATCGTTGTTGTCGGAGCACTCATGTACGCAAGTTTCTGGATCAGTCGTACTCGTTTTTATTGCTTCTGAGATTGTTTTAGCTTTTTTGTTACTGAAGCTTCAGTCGAAAAAAAACTAGATATTCTTTTCTTTTTAAAACGGTACCAACCCCTGTATAATATTTGTTTTATAGCTTGACAAATAAAAATAACACTAAAAATTACCAATTATTGACACATTGTGTTTGCAGTCGATAACCGGACGCATTACTGATGTGTGTTGTGCATGCCCATCAGCACCATAGATATAAAATGTAAAATTAAAGGCTTTGTTTCATATACCAACCATCGTTGTGCCAGGCTATTATATATGACTAGTTTATTTAATATTAAAATTCACTTTACACTATCAGCGATATTGCATTCAACGAAACCTTAAAAAGCAGTAAAGACCAAACATTCCAAGCAAAAAAATAAAAAAATAAAAAAGTCTGTGGAAAAAGGTGCCGGAACGCCGTTCCGGTGCGTTCCGCCAGAAAAAAGCACTGGTTATAGATAACAATATGGGCCGTCAGTTTCTTTATCTCTATGAGATAAGCTAATTAACTATCTTTATTCTAAAAGTCGAAAAGATGCAAGGGGCTAACCATAATAATCCATATATTACATTGGCCTAAAAGTCGTATTTTTGAACCCCCAACTTCCCCCTAATGCACTCAGGACATTTTTGGGACTTCCTACCATGGTACGTACAAACAGGACATTTTTGGGACTCCCTACCATGGTACGTACAAACAGGACATTTTTGGGACTCCCTACCATGGTACATACAAACAGGACATTTTGGGACTCCCTACCATAGTACGTACAAATTCACAAATTAGCTCACCTCCATCCCTCTTTTCTAAATATAATTAAGCAAAATTAAAAAATATCACAAATATGCATTTTTATTTATCTGTGCTTACCTTTCTTTTTAACTTTAAATAAAAAATCTTTTAAAATTGAGTATTCATTTTATTTATCCATTTTTTGTTAATTGATTTGTATATTACTATTTTATTAATCATAAAGTATAAAGGGATCCTGAATTTGATGATGTATTTATAAAAAAAAAAACATTTTTAATGTGAAGGTGACAATAAACAGTATCTTTAATTTCGTTATATATAATAATAACTATCCAATTTTAAGAACTTTGTTTTTAATTTCGCTAAATGTTGTTTGTCAAAAGGTTTTAATTTTTTACTTGATTTTAAGCGTTTTTTTAAAATTTAGGTTCAAATTACTTTGGTGGAATTAAATTCATTCATTTTGTTTATCTTTTTAAACTGCAATATGCATTGTTTTTGAATTACTTATTTTTGTGATTAAAAATTCTTCTTGTTATGGGGGGCATGGGAATGACAACTTGGTACTCTCCCTTTTTTTAGCCAAGTGTTGACCAAATCCGCATCCGCATTCGAATCTGACGGATTTATATTTGCCAAATTCGAATCCGACGGATGCGGATTTTCCTCAGCTCCGTCACATCCCTATTAATTTTATTTTGATTGATTTATAAAAACTTATTTTATGTTAATTGTCTTTGTCAATATCTTTGTAAAAAGATAAAAGATGATGGTAAGTGATAATTTTAAAATATGTATTATGATACCAATTATATTACCTTACACAATCCAGTAAATCTCAAATAAAAGGATTACAACGTCTTTATCATTATTAATTACAAGGTTATTACTAATTTGGACTTAGTATTAGACAAAAGTCTAAAGACTTTTATTAATAGTATTCTTAACTTAAATTAATAATTTATAGTTTTATAGTATAATTAGTATTTGAATTTGATAGTAATAGTAATATTTGTATAGTATAGTTATCTTAGATATCTCCATATACAGATCTTCCTTCTATGCAGAAGATAATTGCGTCCACAGACCATGACAATTGAACTGTTGGCAAGTGATGAAGCGGTCACAGGCCACGGCTATAAGGGTTCTATGCATTACCCAGCCTCCTAACTATTGTCTAGTTAGGTTCCCATTCGGAGCTGGGTGACTCGAGGACTCCTCAGGCCCCGAAAACAAATCCTCGCCTTTGAGTGGATTCAAACTCGTGACCATCAGTACACCAGTCGAGCGCACTACCACTCGACCATCGCATCCTCATATACTTATAGAATAGACTAGTATAATAATAGTAATAATATAAAGTCCACAACCAAATAAAATTTAAGAAAAATGTAACAAAATTATTGAATTACTGGCATCTTCCAATAACTTATTTAGATCTGTCGAAAATTTCATTAAAAAAATATATATTTAATAAGATTAGTGATTGCCAACAACCCCTTAATATTTTCTTTTTAAGGGGAGGTGACTCAATGATGATCAGCATTTTTTTTTAGTTTTAGATTGAGGTCAATACACTAATAAAAATCATAACTTTTTATTCTAGCCCTTGTTTTCAATAAAATAAATTAATTTGGGTTATAAAATGCATAAAGTACCACAATTTTTTAACCACTATAAAGTAACACTTAAAATAAAGTTATATTCTTTTTACGACTTAAATTTACGTCCACCCCAACCAATGAGAATAGAACCCCTCTTCGCTCAAACACAGAACTTGCGTGAAAATGATACTAGTGTGGTAGTTAAATGTGCCCTCTTCGTCAATGATGACAAATTACACAACGGTTACACTCGTACAGAAAAACTGAAACAGAATTTGCGATTTTTTTTTTGCAGAATGATGTGCAAACAATCAAAGTACCTACTTTTTGCTATTTTTCATAATGACAATCTGAAGGTTGCTTGAATACTAAATTGCCTAAAATTTAAGAATATTCACCCATATTACCATAAAAAACTTAATCCTCTTTCCTGGAATCCCTGTTCCCTCTTGTCTTGTACCTCTCTGAATTCCTGGGTTTCACACTTTTTAACGCTGTCACTAGCAACAAAGATGGGGCTGCCGGAAAGGACCTCATTTTGGCCCTGTTAGAATTGTACATTTTCACCAAATTTTGAAATGAAAGGGCAAAGTTGACAGTGCTATCTATATTATATTAATATTATTTTTACCATTACTAGTTACTAGTATTAAAGTATAATTTTCTAATTGTTCTCATTGTGTATTATGAGCTGAATAAGTATAAGTAATAAGTTAATAAGTGCTAGTATTACAATAATAATAGCAGCAATAGATAATATCAATATAGTGAGATAATTTGAAAAAAATTGAAAAAGTTACAGTCACTGTGAATTTTTCAAGTTTTAAAAGGTGAGTGAGTGTAAAAGTGAATAGTGAATAGTCTTTGTAATATATTGGGATTATTCTTAGGGGAACTCACTCTTGTATTACTGTAGTTTTATATTGTTTGAGTGATGTCCCTTATCTTTATGTTTATTATTGTTTACGCTCTTCAGTCAGTAAGTTACAAAAGTAGATTAAAATGACGAACACGACCTGTCTCCATCGTCCGTTGTATTCCTAAATTAAAAACCACTCAAATCCACTTCATTGGCGACGAGGATTAATCATCCATTAAAAAA